>JAODUO010000471.1:70000-255000 GCA_025642075.2 Ridgeia piscesae
CAATGACACCAACTACGCATGACGTCTACGCGTTAACAATGGGTGTTGACGTCATTGCGACATTGTTCACATGACAACCATGACGTCGAAGTACGCTGGTGTGCTTCCTGTCGGTTCTTGCAGTTAGCGAAAATTCGTTGGCAAACTTCGACGAAATGGACCAGACGTCGAGTATCATTCGAGTTGGACGAACTGCAGGATTATACGTCTGATGTTAAGCACTGGCGTTTTAAAAGGTTTGAAACGCTGTATTTTATTTTAGCTAACAAATGTGTATCATAGTTCGGTGGAGAGTGAACTGCTTTCGCAGTAGAGAGTAGTCAGTAAATCACACCTTTCACTTCGCCGAATAGAGTTGGATATTGATTATCTAAAGTAAAAGACTAGCCGAGTGATGATGTTTTGTTTTATCATTCGATGTAGGCCTACCATTTTGTATTAAATAAAACCAAACATAAAAAAATTGTATTGTTTGTTTCATGCAGTTGTGAGTTGCACGTGTGTATTGCAGAAAACGTTTTAAACGATTTACCCTAGTAGCTATATGTTAGATGCCGTTCGCGGTTGCAATGTTTCCCGAAATGCTCCGCGCTGACCAAGCTTCCGGTGTTCGATCCCCAAAAGTGTTTGATACCCATAGGTAGACTGCAAAGCAAATGCCTCATGCATAACACTAGTGCGAGTTACAGGCTCTACGCGATGTATTAGCGGTGTATATGTTGTGGTGACGGATTTATTCTCTTTGGATTCACGTCACTGGTTACGGTTACACCATTGGAGGGCCTATTATTGTCAAGTAAGATTGTAACGTCGTGCAGTTGTCGTCACTTCCGGTACACATTCACGCTTGTAGCAAAACTAATCGACTATAACAATATTGTGGGTGACGATTTGTTACAACAGAACACTATTAAGTATCTACTTTTTAACAAAATTAGTTGATTTGGAAACTTTGAAGTGTAGGCTCATGCACGCAGATTATTAAGATTAGGGGCAGAGTAGGCCCTAAGCCGTTTAATCGTAAAAACGCGTTCGCGTAGCTTAATAACTGTTTCTACAGAATTATCCCACCATTTTCGAAACCGACCGATTCTCATTAGTTATGTCCAAACTCGCGTTTCTGCGAAATGCGGACTTTTCCGTATCCAAGGCGATCATATTATACTAGACTAGCCGAGGCACATAGCTATGCCTGTGGAAAAGAGCAGTCACTCGCGCTGAAACCTTTGAAAATTACGTTACATTGTTTCAATATAACGTTCCGTTAAGGCCGTGTCACATCGAAAAGTATGGGGTTCCGAATGTTTCTCGAATAACATTTTTGGCATCCGTTTTGGGTTCTAGCTGGGTTCTAGTTAGGTTCGTGATGTTCCAGGACTGTTCTGGCAGTTCGTAAGAACATTAGTGCGGTCGACAATTATTGTAAGTATGCTCAATATTATTTTCCTGGAGCTTTGAATGCGACGACTGCTCCGTTCTGGAAGTGTTCGAGTCTATTCTAGGAAGAAGTGGTCTGTTCGGAAAGGGTTATGAAAGCGTTCTAGACGTACTGTGAGCATGCGTCCTTGTATGTCCGCACGTAGTACTGTGGGTGCCCCCAGTCGAAGAGTTGGTGGGTGGGTGGGTGGACATCCATTCTACCAGCTCATCCTCGGTTTCCTTTATCGCAGGGGTCTTGGTGACCGGGTCGGCCTTCTTGGCCACTTCCGGCACCACCTCCCCAAACACCTCACCCTGCTGCTGTTGAGGATCCTGCTCGGCCTCCTGCTGCATCTCCGGGGTGGACACCCTTTTCTTTCCCTCTTGGCTGCTGCATTCCTTCGCAGCAAGTTGTCAATTCAAATTTCGAGCGTCGTTTTGAATTCTCTCGCTATTCTTACTATTCGTGCAGACGTCGGTGTATTCGAGAAGCGTTCAAAAAGTGAATGGATAGGGAACTGGCTATTTGAAAAGCATTCGACCTATTCGGAAAGGTTTCGGAAAGTGTTCGGAGAGTGTTCGAGACGAATACGGTGTGATATTAAACCAAAGGAGCCGTTCGTGCTGCATTGGGAAAGGATTCCAGGAGGATGCTAGATGTATGCGGAAAACATTCGCCCAAAAATACCTCCCTGTTCGGAAGCCTATACTTTCCAGTGTGACAGGGCCATTGTGTCTTATGCTCTCGCGTAAGACGTAACGTTGCGGTGACATGTAGCATGCTCCCCACAAGTTACCAACCCCTACCCCCCGGTGACGATTTGTTTTTAAATCTTAATCTACGAACCATCCCTGTGAGCCAGCTAGATTGCACGTAGACTTTCAGTTCGATACATGCAAACTGACGGGGTTGTGGACCCACCAACAAACAGAGAAACACTTTTATGATATAATTCTTTGTATATAGAATATGTTTTCCAGTAGGCCTATTGTGCGAAATGTACGTATTCTTAGACGCGGGCCTAATCACACTCCACACGCATGCAACCTCACACAAATGTATGTTTAACAGTTTGATTAATTTACAAAAGACAAAAACCTCGAGTCAAAGAAATGGGCCGCCCGGCACACGTCAACGCTGTATTCGTCAACAGTTTTGTTTATCCTTACGTTGTAGAGTTGGTGTAGATTTCTCTAAAGCTTTCTCGGTTTCTCATTTCTCTTCTGTCTATTGTTTCAGTGCTAATCTCTGTATCGTTTACGTATACTTGATATCTTTGCAACATTTGCTCTCGCAATGATTCATCGTCGCTGTACAAAACATGGCAGCATTTGATGACAAGCGTAGAAGGGCGATACCCTTAAATGGCATCATAACAGTAAAAGAGATATGATATAGAGGTTTCTAGATGATCAAGCTTTCATCACACTTGGTGTTGTTTTGTAAGGCAAACATAAAATCATAGGCAATTTTTACATATCGATATAATTATATCAATGTTTAAGCTTCTGTAGCTATGTCCATCTACTTAGCTCATAGCCCGTTACACAATAAAGAAAATAATACCATATGCCCTATTTAAAGATCAGATGTAATAAAAACACTACAAGTTATATCATAAATAAAAGTGTGTGTAATAATAACGATTAAGATAATAATTGTTAACGTGGACGGTAGATATAAACGCCGGACGAAACAAGCAATTGTAATAAGCTAGAAACGACAATAGCAGGACAAATACCCATTCGACAAAGATCATCTTTGAGAGTGAAATTTAAGAATACACGTATCTAGCCGGGAGCTGCAGGATGGTGGCGGTATATAATATAATTAGATATATACAAATGACAATAACACCCTCGGGTCACAGACCACTGACACACCCAACACAAGGAACTGCCGCGACGGAATAAAAGCGACGGTCAAAGAAACACTTGATCTGCGCCCAGGTGACACGTTTTTCAACAGATCTCAACACCGTCCTGTCAAGCCTTTCATGCCATTGGACTTATTCACACCTCAGAGTTGGGGGTGGCCTGACACTTGATCTCGTCTCTGATAAACGCAGGCCTTATCCACGGTTTGTTTTGTGAACATAGTATTAAGTGCCTCCTTTAGTAATGAGCCTAAGTGTCAGATACACTTGTGTATTTTCAGCTGCATGTGTGCGACATACCTAACACATCGCGACCAGAGAGGAAATGCATTGACCATAGCACGGATGAACGCTGCAACTGACCAATGTCATAACACAGCGGTTGTGTGTACCATACACATGGCCTCAGATGCTGTTCCTTGCCGTATCGTGTTGTTACATACATATGGCCTCAGATGCTGTTCCTTGCCGTATCGTGTTGTTACATTCACTCTGTGCAATATCAAATCGTGTGTGTCACCCGGATAACTTCAATTATGGTTTCTTTTTTGGAGACGTAAGTAAAACACCTACATTAGAGTCTGTGTCTAGCAGGGGAAACCCATCTGTGTCTAGCAGTGCAAACCCACCCGTGTCTAGCAGGGGAAACCCATCTGTGTCTAGCAGTGCAAACCAATCCGTGTCTAGCAGGGCAAACCCACCCGTGTGTAGCAGGAGAAACCCACCCGTGTCTAGCAGGGCAAACCCACCCGTGTCTAGCAGGGCAAACCCACCCGTGTCTAGCAGGGCAAACCCACCCGTGTCTAGCAGGGCAAACCCACCCGTGTCTAGCAGGGCAAACCCACCCGTGTCTAGCAGGGCAAACCCACCCGTGTCTAGCAGGGGAAACCCATCTGTGTATAGCAGTGCAAACCCATCTGTGTCTAGCAGGGGAAACCCACCCGTGTCTAGCAGGGGAAACCCACCCGTGTCTAGCAGGGCAAACCCACCCGTGTCTAGCAGGGCAAACCCACCCGTGTCTAGCAGAGCAAACCCACCCGTGTCTAGCAGGGCAAACCCACCCGTGTCTAGCAGGGCAATCCCGCCCGTGTCTAGCAGGGCAAACCCGCCCGTGTCTAGCAGGGCAAACCCACCCGTGTCTAGCAGAGCAAACCCACCCGTGTCTAGCAGGGCAAACCCACCCGTGTCTAGCAGGGCAAACCCACCCGTGTCTAGCAGGGCAAACGCATCAGTGTCTAGCAGGGCAAACGCACCAGTGTCTAGCAGAGCAAACCCACCCGTGTCTAGCAGGGCAAACCCACCCGTGTCTCGCAGGGCAAACCCACCCGTGTCTAGCAGGGCAAACCCACCCGTGTCTAGCAGGGCAAACCCATCCGTGTCTAGCAGGGCAAACCCACCCGTGTCTAGCAGGGCAAAACCACCCGTGTCTAGCAGGGCAAACCCACCCGAGTCTAGAAGGGGCTACAGGGCAAATCTAACTGTGTCTACCAGGGCACACCCACCCGTGTCTAGCAGGGGATACGGGGCAAACACAGGCATCCGGTCAGGCGAAGTCGTTCCTTGTCACCCTAAACACCCTATCAACATCGCTGGACGCCATAAAGGACATGAATGACAACTTGTTCACCGGGGCGTGTCCACTGATGTCAACACGGCCCGTAAGAGACGTGGCAGTTTGCCAAACAAAGAGGTGGTCAACGTCCAGTTTCTGCAGCTCATACATCACACTGCGGTGAATCATAACCATTAAAGGACAGGGTAAATAGACGAACTACAAATAGACTCAGTGTCGTGTACCGCTGACTGCTGGCGCAGGCGATTAGCCTCCGACGTGATATGGCAAATAAATAGAAATCTAATCTGTGTATATAAAAAATAGAATATCATCTCCTACTCTAATCCAGGCCTACCAAGATGAAGGCTGGGGTTGAAGCCAGAGGAATTGATAGTTAGCATAGTCTTGATTGTTAGAGCCGAAGTAGTTTCACTCATTTGCCGATGGGAGTAGAGTTAGTGAATGAGTGAGTGAGTGTGTGAGTGAGAGGGTGAGTGAGTGATGGAGAGAGTAAGTGAGTGAGGGAGCGAATGGGGGAGAGAGTGAGTGAGTGGGTGAGTGGGTGCGTGTCTGAGTGAGTGAGTGAGTGAGTGAGTGAGTGAGTGAGTGGGGGAGCGAGTGAGTGAGGGAGTAACATGTTTTATATATTAAACTTGTGTAGCTCTTGGATTATTTATCTTTACTTACCTATCTAGGTTTGTTGGCGTATCTATCCATATATTGATAACTTTAATATCGTTAATTGATTGTTTTGATTTTTTTTAACTGAGCTTGCATGGTTACCAAAGATTCTGGTGCAACAGAAGTTACGTTGTATGAATTCGGTAATTTGCAGTATATTATGTAAACAAATTATTCTAATAAATGTCACGTTGTACGCCGTTGACGTGGCCAGGAAAGAAACGGTTGTAAATAGAAAGACTGACGGCACACAAGGCTGAGCGTGGATAGGAGCAAAATAATGTTTAAAGGACAGACGTCGACTTACGTCGAGGGTTACCTACATAATGACATAAACATCGAAAGGGCTTTTTTTATCCGCCCACCTGTCTATTTGTTCACCTGTCTAACATTCCGCGTCTAGTTGTCCATCTGTTCATCTGTCCACTTGGCCATATGTCTATTTGACACTCATCTGTCTACCTGTCCATTTGTCTCCACGTCCCGCTGTCTATATCTGTTCACTTGTCCATCTGTCCATATGTATATCTTTCCCTGTCTATCTTTACCTCTGTCCATGTGTCTATCTTTCCCTGTCTATATTTACCTCTGTCCATATGTCTATCTTTCCCTGTCTATCTATCCCTCTGTCCATGTGTCTATCTTTCCCTGTCTATCTTTCCCACAGTCCATGTGTATATTTTTCTATGTCCGTGTGTCCATCTTTCCCACTGTCCATATGTCCATCTCTCTATCTTTCCCTCTGTCCATGTGTCTATCTTTCCCTCTGTCCATGTGTCTATCTTTCCCTCTGTCCATGTGTCTATCTTTCCCTGTCTATCTTTCCCACAGTCCATGTGTATATTTTTCTATGTCCGTGTGTCCATCTTTCCCACTGTCCATATGTCCATCTCTCTATCTTTCCCTCTGTCCATCTGTCTATCTTTCCCTCTGTCTATCTTTTCCTCTGTCCATCTGTCTATCTTTCCCTCTGTCTATCTTTTCCTCTGTCCATCTCTCTATCTTTCCCTCTGTCCACATGTCCGTCTTTCCCTCTGTCCATATTTCCCTCTGCCGATATGTCCATCTGTCTATTTTTCCCACTGTCCATCTGTCTATTTTTCCCTCTGTCCATATGTCCATCTGTCTATCTTTCCCTCTGTCCATATGTCCGTCTTTCCCACTGTCCACCTGTCTATCTTTCCCTCTGCCCATATTTCCCTCTGCCCATATGTCTATATTTCCCTCTGCCCATATGTCTATATATCCCTCTGCCCATATGTCTATCTTTCCCTCTGCCCATATGTCTATATTTCCCTCTGCCCATATGTCTATCTTTCCCTCTGCCCATATGTCTATATTTCCCTCTGCCGATATGTCCATCTGTCTATCTTTCCCTCTGTTCATATGTCCATCTGTTTATATTTCCCTCTGTCCATGTGTCCATCTTTCCCTCTGCCCATATGTCTATCTTTCCCTCTGCCCATATATGTCTATCTTTCCCTCTGCCCATATATGTCTATCTTTCCCTCTGCCCATATGTCCATCTGTCTATCTTTCCCTCTGACCATATGTCTATCTTTCCCTCTGTCCATATGTCTATCTTTCACTTTGCCCATATGTCCATATGTTATCTTTCCCTCTGTCCATATGCCTATATTTCCCTCTGTCCATATGTCCATCAATCTACCCCCCCCCGCCCGTCTACAAGTATACACTGTTTGACCCTTGCTACACTGACGTGGCCCAGCGTTGACCACCGCAGCCGTCGTGTGCGAAGGCCACTGTTTGTTTCAATACTGCGCCGTCAAGAACTACCTGGTACCACAGCTAGAGGTGAATCTGTGTTGATTAATGTGCCCTGTTTACGTCCGCCAGTGGCCACGTTGCAGACGCGACGTCTTCACAAACTCGTCAACCAGTCAACGCCACGTTAGCCAGTGTCATCTGTACACGTACTGCCTTTATGTCTGTACCGGCCGTGACGGAGGTATCATATCCAACTGTTTTTCTTGATTTACGTGAGGTCGTCACGCGTCAATGACGTCGACAGTCGTTACGGAGGGAAACCCGTCGTACTGATACTGTACCATGGTCGGTCGGTCGGTCGGTCGGTCGGTCGGTCGGTCGGTCGGTCGGTCGGTCGGTCGGTCGGTCGGTCGGTCGGTCGGTCGGTCGGTCGGTCGGTCGGTCGGTCGGTCGGTCGGTCGGTCGGTCGGTCGGTCGGTCGGTCGGTCGGTCGGTCGGTCGGTCGGTCGGTCGGTCGGTCGGTCGGTCGGTCGGTCGGTCGGTCGGTCCGTCCGCCCGCCCGCCCGCCCGCCCGCCGCCGCCGTCCGTCCGTCCGTCCGTCCGTCCGTCCGTCCGTCCGTCCGTCCGTCCGTCCGTCCGTCCGTCCGTCCGTCCGTCCGTCCGTCCGTCCGTCCGTCCGTCCGTCCGTCCGTCCGTCCGTCCGTCCGTCCGTCCGTCCGTCCGTCCGTCCGTCCGTCCGTCCGTCCGTCCGTCCGTCCGTCCGTCCGTCCGTCCGTCCAGACAAGACCTATAATTCATACACAACATTGGCGCTGTTCACGGAAATGTACATCTTTAATCTTCTTATCACATGAACAAATGAAACATGCGGTTTGAAGAACAAAATAATGTAACACTGTATTTGCAAGGCACGACTGTCGTCAACGCCTCTATACGACATCGATTGTGTTTCATGCATCATCTATATATGCT
This sequence comes from Ridgeia piscesae, assembly GCA_025642075.2. Taxonomy (NCBI): domain Eukaryota; kingdom Metazoa; phylum Annelida; class Polychaeta; order Sabellida; family Siboglinidae; genus Ridgeia; species Ridgeia piscesae. Next base: position 78,233 of record JAODUO010000471.1, read on the forward strand.
CCACCTAGTACAGTGTACCTAGTTTACCTACACACATGATTGTCATGAATATTCAGCCGAAATTCGTCATATTATGCAAAGAAACAACCATTTGACATTGGCCGGCAGCAAACTGTCGGCGTGGTAGAGCCTACACAATGGTGTAATCAATTCAATGCGAGTACGCCTTGTTAATCATAGGCAATATAAAACGTCGCAGCTGGATTTTATGTCGTTGCCGTCTCCTGGTGGGTGCGCTCCCTTTCAACGGAAGTGGACCAAAGTGATGCGCTACAGAACATTATTTGTGAATGGGTCCAAACCCACCGTCCGAACCAGTTTTGCATGTTACGTATTCGCGACAACGGGCATTCCCCACACTGGCATTTAGCAAATGAGATAATTGACCTATGCTACCCAAAATATTTGCTAGACACGAAATTAACCCCCGATACCAACCTGCGGCAGCCAACACATGGAAAACAGGGAGGGAGTCGGTGAGGGAGGGAGTCGGTGAGTGAGAGAATATAATAGTTTTTATGGTTAAGAAATTATAGCATTGACTGTCCCAGCGCGTAGCTTCTGAATTGACACCGTGGAAGGCTTACGTCATGTTTTGCTTTTTTGCATTGTTCGTCATAATATTCGCACCACTGAGTCACCCTGACCTGTCAGCTTGAACGAAGTGCGTGCACAGGGCGCAGTGCACTCTGCCTATTTCAGAAGCATGTGTTACCCAAATGCTATCAGTGTAAATATGAATATTAGGCTGCTATATGTGGTATTGCGTTAACATTTCATACACTAAAGCGAAATTATACAGAACAGTTTATATTTACTGAAAAGACAGTAGATACGATGAATTAGAGTATGTATTTTGAATATAGCAACAAGGAAAAAATGGGAAAGAAAACATGTTATTTACGTATTGTTTGACCTTTAGACTTGGTTTTTAAATTTACACTCTATACCTCATGGTTAATGTCCAAAAACACCATTGTTGTAATGTGACATAACACGCAGTAGGCTGCTTGTCTATCCAAACATGTTTCCAATAGTTAACTAACAAAAGAATTACGAGCTAAGATTGTGTTTCATTTCATGTGTATTGTCATTCATCCAGAAAAAGCAATACCACCATTCTTCCACGCAGTAAAGCATGGGCCCTAATAGAATAACGTTTTGTTTTTCGGCTCCCGTAGTTATCATTCGTGTATGCTAAACATGGACGTTGGCAGTTAAGAACCGCGTCTAATATAATTATAGGAACAAGGTGTTTATGGCAGTCTGTTTTATTTCCTTCAAGAGACACAAAACAAACGACTCTGCCAGACAATGTCAAAGAGCAAATTGACTGCCACAGGAGAGTCAATGATGTAAACGACAAAATGGCGTATGCTGTAGTAAGCGAGAGCCGTTGGAGTAAACAGTAAAACGACGTAATAAAACTAATATGCCATCATGACTCGGCCACACCATCCCACGACACCATTCAAAGACACCGCACAAGGCGCCATTGTGAATAATTATTAGTCTACCCCTACGGAACCTGCAGGCTGCAACGACCTGTCGAGCACAAGCCAGACTGACACATGTATAGCCTACCAAGGTACCAACCGACCCTTACAAAGACGGAGAAGTAAAAGACCCCGGACAGTTGCCTCAAACACAGGAGCAGTTGTACAATCTCCGGACAAGTTTATCAAACACATGATAACTTGAAAACAGTTAAGAGTATGTTATTTAAATACAACCACGGTGATGAACCGTTCATGGCTGTGTTAGCAGGACTGTGATGGTGATGATTTAAAGGTGGTGCTGGAACAGTCATTACATTAGCTTGTAGCGCATATTTCTGGAGTGCCCCCCCAAGCCTAAACGCACTGAACATGTGAAAAACGAGGTAACCTAACACTAATATTGTCGACACGCCTGAGCGCGCAGACCGTTCCCAACGCCCCATTGCGTACAGTGGGCCTATTGTAGTCCAATTACTCTCTTTACAAATAACCAGACGCCACAACAGACGCCTGGCTATGAGTAAGGCCCCCGCCAGAACAACGCAAGCTTTGAATGTAGCGTATGTACCTTCTATTGAGATCGGCTTTAACAGGTCAGCCGGACGGAAGCAGGAAGCTTGACACACACCAGCAACAGGCGTGCATGTCGAAACGGCCCAATTAACAGTGTCCTGCAGATTATAATCGTTTCATTGACAATAACAATGGACTACGCTTTAATTAGTCAGTCTAAATGTCCGTCCGTCCGTCCGTCCGTCCGTCCGTCCGTCCGTCCGTCCGTCCGTCCGTCCGTCCGTCCGTCCGTCCGTCCGTCCGTCCGTCCGTCCGTCCGTCCGTCCGTCCGTCCGTCCGTCCGTCCGTCGTCGTCCGTCCGTCCGTCCGTCCGTCCGTCCGTCCGTCCGTCCGTCCGTCCGTCCGTCCGTCCGTCCGTCCGTCCGTCCGTCCGTCCGTCCGTCCGTCCGTCCGTCCGTCCGTCCGTCCGTCCGTCCGTCCGTCCGTCCGTCCGTCCGTCCGTCCGTCCGTCCGTCCGTCCGTCCGTCCGTCCGTCCGTCCGTCCGTCCGTCCGTCCGTCCGTCCGTCCGTCCGTCCGTCCGTCCGTCCGTCCATACATTCCACAACATATTTAACAATCCGCGATTCGATTATGCACCTTGGTAGAAATATGGTCATAGGTGCGACAATTAATTACATGCATGACAGCCGGCGCTAACTCCACTGCGACAGACTGTCTTGTCTTGAGCAGCTTCGCTCCGCAGGTGGGACTCTTTGACGCAATACGACAGAGAGGGTCGTGCCTCTCTCGGTGTGGGCGTCTCAATCAGTCAACGGGTATCACGAAACTGGTTAATTTAATCGCGTGTTCTTCAGAACATGCATACACATGACGTCTCGTGAGAAACAGGAAGACGTAGGTAACATTGCAGGCTAATTAAAAATATAATCCTGGCGTACTGACGACCTTGTCACATTAGAAACAACAACAGAAATAACATTACATATTTGTTTTATTGAATATTTCTTATGTTTGAAAATGCCACTTTCGATCGATAGTGTCCTTCTTACGGAACGTTGAAGCGCATTGTCACACCGCAGGGACGTATGTGTGTATGTATTCCTTAATTGGCATTGTCGATTAACATCATGACGAACTAATCTGCATCTATGCATCACATTATGCAAAGATGACACAAGAGTTGAAACCATAAATGTCCTATTTCCTTAATAAGTGCATGGCGTCCTCGTCAGAAAACGAAAGAAAGTTATCAACAAAACGATCCTGCAAAACACACCAAACAGCGTAGGAATCAAATACAGGGGCACCATAAGTAAAACGACACCATAAGTAAAACTGACTGGACAGCAGACGACTCAACGGTCTAGATATGAACGTAACGAAACCACGTCTTGTGGGACACAAGTGTTTCGCTAGCAACATATTTGTTCTTCCTCGGTGGGTGCGGGCCATGACAGTGCGATGCCTTTTCTGCTTCCCTTGTAAGATTCTTCCATGCTCATGGTGTTCATGCCAGTCACACCCAGGTCTTACTTAATTCTGCTGCTTCTGCTGCTTGCTTCTAATATGATTCCTTCGCCTAGCTGTGGCTTCAGTCTATTGTGGGTGGCCTAGCTTCTGCTCGACTTCGCTGCGGTGTCTGACGAGGCTGATTGTGCAGTTCTTGCACAGACATAAGTTGCCTTTCTGGGGAAGCATTATGACCACACCTATATCATGGCTTCTACCGCAGTCAATCCCAGGGCAGCTGGCGCGGACAGTTAAACACGACTGGGCCTCCCTTGGTCTTGTGGCTGTAGAGCTCCGAGCACTAAACTTTGCCCAGCGTCTTAGAATAGTTATCTTTTGTTGTAAGGACTTATCTTGGATGGTGGTGACTTGTAAGTTGACCGTTTTGTAATGATTTGGAATGCTCTCTTCGTGAAGTAGTTCTACTGCCGAGGTAATATAGTCTATAATGCTGTAGACTGTACTTCCCGCGCCAATATAGGCAACAGAATTTCGAGAATCCAACAAACATCTTCCATTTGCTGGAAGAGATAATTTTCGAACAATAAAGCTAGCTGTAGTGTGAGTACAACAATGATTTCCTAGCTCGGAGAGTCCATGGCAGGTTTTACCATCATCCTATGTGGAATTTTATATTTTCCCTGTAGAAAGAACCAATGACTTGCAGCGTCTCTTACTAAAGCCACGAATCCATCTTATGCATTCATAGCGTTCTGGTGGACATAGAAGATGCAATCATCAATCAGTTAGCGCGACTGCAGCTACACAGCTTGGAACTGTTCACGATTTTTTTTTAGAAGTAACAATTCTTCTCTTTTTCCCTTCTTTTTTCTTTCAACACACGCCCAGCGTATGGAAAAAGACAGCAATTTTATATATTTAAAATTAGCAGCTATATGGATGTTGTTCTATATACAGATATCATAATGCATGTGTTATATAGATGCATGGTAAGGTGTCCTTAATCAACTGTGAAGTTAGACTATAACAACAAATTTAACATGCACTATATATAGAAAAAACACACACATTGAAACCACCCGCCAAAAAACCAAGCTCTGGCTCTAAGCATGCATACGCTCGTACATCACTACATGCATGCACATTATATTCGTTCGCACAAACACACACACGCGCACGCACGCGGTATATATATATATATATATATATATATATATATATATATATATATATATATGAAAATCACAACACATACACACACGCGCGCGCGCGCGCAAAGACAAACAAACACGCACACGCCGGCTCACAAAACATACACGCAAACACGCACGCATAGGCTTACCGCCGTCTGCACATATTACAGACATAAAATAATAGACGCTGCACTGTTTACGTAGTCGACGAATTCTAGCACTTTTATCCACTACATAAAGTCAACAATTTTGTGTGCGTGTGTTTAATTACCTCTGCAGCAAAAAAGAAGAGTATATGTATACGCACAGCGTGTGTTGTAAAGCTTTAGACTTTTAATGCCAAGCGCGCGTTGACCCCGAAAGTCACGTGCCATTTTACGACCAATAGCAATTCAACACGCCTGGTCAATGCGGGATATAAACGCATGCGTATTGATGGTTCTTCCTTTGCCACGTTGAACTGGTTGTTGGCATTTCTCTGGCCAGACTTTTCTTGTAGTTATCTAAAGTTTCACAGCAAATTGGCAACATGAAGCTGGCTTTGATTCTGCTCAGCTGTTTAGCTGTCGTTTTATGCGAAGAAGAAATTCAGGAGGAGGAAAATGTATTGGTGCTTACGAATACCACGATGGAACAGGCACTCAAGGCTCACAAATACCTTCTCGTCGAATTCTGTAAGTATTCACGGATTTCGTTTTCCTTATTTTACAGTATTTGCAAATGATTAGAACATAATGCCAATTCGGATTTGTTGATTCGATATGTCATTTGCTATTTAGCAAATGTGCCGTTTTATTGAAACGTTAAAATATGACTTACGGATACCAATAATTATAAGTTCTAGTAAGTACCGATACAAAGTGCCGGTTGGCAAAACTTAGTGATTCAACCCAAGGCAAAAGCGGTTATTGGTGATGACGGGGCATTTCAAAATGGCTTCTCCCTGGGATTCAAAGGAATCTCGAAGTCAACTGTTGTCCACAATCACCTTTTAATGTAAAAAATACGCCATTTTGCAAATAATAAATATGGTGCGAGTCCAGCTGTTACTCTGTCGATGTCGAGACGAGTGCCACGAACACATCACATGCGCATAATTTATTGCACTGAATCTGTGATGCGGATTCGTTCGGGAAATCCATGCAACCATACGGTTGTATTTTGAGCATGCTACAGAGTCGTAATATATGTACGAGCATGAACACGTTTCAGTGTTGTGTCATGTTGTAGTAGGCGTTGCTACCACTGTTCTCTGTTGTTGTCATGCATGATTACATTCAGATTAGTTACTCTTGCAGTCATGTACCAGATTGCAGTTATTGCCGGCTAGTAGTTGTGTACGTGTCATGTAGCAGCCTGCTAGCATGTGTCATGCTTTTGCTGTCAAGTGTCAACTAGGTGGTGCTGGTAGCTGGATAGGCTCTGCCATCACAACTATACATCAGTGTGGCATATATTCGCTGTATTAAAATAAATATTACAGTATGATATGAACTATGCAGTCTGAAATATTAGTTAGCTTCTATTATTTATCTATATTAGTCTCTCAAGTGTTGTACATAAATGTCATAATCATGAGTATTGTTGATATCGATGAACATATGGTATTGTTGTTTTTACTACAGTATGGTTATTTAAGGAATCATTGTAATTTTGTGATATAAAATGTGGCCTCCTTATCAAGCAAATCATGCTTATGATCAGTCCCTTTCACTACATTAAAACAGTTTTATAATAGGCACTATAGGACTAATACTATGCATGTTCGTCATGCTCTTCGTTAATATAAATATTACTCTAATGCTGTTCTGTCTATCATGACCAACCATGAGTCACAGACTTTGTCACACCTATACTTTTTTTTTTTTTCATGTCGCATACACATCTAAAATTTGCACTGTGCGTCTGTTAATTTATCATAAGAGATAAGTATTGCAAGCTGTTTAGGCAAGTGTACAAACTGCATACATGTCTCACACGTGCAGTTCTATGCCTCAGTGGGGCACAACCAATTGCAATTCTTGAGGAAGCGATACAGTGTGATGTCATCTTATGGCTAAAAGTACAATGAAATGTTTGTTAGAAAGTATTTGCTAGGTGGTGCCGATGGTAGTATTACTGTCTTTCGCATTTTTAGAGCATGTTGATTTATCACCAGTGGTTTCAGTTATTTAAAAAACCTGCACCAGTAACAGGAATGATGCAGTCATGTGTCTAGCTGGGTAGGCATTATTTTTATTGTGACTTTTGTTGTGTTGTAGATGCTCCGTGGTGCGGACACTGCAAGGCATTGGCTCCGGAATACGCCAAAGCTGCCAAGCAGTTGAAGGATGACGGATCTGAGATCAGATTGGCTAAAGTAGATGCTACAGCGCAGTCAGCTCTGGCTGAGAAATATGAAGTCAGAGGATATCCAACAATCAAGTTCTTCAGGGACAGCAAGCCCATCGAATTCCAGGGTAAGAATCCAAATCTAGGCTAAAATATATTAAAAAGTAAACATTTTGGAGACTGCGTCTAAACAGGATGTTGGCATAGCAACAGAGTTCCTCACTGTGACGATAATTTGTCTTACAATATATTCCTCAGAAGCATGATTGTGTGCCAATAGTAATTACATTTGCATTGAATTATTTTAAAGTGTTGATGACTACAGCTACCATGTGTCTTGCAGTAAAGCAACAATGTAAACATTTGTGGTGTTTCTCCATCAGGTGGCCGCACGGCTGATGAAATCGTCAACTGGCTGAAGAAGAAGACTGGCCCCCCAGCCATCACCCTGGAGACAGTCGATGCTGCCAAGGCCATGATCGAGAAGACAGATGTTGCCGTCGTTGGCTTCTTCAAGGTACTTTAATTTGTCGTAATTTGCTTATGTTTTTTGCAAGAATGAAACAGATATACCTGTCCTGACTCCTTTGTTAGTTCACCAGTCTGCTCATGGAAGGCTGTAATGTTTGATCAAGGCTAAAGTTCAGTTGATTCAACAGGCCACCACAATCTAGTATAGTGTTTCTTTTCATCTAAATTTATTTGTCGTGATTGATGGTGGACGCCCCCTTATTTTTGGTCACATCATGGCATAAATGTCATACCAGGTGACCTTTCTCAAACAAATATATTATTATGTCCCATAAGCTGTACTAGTCAAAACAAGCTTATTCAATAATTAAACATGACTATATTTTTCAATTATATGGCTCCGTGTCCTGTATCTGTCAGAAGTTGTATAGAACTTTATTCTGATTTCAGGACCTTGAGTCAGATGCCGCTAAGGCTTTCATTGAGGTTGCCTCTGGAATTGATGATGTGCCATTTGGTGTCACATCCAACAAGGACTTGTTCAAGGAATACGATGTTGAGAAGGATGATGCCGTCGTTCTCTTCAAGAAGGTTTGTTTGTCTTCATTTTGTTTCTATTTAAAATTTATGGTAACTTATTAAACCGTTTCTGTTTTAAGTTTAGATATAAGTTGGCCAGAATTGAGTAGAAGTAAACCACTATATACAGACATTTTAAACATTTTCTCGATTGTAAAATCATTTCATGCTGTTTACAAAATGATGCACTTTTATCATCAAATTGTGGGTTGGGTGGGGTCTGTGAACTTCTTCTGCTTTTTTGTCAGTTCTCTCTACTCATTTAATCTATGTTGTTTGCAGTGACCATCATTTTCTTCTGCTGGGCACACTCTTTGACAGTACCTTCACTTGTTCTTCACATACGTTTTGCCCATCTCACTTTGTTTCCAATTATTTTCTACTTTAGGTGTTTTTTTTTAATCTTGCAATTATTTCATCTTTTGTATATTCTCTTGCATTTCTTTTACATCAGCTATTTCTTACTTTTCTGTCGCACATAATACCTTCTACCCTCTTCCGCTTTGCTGCACTTGAACGCATACCAGGGCTTTATGAAGGAATTATGTTTTTGGTGGACACCATGACTGAGGAGGGAGTGTTAAGCAGTGCAGGTCTTGATGTGTGTTTCCTGAATGTTTCAGTTTGATGAGCTCCGCAATAACCTGTACAAGGACATTACAGCCAAGAACATCAAGGACTTCATCACAGAGAACCAGTTGCCCACGGTCATTGAGTTCACACAAGAGGTTTGTCTCTCTCCTTCTCCAGCCATTGTCTATTAATGATTAAATTATACTGAAAACTTTAAATTAGTGACAATTATTCAGTTGTCAACAACACCAACAATGTCTGTAGAAACAAACATGGAATGGAATTAGCCATACACTCTTGTTAGTTTTAATGCTATAATTCAAATGCATAATCATTTTTCTGTATGTTCTCCAGTCTTTGTTAGCAGTATACTTGAAATATCTCTTACCAAATATAAGCCATTTCCCCAAAGTCAAATCAAAAAATCTGTCGGAAAGATCAAAAAGTCTCGGGGGGGGGGGAGTCTCCAGTATTTTTCCCGGCATGCATGGCCTTCTCAGAAGCCAGGTACAAGGCCACCAGACATATCATATCAACCTAGGATGTTTGACAGTTGTTTATGTGTGAATTTACAGAGTGCCCAGAAGATCTTTGGTGGAGATGTGAAGAGCCACATGTTGTTGTTTGTGAGCAAGAAGGCTGATAACTACGACGATCTCATTGCTATGTACAAGAAGGCTGCCCCAACATTCAAGGGAAAGGTATAGTTTCACCTCTTCATAAAGACCATGTCTTTTCTGTAACAATGCTCCAGATACTCTCATTCGTTCTGTGGCTGTTTCTAATGCAGAAGGTTAGAAGACAAAATTCAATTTGTTTGTCCTTAGGTTTTGGAATTAACTAGGGATGTTTAGTAAGTGATTGGCCGTATTTTAGAGGACTTGTATGTAAAAAATAAGTAGTAGTAACGATTACAGATGTTGAAATAATCATTAATAATTGAGCCAGAACGAATAGTAATAGGAAGCAATGTAATAGTAATTTACCCCAGGCCTCTTTTTATTGTTTTATCTAGAGTAACCAACAAGTAAGTTTTTCTGTTTGAAACATTGAACATATCAACAAATAAACAAGCCATGCAATCCCTAGCCATTTTGTTCTGCATTTCCAGGTTCTGTTCATTTTCATCAACATTGACGAGTCTGATAACGAGAGGATCCTGGAGTTCTTCGGACTGAAGAAGGACGAGTGTCCGTCCATCCGCTACATCACCCTTGGAGATGATATGGTCAAGTACAAGCCCGCCAAGGTAGAATTGACCACCGATGCCATCAGCAAGTTCGCACAGGACGTTATCGACGGCAAACTGAAGGTATGTTGATACTGTGTATGTTTGGCTGATTTTTTTCTTTTATATGCACAATCTGACAATTTAGCTAATATAATCCTGTGTATTATAAAATACATATTATAGTTTAATGCAGTAGGAGTGTTTCAATGAATTAGTTTAAAGTTCACATTGATTGGTGCCTATTTAATGTGAATACATTTTGATATTTTACGCTGAATACATGGCTTGCAGGGGCAGTGTGACCTTATGGGTGATTTGGTTAAACAATTAAATGTATATCTTAAATATGTATCTTTGCAGCCACACTTGATGTCTGAAGAGATCCCAGAGGATTGGGACAAGAAGCCCGTCAAGGTGCTTGTTGGAAAGAACTTTGTGGAAGTTGCCATGTCCGAGGACAAGGCTGTATTTGTTGAATTCTGTGAGTATTACACATTTCTTTTGTTTTGTTCATCGCAGAAATGACAAACAGGCAGTGCTTGTCAGCATTGAGGGCATACTTATAATTGGACATTTGATCCTAGGTGCATAGTTATTAATCTGTTTTTCATTGTAAACAAATGTACTATTCTAATCACTCTATGATTATATCCAGCAGTAAATGGGATAGCATTGAGTGTGATTTGTCCATGTGTGATTGCACATTTGTGTCAACACTTCATAACATGGGGCTGTTACTTGGACATATGTTATACATATTATGTTATGAGTAAAGCAAACACATACTTTTAGTTAAAGTGTTGTTGTTTATGTGGCTATGTAAGAATTAATCTGTGGCACTGAATGTCAGTCCTATTAGAATGACATTTTTTTCTTCAAATTTCATGATTAGTATACATGACACTTTTGTGGTTTGATATTGATGACGTACTGTGTGTCTCCACAGATGCCCCGTGGTGTGGACACTGCAAGCAATTGACCCCGATCTGGGAGGAGCTTGCTGAGAAGTACAAGGATCGTGAGGATATTGTCATCGCCAAGATGGACTCAACAGCCAACGAGGTTGAAACCGTCAAGGTGCAGAGCTTCCCAACGCTAAAGTACTTCCCCAAGGGCGGCGGTGCGGTACGTAGATGTGTTTTTATGTCCCTATGTTTCTGTAAAATACATGCCAGTGCCCTGCAATGAAGGTTAGGCCTGGTTTGATTGAATATGATCTTTAAAAAACCCAATTTAAGACCTGTTCATTAGATATATATATATGTATATATATATATATATTCACACACTGTATTGATAAATTCTTGATGTTTGTTACTCGTACTGGCTGAAACAGCAAACAAACAGTATTTGGCTTGGTTGATAAATTTCGTCTTCAAGCATGCATGTTATTAGTATCAATACAATTTGGCATCATTGCTTGAGTGCCTCAACCCTCCGGTAATTGTGTCTGACAATTGTGGTTTGTTGTTATAGGTTATTGATTTCAATGGTGAAAGGACACTGGCTGGATTCTCAAAGTTCCTTGACAGTGACGGCAAAGAGGGCGCGACCGCTCCAGAGGGCAAGGTGCGTTGTCGCCCATTGTTACCGGACGCCGTTAGCCTAAGATTTCTCGGTTATCAAATGTCCTTCTTCCATTCAGTTATCTGCCATCATATTTTTGATTACTTTCCTAAGTCCTCTGCAAATTAATTACTAGTGTTTTTTTTTTTTTTAAATCCAGATTTTTTGTGGGAAATGGAGAGTCGATGAATGTACATATTGTTTTATATGCTTCAAATTAATAGTAAATTTGATGAACATGAATTTACTAGTCAAAAACACAGACATGAATGACAAAAATCAGTGCTTGATAAGATGTACTATTCTGATGTGCTCGTTTCACTCCCAATTTATTGTCCTGCTTACAGAAAGAGGAAGAAGAGGAGGAGGAGGAGGAGGAGGAACCAAAGGAGGAGGAGGAGAAGGATGAGAAGAAACCAAAGGAGGAGTTATAAGAAGTTAATAGATTATGGTGCTACATTGATTCGGGGCCAGTATTTATTGCTGTCGACCGATAAAGCGGTTTTTCTCACAGACCCACAGTTCTTGTCTCTACCAGCCTTAGATATCTGAATATCTGATATCAGTCCCAGCCAGTAATCTCCTCATCTCTTACTCGTAGATATCTCGTACTTCATCTGCAAGCCAGATCTCTGACTCAAGTTTCCTACCTGATATCCAACAGCTACTCAGTAACCGTGAAACGTGTTGTGTAACAATTTAGCCACGAGACTGGTAGCTGCATTATAATTAAGTGTTGTGTTTTTGTAAGGAGCAGGAGTGATGTGTTAAGTAGAGTGAATGATGCTAGTGTTTGTATGTGCTAGTTGTGCTATAAAAGGTGCAATGGCAGCTTAATTAACCGGTGCCAACCAATCGATTGGTTAGATTTAGCTATATAAGTACTGGAAGCAAGCACATCTGTTGGATATATTTATATATATTCTGTATGAATGTATATTAGTCGGTATGAGTTTCATTTTACTTATTTTATCTGGACACTTGAGCCTCATCATCTCTTATTATTTCAGATTGTTGGGAGGGGGTTGACAGTTTACTTAATGAATGATGTTCCTTATTGTCAAGGACCAGTAATAGATGAATGAACAGAGAATTATAACAAATTGTCACAAAAGAATAAAATTTTTAAAGAAATTATATTGTGTGTTGATAGTTTGTATTATATGTTGAAATTAGATACCTTGTAACAACGAAAAAGGTAATAATGTGTCATATGTTCTTTCTGGGTTACTTCAATATGTGATTTTGTTGATCCAACCAAAATCTTTAGGAACCAGTGTGTCGACAGGACATGACTATTGTAGGGTTATTGTGCCGATGGTGTCCCACATTACGTATTCCCATCCATAACTGCAGTTTCACTGTTTATCCACTAATACAGTAATTGGCGAGTCCAGACTACAGGTTATACATTTATCCCCTGTATGGGATCTTTTACTTCCCCTGGCATAGGCACCAGACAGAAGGGACCACCGGCTTTTAGTCTCTTCTGAAAGACACAGGCAAATGTGGAGTGAACACAATTGCCCAAATTTCTAAACACAGGTGGGATTGAACCACCGTCCCCTCGATTGAGTCCGGTGCTCTACCAACCACTGCTTTCTACTTAATTATTACAGTCTTGTACCTGGAATCGGTAGGCCTTACCGGGAAGTTTATGGCTGGAAGAATACATATCCGAACTTGATTTTCCAGGTATTGGCAGCTATCCATATTCCCTAAGAAACTTACAGGTGTATTATGTACATAATTATTACCTTCAGTGTCGGTAATCTTGTTCTGATATGACAACACATGACACAAATTGTAAAATGTTTATTCCACTGACAATGGCTTAAATAGTCTACATAGAACTCGCTGTACATACATCAATCACAATTGTTATAATATTTTTGGTTGACTATGAAGACGTGCCTATGACTGGATTTGACATTCGGAATATACTTGGCAGCATGTTGTTGATGGCAGCAAATGTTTCCTCGGATAAACCCTGGAAAGAAAAAATTGCGTTTTTAAAAGGAATATTTATATAAACTGATTTTCACTGTTTCAACTGTAATGTAATAAGAAATGAAATTTTTACAAAAAACCTGGACACAATTTTTCGAGATATCCATCCTAAAAATCATGGTGCATACATAATTACATCTTTTAATGACCAGAAATTTTATTTTGAGTGTAGTTACAGTAACCTGCATTACTGGAACTGGTGGTCGTAACCATGTGTGACCTGTGTCTGCACACCCAATATTAAATCGCATATTTTACAGGTGAGATAAACACTGCTATCAATTTGTGATTTTGGCAGAAATGCAAACCTTAATTTTTAAGGAATATATTTACATATTACGTTTCACAAGCTATGCTCCAAAATAAGTGAATTTCTTACAAAAACAGTTTCAGCTTTAGTTTTAGATGTCTAGTTTGTCTTCCTAGACAAAATTGATCCAAACGAATAAAATAAATATATCGGGTATTTACAAACACACATATTAAAAACATGTTATATTAGCCACAATGACCTTATTAGTTTTTCAAATCTGCTGGAATTTTACAAATAAATAAACTACCAAATATATTTCAACAAGCCAAAAGGGCAGAAAGCTGCATATTGCAATTTACACAATACAACACATACATATAACACCACATGAAGGGAAATTGTGTGTGCTGTCAATACATATAAATAGAAAAATAATAAAATAAATAAGGATCTAATTAAACCAGTTTCTAAACCATAATCATGATAAGAAAATTGCTCAACCTGTAGAATTAATAAACCGCCAACACCGTGTTACCTCAGTACACCGCATTCATTCAGTATATCCAGCATTTGTTAACACATATTGTAGATATTAATAACAATAATTGTTTAACGGCTTACTATTCTAAAATATTCTGTTTCTCTTAAATTTTGCAATTGCTTTGCTCTGGCTGGTCACGTTGTGTATGTGTAGCTGGTTTGTTATTCACTCACGCTGGGGACGATGAACTGGATGGTGCGAGACTGCTGACCCGTCCAGGTGCCCAGCTCCATGACGAACCCCTTGACACACTTAAACACAAGCTCCGCCCTCTTCAAACACCACGGGATTGTCATCTCCTGGTAACAGAAACAACTTCAGTATGACGTAGGAGCCCCATGAAAGACATGAACCCATGGACCACTGCTACATGAATCAGAGCCTTCCACAGCAAGTTATTCCGGAATGTTTAATCCGAAATACTGTGCATGAGAAGCGATTGCTTTCAGGGTGAATCCGGTTAGTAGAATAGCTACCAGATTCAATGAGAATAGTCACAAGATGGTGAGTTAGTATTAATATGTAATGGCATAACATGAACATTTTGGATGTTAAATTACTCTTAGCAATGGAATACTCTGTTGTCTTGCATGTATTTTGTTACTTCCTGGCCGTGCTCATGCAGTTCTAAATCACATTCAACTGGCTGGGAATGGCTAAGTTCAGCAACAGGTTAAGTGGCCAGTGAGACACGGTGCTACCCATCACCAAACTGAGAAGCTTCCCCCGATAACTTCTCCCGAAGGACCAACCCAGGTGTTTTTTTAGCAGAATAATAATAATAAATATGACACACAGGTCTCCAGAGTATGACTCTATAAAACAATATACATTATGTATACATAAATAAAATAAAAATCAATGATATTATTAGCGTTACAATAGAATAGCAATTGCTGACTAAACTGCTTTCACGGTGGTCTTCTCCCAGCATAATTCTACTTATTCCTGATTACCAGGTACCGGGGGTAGTTCCTCCAGGACAACTCACTGTGAAAGGGTCATAGTTCATCAATTATCCATGGCTTGAGAACAGCAGGGAAACAGTTGTACCCTGCGAGCAGATGTTCAAACATCACATGAGTTAAATTACTCTGTGAACCTTTCAGGAATTTTTTCTGTGAGTGTGATGTGTCACTTCACCGTGAAGTATTCTATTAAAGTCTCCCGCAAGTAAATGCCCATATGAACAAGAGACTTCTATGAGTAAATGTTGTACAAGCAATTGTTCTATGAATAAATGTCACATGTGTAAACATGCTGTGAACAAACCTGAACATGAGCAAGTGTCCAGTAAAAAGTGTCCTATAAGCAAAAATCTTGCAACAAGTGTCCTGTGAAGTGTCCTTTGCCTAGAAGTGTCCTACCTCTGACATCTCATGAACTAGTAGCAGGGGTAGTGTGATGGTGTGGATGTCGTAGCGGAAGCACGCCTTCAGGACGTTCCTGTAGCCCAGTAGGACAGGGTGGCGGGACGAGATGTCGGCCGTCACCGTGCGGATGCTCTCGTCCACCACCAGGTGGAAGACGACGTGGACTTCAGCGAGGTTGGAGTGGCGAGTCACGTAGAAGTCTCCGCTGCTCAAACGGATGTTTCTCTCATCTTTCTGTGAATCAGAGATGGTGTAGGGACACAGTAACTAGAGCACACATATTCTTAGGTGCTGTTAAGATGTCGGTTTCAATTCGCTCAAACTGCTGAACTGTAAGAGTTTTTTGCCTTATAGGTTATGTAAAATATCCCCACCTTATTGCTTCTCCCCAGGGAGGATAAAGATGTTTGTCAGTCACCAATGTTTATGGTAGACATGCGCATATTGTTTTACATACATTCAAGATGTGTGTTATGACCTGAAATGGTCAATATCTCTGACATGTGAAAACGTTTGCTCCGTATTCTTTTACCCAATTACCCTTCCACCACCCATCCAAAGATATTTCTGCCCATCCAAATTGGGTTTTACCCATTCAAATGATGGGTGGACGGGTCTCTGCATAAAGTTATGATACTCCCTGGAGCTATCTCAGAAAATGTGTAATGCTTAGAAAAAAATGTATAACTTGATTTCGATGTATGGCACAAACCCTGAAGCTGGCAAGACGTCGTTAACCAACTGTGAGTTAAAAATAAATGTGTGACTAACATTCTGAGTGTTCACATAATACTGATGGAATGTTTGGTGCCTGAACTGCTTTATACTCAGGAGGAATGCAGCAACATCCCCACACATAGGCTGACTTTGATTGGCCAACTCGGGTTACTCGTGTAGCCCTAACATAGTATCTGGTTTACGTTGTGCATGAAGTACCACAAGAGTAATCCAACTGAACAGAGATGATCGTAATCACGGAGATAAGCCCCTTATGTAAATAAATTAAATTAAGTAATCCTTTGGTAAATGTGTGTAAATTGTGATGTTCATCTTATTGGTCTTAAATTATAATCCATGTGGTGACTTTAATGCATATTTAAATGATTGTGTTGTGTAATGCTGAATAATTAAATTTTTTGTGTGTAGTAGGAGCCTACATTCGCTATTGGCTGTCACTGCTAATGACATCAGTTACTCGAGTGAATCTTCTCCAAACCATCACTACCTCAGGTTATGGCCTTGAATATTCACCTTGTTTATCTACGTCAACAAGGGTCATGGGTTACTCGAGTTATTCGTGTAGCTCAATCGAAGTCGGCCATAGATAGACACACACCCAACTAAACTGAATATAAAATTATGTACATTACTTTAACTTTTATTCTAACAAATAATATAGTGTGTGCAATGGCGTATTCCCAGTAGTTTAGCGTAAGGAAAAAACCTTTATTATAAAAAAAATTATAAATAAAAATAATAATAGTAAGACAGTAGGTTGTGGAAGAAATGGACACAAACACCGAGGTCATGCCATCATTGAGGTCACTCAAAATTATACACTCCGCTGACATGTGTACATAGATTGTATTAGTCTTGATTCATTACCTCACTAGAACTGCTTCCACTGCTGCGTACACTGATTCTATCTCCTTCCTCGGAGAGCTTCTGCTGTGCTTGCCATTCCTGCGCTGCGATGACGTCAGTTTCGATTCGCTCAAACTGCTGCTCAAGAGATGCAAAATGGAAGTCTGTTGATTGTTCACACACCTTTGCAAACTCTGTCAGCAACACAATACATTACTGCATTAATATCATATCAATAACACAAGATGATACAGTGAGTTACATTGTTAGTATTATGACAGTAACACAACATAATACAGTGTTAATAGTTTGACAGTAAGATACTGCTGACATCTATTTCACATTTTATGCAAAACTATTTTTGTGAATTTCTTTGTGCTATGATGGCTGAAGTGTCACGTGGCATATAACAAGTTGATTATGTTGCACACTTGAGAAGGGAGGAGTGGTGCACAGATTAATGACAAAGATTATGAGCAATCCAAAATGGCTTCCTTGGCCACAGCCTAGGTGGCACCACTGCAGTGATCTATTTTTGACCTGACCTGACACACCCTGTAGTCATATCAAAATCACCACACATGAACGTACGTGCATGCGCACACACACACACACGTAACTCTAAATGCTAAGCATTTTTGGGACATACGCGATTGCCTCTAGGATGAGAAGTCTATTTTTCAAGCATAACAGACATACATGTAACACTAAAAACACACCATTTATTTTACACTAATGCCAGACACATGTTTGGAAGCCATTGGCTAAAATTTCACCCAAGATGAACTTAGCCCAACCAAAAGATGGGTGGCGGGTCTATAGGTAAAGCTACTCACATCTACAAGTGCTACAAGTGACCATGGTCAACTGACCTCTCTTGATGCCGGTGTAAGAGTTGAGTCTGTTGTCGACGAGCAGCACCAGTGCACACAAGTTGTTGGAGTAGAGCGACATGGCCGTCTGGAGCCTCTCTGGCTGGGGCATCGTCACCCCTCTGACACGACCACAGCACAAACAGATGTAATTGTAGAGTACATACAGAGTACTGCTGTAACGTGTAACGTATAGTGATGTGTTAACTGTGATGTCCTCCCTATATGATCATGACACAATGCTTGTAATTGTAGATTACATATTGTGTACCTGATCAGTGTATATCATAGAGGTTGTGGCATCGTCACCCCTCTGATACGACCACAGTTCAGTTATAATTGTACAGTATTTATGGTGCATGTTATACTACATAGAGATGTTTGGACTGTGGCACAACAATTGTCTACACTTTTTACCATTTAACTTCAGTTTAACAAAAACGAAACATTCCCAAACTTAACTATTATCAATTTTACTCAAGACGTGAATGAACATATACATTGGGCTATCCACTACATACAAATGATCAACAATTGTGTATGCATTGCCACCACAAATTAAGTCCAGACGATCTGGTAACAACGGCATTAAATCACACATATTTATTATTTGGTTTTACACACTTCACACAAATATATATTATAATTAATTGGTTGTATTTATCTTTGTATTATTATTAATATCTACCCAGTGAAGTTTTACAATACATTATTTAATGTACATAAACTAGGATTTTGTCTTATGAAATTTTACTTTACAACACGTAATTTACATATTTATTATTTTATTTCTCTCTCTCACGTGAGCTTTTATGTTCTAGACTTATGTTGTACACAATGGGCATTAGTCCTGGATTTGATGGTGTCTAAATAAAATTATTATTATTATATAACTTCATCAAATTACGTTTAACAGTCCCCTGTGTGTCACATGCCATGTGTAGGGACACGTAGAGTGACTGCACAACACCAGACGTCTTACTGCTAACAACGCCACAGATAAGTTGATAAATTATGGCTAAATGCAGCCGACTGTGACAAAGCAGATCATAAATTACCAGACACTGTTTTGGAAAACCTCAAGCACAAATAGTAAAGGCCCGACTGACGCATTACACAGTCAACTGCCACAACTCTTTGATGAGAGCATGCAGAGGGTGATAAACTATTCACCCAGGAGCAATATAAAAACCTTTTATTGAAAAACATAATGTTGACCTTTCCATGTAGCGGTTGACACAATGGTAGTGTTAGCAAATCAATGGAAAAAACACTTTCTTTGGCTGCACAAATAACTGCATTCATACTGAAAATGCTTACTGTAGTTGTGCTAATTTATTGAATTTTAACTAATTTCCATGTGAAGGCAGCAATATACAATTTAGATTCTGGTTAAGGTGAATTGTGTAAACACCAATATATTGACTGCATCGGGTGCCCTTAGAATACATTACATTTCAGTTGGATTGTACACACTGTGTACATTAACACAATCCACAATTCCACACAAGCAGCTAGCATACAACTCGCTCAATACTGTATATTATATATACATAAACATTTTCAATCATTAATTAACATTAGATAACACAAATACACTAAAATTAAATAAATTACTCAGACAAAAAGATAATTAAATAAATTAAACAAATATTTAAATTAAAATTATGTCAAGACATACCTACGCATTTTTGCTTTGTACTTCATGCTATTTACTAATTGTTTCCTATGTTAAAAGCTTTATACAACAACCTATAAAATAAAACCTGAAGTTACATATTTTGAGACTTGCTCCTTGTTGCTGCTTACAAAAGGACAGTGTAAAATGACACATGTCAAAATGACACGCCAACCTGACACTTATGTGTGAAGTCAAGTTCTATTACTTCACATGTCAGTTTCATGTGTGTTATATGTCGTAGTTGCACCAGCAGTGTCACACGTCTAAGCACACAACCGTGTCATTAATTACACACTTTGTGAACGCTCAGAACATATGGTTTCAGCCATTACGCTAAAATCAGTGAAGCTGTTTTCTTAGAATTGGAAAATGTTTGACAATGGATTGTTGAGAATTCAAAGTTTCACTGCTAGTAGCATAAATGTTAATCTAAGGAATAATGTTGATAGATTACACAAGACAGTGTTGTTTTTATGTAGGTGTAACCTATACCGGAATGTGATTCGTATTCCTGGTGGCCATATGTAATGTCCATATTGGTTCAATGTGCCTATACTTACAAGATATACAGAATGCATACTGCCATGGGTAGGCCGGACAAATTGTTTTATTATGGCATTTATCATTGTTTTATTGCAGTATGCTGAAACATATGTCTAGATCACCATATTACGATACTTTGCTTAAATCAGGTCAATGTTTATGTTGCTGGGATATTCACCTACAAGAAATATTGAATGCATGCTGCAAAATAGGGTCAAACTGTTTTACTGCTATTTTATTAAGCTACATATTGTGCATGTCTTGAATAAATCTTCATTGATATTAATCTAGGTAGTCTGCTTAAACGTGTATACCACCATTACATTTTTGTATGTTAGTATCAAGGATTGACAGCATGTGTGTGTGCGCGTGCGCGCGTGCGTGCGTGCGTGCGTGCGTGCGTGTGTGTGTGTGCATATGTGCAACTGGTCACATGGTATCACAACCAGACACCATGGCCTGTGATGACATGCCGATCATTTTATCTGAATCTGGCAGCTGTTAGCTGTGGTTTCTGAAACAACTTTGGACACTCAGATTTCCAACACAAACTACTGGTGGAGGTAGGGGTGGGTGCCAGTGGGTGGTAGTGAACCATCAGTCAACACTACTGGTGGAGGTAGGGGTGGGTGCCAGTGGGTGGTAGTGAACCAACAGTCAACACTACTGGTGGAGGTAGGGGTGGGTGCCAGTGGGTGGTAGTGAACCATCAGTCAACACTACTGGTGGAGGTAGGGGTGGGTGCCAGTGGGTGGTAGTGAACCATCAGTCAACACTACTGGTGGATGTATGGGTGGGTGCCAGTGGGTGGTAGTGAACCAACAGTCAACACTACTGGTGGAGGTAGGGGTGGGTGCCAGTGGGTGGTAGTGAACCATCAGTCAACACTACTGGTGGAGGTAGGGGTGGGTGCCAGTGGGTGGTAGTGAACCATCAGTCAACACTAGGGGTGGAGGTAGGGGTGGGTGCCAGAGGGTGGTAGTGAACCATCAGTCAACACTACTGGTGGAGGTAGGGGTGGGTGCCAGTGGGTGGTAGTGAACCAACAGTCAACACTACTAGTGGAGGTAGGGGTGGGTGCCAGTGGGTGGTAGTGAACCAACAGTCAACACTACTGGTGGAGGTAGGGGTGGGTGCCAGTGGGTGGTAGTGAACCATCAGTCAACACTACTGGTGGAGGTAGGGGTGGGTGCCAGTGGGTGGTAGTGAACCATCAGTCAACACTACTGGTGGAGGTAGGGGTGGGTGCCAGAGGGTGGTAGTGAACCAACAGTCAACACTACTGGTGGAGGTAGGGGTGGGTGCCAGTGGGTGGTAGTGAACCAACAGTCAACACTACTGGTGGAGGTAGGGGTGGGTGCCAGTGGGTGGTAGTGAACCAACAGTCAACACTACTGGTGGAGGTAGGGGTGGGTGCCAGTGGGTGGTAGTGAACCAACAGTCAACACTACTGGTGGAGGTAGGGGTGGGTGCCAGAGGGTGGTAGTGAACCATCAGTCAACACTACTGGTGGAGGTAGGGGTGGGTGCCAGTGGGTGGTAGTGAACCAACAGTCAACACTACTGGTGGAGGTAGGGGTGGGTGCCAGAGGGTGGTAGTGAACCAACAGTCAACACTACTGGTGGAGGTAGGGGTGGGTGCCAGTGGGTGGTAGTGAACCAACAGTCAACACTACTGGTGGAGGTAGGGGTGGGTGCCAGTGGGTGGTAGTGAACCAACAGTCAACACTACTAGTGGAGGTAGGGGTGAGTGCCAGTGGGTGGTAGTGAACCAACAGTCAACACTACTGGTGGAGGTAGGGGTGGGTGCCAGTGGGTGGTAGTGAACCATCAGTCAACACTACTGGTGGAGGTAGGGGTGGGTGCCAGTGGGTGGTAGTGAACCAACAGTCAACACTACTGGTGGAGGTAGGGGTGGGTGCCAGTGGGTGGTAGTGAACCATCAGTCAACACTACTGGTGGAGGTAGGGGTGGGTGCCAGTGGGTGGTAGTGAACCAACAGTCAACACTACTGGTGGAGGTAGGGGTGGGTGCCAGTGGGTGGTAGTAAACCCAAATCAGTCAACACTACTGGTGGAGGTAGGGGTGGGTGCCAGTGGGTGGTAGTAAACCCAAATCAGTCAACACTACTGGTGGAGGTAGGGGTGGGTGCCAGTGGGTGGTAGTGAACCATCAGTCAACACTACTAGTGGAGGTAGGGGTGGGTGCCAGTGGGTGGTAGTGAACCAACAGTCAACACTACTGGTGGAGGTAGGGGTGGGTGCCAGTGGGTGGTAGTGAACCATCAGTCAACACTACTAGTGGAGGTAGGGGTGGGTGCCAGTGGGTGGTAGTGAACCAACAGTCAACACTACTGGTGGAGGTAGGGGTGGGTGCCAGTGGGTGGTAGTGAACCAACAGTCAACACTACTGGTGGAGGTAGGGGTGGGTGCCAGTGGGTGGTAGTGAACCAACAGTCAACACTACTAGTGGAGGTAGGGGTGGGTGCCAGTGGGTGGTAGTGAACCAACAGTCAACACTACTGGTGGATGTAGGGGTGGGTGCCAGTGGGTGGTAGTGAACCAACAGTCAACACTACTGGTGGAGGTAGGGGTGGGTGCCAGTGGGTGGTAGTGAACCAACAGTCAACACTACTGGTGGAGGTAGGGGTGGGTGCCAGTGGGTGGTAGTGAACCAACAGTCAACACTACTGGTGGAGGTAGGGGTGGGTGCCAGAGGGTGGTAGTGAACCAACAGTCAACACTACTGGGGGTAGGTAGGGGTGGGTGCCAGTGGGTGGTATTGAACCATCAGTCAACACTACTGGTGGAGGTAGGGGTGGGTGCCAGAGGGTGGTAGTGAACCAACAGTCAACACTACTGGTGGAGGTAGGGGTGGGTGCCAGTGGGTGGTAGTGAACCAACAGTCAACACTACTGGTGGAGGTAGGGGTGGGTGCCAGTGGGTGGTAGTGAACCAACAGTCAACACTACTGGTGGAGGTAGGGGTGGGTGCCAGTGGGTGGTAGTGAACCAACAGTCAACACTACTGGTGGAGGTAGGGGTGGGTGCCAGTGGGTGGTAGTGAACCAACAGTCAACACTACTGGAGGTAGGGGTGGGTGCCAGTGGGTGGTAGTGAACCAACAGTCAACACTACTGGTGGAGGTAGGGGTGGGTGCCAGTGGGTGGTAGTGAACCAACAGTCAACACTACGGGTGGAGGTAGGGGTGGGTGCCAGTGGGTGGTAGTGAACCAACAGTCAACACTACTGGTGGAGGTAGGGGTGGGTGCCAGTGGGTGGTAGTGAACCAACAGTCAACACTACTGGTGGAGGTAGGGGTGGGTGCCAGAGGGTGGTAGTGAACCAACAGTCAACACTAGGGGTGGAGGTAGGGGTGGGTGCCAGTGGGTGGTAGTGAACCATCAGTCAACACTACTGGTGGAGGTAGGGGTGGGTGCCAGTGGGTGGTAGTGAACCAACAGTCAACACTACTGGTGGAGGTAGGGGTGGGTGCCAGTGGGTGGTAGTGAACCAACAGTCAACACTACTGGTGGAGGTAGGGGTGGGTGCCAGAGGGTGGTAGTGAACCAACAGTCAACACTACTGGTGGAGGTAGGGGTGGGTGCCAGTGGGTGGTAGTGAACCATCAGTCAACACTACTGGTGGAGGTAGGGGTGGGTGCCAGTGGGTGGTAGTGAACCATCAGTCAACACTACTGGTGGAGGTAGGGGTGGGTGCCAGTGGGTGGTAGTGAACCAACAGTCAACACTACTGGTGGAGGTAGGGGTGGGTGCCAGTGGGTGGTAGTGAACCAACAGTCAACACTACTAGTGGAGGTAGGGGTGGGTGCCAGTGGGTGGTATTGAACCAACAGTCAACACTACTGGGGGTAGGTAGGGGTGGGTGCCAGTGGGTGGTAGTGAACCCAAACAGTCAACACTACTGGTGGAGGTAGGGGTGGGTGCCAGTGGGTGGTAGTGAACCAACAGTCAACACTACTGGTGGAGGTAGGGGTGGGTGCCAGTGGGTGGTATTGAACCAACAGTCAACACTACTGGTGGAGGTAGGGGTGGGTGCCAGTGGGTGGTAGTGAACCAACAGTCAACACTACTGGTGGAGGTAGGGGTGAGTGCCAGTGGGTGGTAGTGAACCAACAGTCAACACTACTGGTGGAGGTAGGGGTGGGTGCCAGTGGGTGGTAGTGAACCAACAGTCAACACTACTGGTGGAGGTAGGGGTGGGTGCCAGTGGGTGGTAGTGAACCAACAGTCAACACTAGGGTGGAGGTAGGGGTGGGTGCCAGTGGGTGGTAGTGAACCAACAGTCAACACTACTGGTGGAGGTAGGGGTGGGTGCCAGTGGGTGGTAGTGAACCAACAGTCAACACTACTGGTGGAGGTAGGGGTGGGTGCCAGTGGGTGGTAGTGAACCAACAGTCAACACTACTGGTGGAGGTAGGGGTGGGTGCCAGTGGGTGGTATTGAACCAACAGTCAACACTACTGGTGGAGGTAGGGGTGGGTGCCAGTGGGTGGTAGTGAACCATCAGTCAACACTACTGGTGGAGGTAGGGGTGGGTGCCAGTGGGTGGTAGTGAACCAACAGTCAACACTACTGGTGGATGTAGGGGTGGCTGCCAGTGGGTGGTAGTGAACCATCAGTCAACACTACTAGTGGAGGTAGGGGTGGGTGCCAGTGGGTGGTAGTGAACCAACAGTCAACACTACTGGTGGAGGTAGGGGTGGGTGCCAGAGGGTGGTAGTAAACCCAAATCAGTCAACACTACTGGTGGAGGTAGGGGTGGGTGCCAGTGGGTGGTAGTGAACCAAATCAGTCAACACTACTGGTGGAGGTAGGGGTGGGTGCCAGTGGGTGGTAGTAAACCCAAATCAGTCAACACTACTGGTGGAGGTAGGGGTGGGTGCCAGTGGGTGGTAGTGAACCATCAGTCAACACTACTGGTGGAGGTAGGGGTGGGTGCCAGTGGGTGGTAGTGAACCAACAGTCAACACTACTGGTGGAGGTAGGGGTGGGTGCCAGTGGGTGGTAGTGAACCAACAGTCAACACTACTGGTGGAGGTAGGGGTGGGTGCCAGTGGGTGGTAGTGAACCAACAGTCAACACTACTGGTGGAGGTAGGGGTGGGTGCCAGTGGGTGGTAGTGAACCAACAGTCAACACTACTGGTGGAGGTAGGGGTGGGTGCCAGTGGGTGGTAGTGAACCAACAGTCAACACTACTGGTGGAGGTAGGGGTGGGTGCCAGTGGGTGGTATTGAACCATCAGTCAACACTACTAGTGGAGGTAGGGGTGGGTGCCAGAGGGTGGTAGTGAACCAACAGTCAACACTACTGGTGGAGTAGGGGTGGGTGCCAGTGGGTGGTATTTGAACCATCAGTCAACACTACTGGTGGAGGTAGGGGTGGGTGCCAGTGGGTGGTAGTGAACCAACAGTCAACACTACTGGTGGAGGTAGGGGTGGGTGCCAGTGGGTGGTATGAACCATCAGTCAACACTACTGGTGGAGGTAGGGGTGGGTGCCAGTGGGTGGTAGTAAACCCAAATCAGTCAACACTACTGGTGGAGGTAGGGGTGGGTGCCAGTGGGTGGTAGTGAACCAACAGTCAACACTACTGGTGGAGGTAGGGGTGGGTGCCAGTGGGTGGTATTGAACCAACAGTCAACACTACTGGTGGATGTAGGGTGGGTGCCAGTGGGTGGTAGTGAACCAACAGTCAACACTACTGGTGGAGGTAGGGGTGGGTGCCAGTGGGTGGTAGTGAACCAACAGTCAACACTACTGGTGGAGGTAGGGGTGGGTGCCAGTGGGTGGTAGTGAACCATCAGTCAACACTACTAGTGGAGGTAGGGGTGGGTGCCAGTGGGTGGTATGTGAACCAACAGTCAACACTACTGGTGGAGGTAGGGGTGGGTGCCAGTGGGTGGTATTGAACCAACAGTCAACACTACTGGTGGAGGTAGGGGTGGGTGCCAGTGGGTGGTAGTGAACCAACAGTCAACACTACTGGTGGAGGTAGGGGTGGGTGCCAGTGGGTGGTATTGAACCAACAGTCAACACTACTGGTGGAGGTAGGGTGGGTGCCAGTGGGTGGTAGTGAACCAACAGTCAACACTACTGGTGGAGGTAGGGGTGGGTGCCAGTGGGTGGTATTAAACCCAAATCAGTCAACACTACTGGTGGATGGGGTGGGTGCCAGTGGGTGGTAGTGAACCATCAGTCAACACTACTGGTGGAGGTAGGGGTGGGTGCCAGTGGGTGGTAGTGAACCAACAGTCATACACTACTGGTGGAGGTAGGGGTGAGTGCCAGTGGGTGGTAGTGAACCAACAGTCAACACTACTGGTGGATGTAGGGGTGGGTGCCAGTGGGTGGTAGTGAACCAACAGTCAACACTACTGGTGGAGGTAGGGGTGGGTGCCAGTGGGTGGTAGTGAACCAACAGTCAACACTACTGGTGGAGGTAGGGGTGGGTGCCAGTGGGTGGTAGTGAACCATCAGTCAACACTACTGGTGGAGGTAGGGGTGGGTGCCAGTGGGTGGTAGTGAACCAACAGTCAACACTACTGGTGGAGGTAGGGGTGGGTGCCAGTGGGTGGTAGTGAACCAACAGTCAACACTACTGGTGGAGGTAGGGGTGGGTGCCAGTGGGTGGTAGTAAACCCAAATCAGTCAACACTACTGGTGGAGGTAGGGGTGGGTGCCAGTGGGTGGTAGTGAACCAACAGTCAACACTACTGGTGGAGGTAGGGGTGGGTGCCAGTGGGTGGTAGTGAACCAACAGTCAACACTACTTTCCCATGAACTTTATAAAATCACAAAAGTCGGCTTAGTGCATTAATTCTCTGGTTCTCATGCCATGTGCACAGTGGTGTATACAAACATGCCTGCACACATGCATGCACGTGCTTGCTCACTCACTCGCTAACTCAAACACATAACGTATAATCAGATAAGGGAACTAAACCATGTGCATTTCACCATTGTTTAATCATGTTCCGTTTGGTGAACAGTGAACACAACCATACGAACTGTTTTACCTCAAGTATTGTGATTACAATCAAACCATCATCCAATATATATATATAATGCTATAATTTGACGACTGAGAAAGTCTGCAACTTCCCTTTAGGGACAACATGTCTATGCAATATGACATCAGAATGAGATGAACAACAATTGGCCGACTCTTGCCAGGAGACACTACTTAAAAAATCTTCAAGTGAATTTTTTTTATTTTTAACTCTGCAGCAAAGTGAAACATCAAAATTACATGTTTGGAAATGTACGTTACATTCGTTACAGATGATGCATGATGCTATAGATATATGTCTAAGTTAGTTCTATCTCCAAAAAATCATAAACACATGCACACACGCACGAACACACACACACATACACACACACTTTGGGCATAGCTAATTAAAGGAAAATCCTTAGCAAGGGTAGACTGGAATAACACACTGAATAATGAAACAAGAATTTTTTAAATACAAAACCTGAACACTAATGAGTAGGTTCTAACAAGATCTATCTGGTAAAATGAACTGAATGAACTCACCCCACATTCTGTGGTCGATGGCGACACAGATCCAGGATATCTGCACCAATCAGGCGCAGGTTGTGCGTAGTCTTTAGCTGAGCACCTGCAGTGACAAGACATTTCTCGGTGTGTGTGTGTGTGTGTGTGTGTGTGTGTGTGTGTGTGTGTGTGTGTGTGTTTGTGTGTGTGTGTGTGTGTGTGTGTGTGTGTGTGTGTGTGTGTGTGTGTGTGTGTGTGTGTGTGTGTGTGTGTGTGTGTGTGTGTGTGTGTGTGTGTGTGTGTGTGTGTGTGTGTGTGTGTGTGTGTGTGTGTGTGTGTGTGTGTGTGTGTGTGTGTGTGTGTGTGTGTGTGTGTGTGTGTGTGTGTGTGTGTGTGTGTGTGTGTGTGTGTACACACACATCTCCGTCAGTTTTCCATTAGGATTGATCAGTTTAGACTTTTTATTTAAAAATTCATCCTGCAGTTGGTGAATTTGGGGTTTCAATATTTTGTGGAGTTCCAGTGGAATTTCAGGTTTATCTACGTCATAATAAAGATAATTATGCCATTTCCAACTGTGTCACTGGACGATTTGTTTGCCATTATTATTATTTCAAAAGTGAACACATAACCCAGCAATAACTCTGGCTGCCACATGTTGACATTTTGTTGGTACTGGGCATATGAGCTATTTCTAGAATACACACTGCAACAGTGTAACTTTTCAGGCCAAGGTATTTAGCAACTAGGCCAGTGACTTGTTACAATTTATCAGTGGAGGTAGTTTGGAAACATTAAGGATAGGTTTGTGGTGGCATTCGAATGTTGGGCATTTCAGAGTTGATATTATCAGTGTCCATAACTATGGCAACAATATTCTAATGTAATGATACGGTTTCTTGGTTCATGTTATTTAGTATATTATTTACCTCTCAAGAAACGTTTTTGTTTTCTCTGTATATTTTAGCTGCATAAATATGGCATTTTGGTAAAGGACACTTTTACAAAATGTCTGTTACCAAAACGTCTATTACCAAAATGTCCTTTACCAAAACGTCTGGATACCACATCTCAGAGCCTTCTTCAGTGGGCGGAACTTCACGGTCGTGAAATATACAGACAAAACAAAAACGTTTCTTGTGAGGTAAATAATTTTCTTAAAATATGCCAACAACTTTTTTGGATTGGTCATATTCCCGTGCAGAAGATTGTGGAAGGGCTCCCTAAGATAGAATTTATAGATACCATTAGCATGGATATGGTTTTATTTGGACAATTTCTTTTATCTCCAATGCAAAGATGAGCAACTCAGCTATAATTATGTATCCAGGGCAGTAGGGACGGGACCTGAGGATAACAATTAATTTTCAAAGGTTTTCGCAGGTGACTGCCTTCTTCCCCAAGCACTGCTGGGCAGCTCAGCTAGCTACGAGTTAGTGCCTGAAGTCCCCTCTTCCCCAGAAGCCCCTGGGAGAATTCTTTAAAGTTAAACCCCAAACACCCCATGTTATCCTACAAGCATGCCTAAACAATTTCAGCCCCAAAATTAGAAACTTACACCGATCATCAGACACAAACATAACACCACACTCTACTTCCTGATGTAGAAGACTGCAGCCTCACGTACCTAAATGAACTGTAAAACTTTCTTCTTTCCTTGGGGGTTGCATCGAGCCACATTCGCCCCCTTCCTCGTCACACGGCACGCCTGATGGTAGACTGCACAGCTGGTGACTACATGAAGACAACCCATGACTGTTTACTTTAAAATTTTCATTTTTATCGTTATAAAACATATTGTATGGTTGACGCAGAAGATGTATAAATGGATCAATCATAATAAAATATGGTATATTAAGAATGTCACTAAGCAAAAATTAAAATATTATCTATGTTGCTCAGTATATCAGCCAAAAATAGCAATTTTGTAATTACGACAAAAATGCACACCTCAATATCTCCTCTTTTAATGACCAGTTTATGGTCTTTGAAAACTAACTAAAAAAATACAATTATGAATCCATTGATGAAAATACAATAGACAACAGGAGCTCAGATAACTTTCTTTTGCAAAATGTAGTTCTCATAATTTGTTATAATCTCATTTTTGCAATAAATAAAACAGAAGCTATTTCAAATGAGTTATGACTCTATTTTACAACTTAATATCTACTTGAGAGTGGCAGTGGTAAAAATGTATTGTAGCCTGTACGTTTATTGGACTGATATCCAAAACAGGAATGTTTATTTGAGAAAACATAACTTGGAAAAACATTTTGAGTAAAAGATGGAGGAGCACGAGCATACATGTACGACGGCGTTCCCTGCATCGCCTGGGTGTCCTCGTGGACACACATCACCCAGTCCACATACTCCCTCTTCTGGCTGTCCTGTAAACCACTCAGTTCGCTCGCCCACTTGCTCTCGTTCAGCTGCAACAGAAATGTTCTCCCACTGAAATTTCAGCAGCAGTGTTTTGAAAAACCAAAATGAATTAGGAAAATAATTTATGCTGTCAATGAAATTCATGTTGTAAGTTTGTGTATTTTGCGATAAATCAAGCCTGTTACATGGCAATGTACCAGACTATGTATCCGTTGTGATTCGGAGATGTTGTTAATGTCAGTCATGTTTCAATCTGGGACAATACATATCCATTCAGAACAACAAGCACTTTGACAGGTTATCACCCTCAGGGCCAACACAGAAAGTACTTTGTCTGGTGATACTGTTCTGAAATGGCTGACAAGTTGAATTAGACATCACACGACCATCAAATTGTAACTATACAATATAGGCTAGCCAGAAAACAGAATCCCGTCGAGTTAAAAAAAACTAGAAACAAGAAAGCACTGCAGAAAAGTGACCTGAGTAACAAGGTGACCTTAATAGTAATAAGGTGACTTTATTTATTTGACTAACTTCCAATACTTTATGTAGATTAAATTAGCGTGGGACTATCCTAGGGTGGCCTTAATTGCAAGATGGCTGTATTACCAAGTTGACAATAATCAAAGTACATCTGTACTAGTCTGCTACTGAACTGGGGTTCTTGGGCAGCTGTTCACAAAAACATTCCTTATAAGATCACAAGCCCGATTTTGCTCTTTGAAATAAATTTCACTCCTTCACAGTGATCTTGCAAACTCAACACCAGAACATTCAACAATGTGGTGTTTCACGGAAATAGTTTCCTCAGTGAAACTTTGGTTATGAGCTCACCATCTTAGTCGAACACCCCCCCCCCCAGTTATCGCCCAGCGACAGACCTGCATATTGTCAAAGTGTCTCTGTGCTAGTTGGTTGATCTGCTCGTCTGTCCGTGTCACACCAAGATTGTGCACTGCGTCCTCCATCTCCATACGCTGTCTGAAACAGTCACATTGACTCTTATCACACCACGATGATGTCATGTTCGATCTACCAGAAGTTGATTGATTGTTATTCGTTACCAAGACATTATTATTCACTGCCTATAATGTAATGTGGTAAATGTCGACACACAAATTAAACTGGACCAACTTTTTTTATTTCCACATATTTAATGTAAAATAAAAGTGATAACAGTTGCTCTAGGGTTGTTGCTCCATTGGTGAGTGTCAACTAGTGACACATTAAGAGCAAAATAATTAGAGTCCAAGTAGAAATTACTTTGGTGCATTACAAAAATATGGACAATTCTAATCATGCCTGTCTCTGTATTTCTTCTGCCGATCCAAGTTCAGTAAATACAGTATCATAACATCAGGTTTGCTAATACGTGTATACATTTATCAGTATGTAGGATTTCGCTATTTACATTTATATAAGAATTCAAAATACACCACTTTCAAAAGTGTTAAAAACATACACTGTAATTGGAATGTTTACATTTTCAGCACTTGCCGTAACTGTGACCTGTGTTGCACTATGAACATACATTATTTCTCATGAGGGTCTCGTGGAAACTACCTTTGTTCCAGACGAACAAGATCTCTGTCCCGCTCTTCCGTCACATGTCTCATGGCCAAAGCATATCTGTGCTCAAAGTTGAGTAGGGTCTCAAGTGCAGGGGAGTGAATGAGAGCATGGTAAACTTCAGAGAAGACCAGCTCATTTGTTACTGGCTCTGGTTTTGCATATTCTGCAACTTCCTGCAATAAAAACACAGATAAATACACTTGGGGTTTAACTGTGGACACAAGGAGTGGTGGTTGGTTTCAATTCCCCTGGCAGAAGATGTGCACTATTTATTATTAGTTTTATTGCAATTTATTCATATTTTTATCTGGTTAAGACTGACAGAACATTTAACGTACTTTATTTACCACGATAATTTATTTATTTATAATCCATTGATGTTTACACAATGTTTTTATCTTATTTGTATTTATTTATTATATTTTTTTTATTTATTAAATATTTACTATTTATGTTGTGGTTTTAATGAAGGAATATATAAGGCGCTGTGAATACTATAGATATCTTATGTTCTATATAAAATAAAATGTGGAAGTTGACTAATCAGTTGTACTTTATCCTGGTATTCCTGTCATCAATGAACATGACAGTGGTCATGTGAATGACTCAAATGTCTGTGTTTGACAAGTTCAAATGTCTGAGTTCTGCAAGTCCAGAAAATATCAATAAATATCAGTTGGACCAGCAGAGTTATTAAGTGGACAGTTCTATTAATTCTATTTCCCACAGCATTCCTTGTAACTTCAACCATGGCTGGCCACAATACAAATCTGGCTCAATCAGACTTCATGTATCGAAAATGTAAGAAGTCAGGAGTACATCTGTACCAAGAGTCTATGACTGATTCAGGCCATCTCTGTGAATATAATACTGAATATATAAACTGCATACCAGACAATGCAGAAATGAGTCAATATGTGCAACAACAACAAAATCACAAATTCTGAGTGGTGTCAACTGTAAGATTAGCAACAGAAACTTATAAGAAACCCCCCACCTGAGCCCATGTGTTTGTATCAACCTGATGGGAAATAACTAAAAGGTGGTGCCATCTGGTGTACACTTTTTAGGACATTAGTGAATTTTTTTTCAAGCATACAGTGTACTGTTGCATACGTTATATATGTTGTGAAACTTGTCTCTGTTACCTGCTTGAAAGCATTTGTCCACTTGTCCACCAACTGGTCAATGTCCACCTCCCCATCCTTGACCGCGTCCAAGGCATGCTGGGCTGTCTTATCCAGCAGTCGACTTGTTTCTTGTTCCACATACTTTCCCAACTGTTCCTTCAAGTCTGAAATGGGCATAATAGTGTTTTTTTCTGCTGTTAAATTATTAAAACAATCTAGCCTGTTATTCCTTTTATAACATATTATTTTTATTAGAATAAACAGTTTAGTATGCCAACCATATTCAATTGACCAGAAACACACTTCACAATTTGAAAACAATTTGCAGCCACAACATGTGACTTGCCATAGCAAACAGGGTATTACATCACACAGGCCTGTTCTGCAGCTTTGTAATTTTGACTATAATTAATAGCCTCATCATATCATCTAGTAATGTCTGGTTTATTTTTGTCAGCAAATACAACAATTTAAAATATAGTACATGTTTATCAATTTCTAAAAGATATTCAATATTTTATGGGGCTATGGAATACCAGATTGATGGTTAAGATGCTATATAATTGACATAATTTATGTTACACAACATGATAAATTTGATAACATCATCAAACAATCACATTATATCAGGGGTAGAAATAACTCCAACATGTCTGGTAGTCAGCAGGACTACTTAGTTGGGAAATCTTATAGTCCTCTGATATATGTGGTAGTCATATGGCCCAGATTTAAGCAAAATAACATGACAAACACAAAATTTGAAAAAACATTCCCAAATGTTATGGTAGTCCATGGGACTACTTCTGTCATCATCTTTGGTAGTCCAACCAAGTTTCGACCCCCTGCATTATATACATTTAAAACTAGGGATGCTACATTTTTCAAGTTCGCGCCATATCCATATTTACCTTTCTCAACGAAGCATGGCAGGTCGTGTTCCTTGATGAGGCATTCAGAGAACTCTTCCACTGATTGGTTGAGGGGCAACGTCAACGGAACGGAGAGGGTTGATTTAAGCCCCCGCGTCTTGAACGTGAACTGGAAGTCTTCAGTTGCCATCAAGCCTGGCATGACGGAGGCTGCGATAAAATAATGAAACACCTTCAGTCCCTCCCTAAAATGAACACATACCCAAGTATATGCTTTACACTGGGGACCCTTTCTATAATGAATATGTGTTACGTTGGGGCCTTGGGGGTAACAAGCCAAAGCAGGTCAATATGGTAACTCTGGGTACTTAATTAACCTGGAAGCTAGGAACTTTTACTTTTGAAGTCGGGTTAGGTTTTGATCATTAAGGAAAAGGGTGGGTTATGAATTTGGAATTATCATAAGGTTTCTTTTTACAATGTTATACAATGGAGTCATCACCACCCACAAATGTATGTCATGTTATGTTTATCACATAACACTTTGACACTGAGCTTCATACACACACGCACACGCACACACGCACACGCACACGCACACGCACACGCACACGCACACGCACACACACACACACACACAAGCACATAGACACACACGCACACGCGCACGCGCACGCGCACACGCACGCGCACGTGCACACGATAGATTATCAGCTGATTGTGTAGCTGCTAGTAGTGTTAATATATTTAAAAATAAAATCGACATATACCTAAGACGGGCGGGGTATACTTAGATAGATAGGTTGGACTCTCGATAAGCCAAATGGCTTCCTAGTCCACCTGCCATCTAGAGTTGAATCTCTAGGTGGCAATCTTGTTAAATCTTGTTAAATCTATACAGCAAAACTCAAGTCTTAGTTGACTATGCTGATCAATGATAAAATAAGTTGAGTTGACTATCCATCAATGAATAACACCAAATGAAAGATACTTTACTTCCTCCATATAATTTTTTTGTTAATGGAATAGGTCAATGTTTTGAGATTACCTCATTGCACAATGTTCAGTACACAGGCCTACTACTGATACATTGTCATCGTGATCACTTAAGACACTAATAAATTAGTAATAGACATTTGTGGTGTAAATGAGCAAGCAAACTCTTTCTGTTGAGCAGAACTTAATCTTTCCTTGGTAGGGGGAAGTCATCTTTAAGTGCACTGATGCTCCAGGAAATCATCCAACCCTTTCCTGTACCTTTTAGACTCCAATTAAGCAGAAATCTTGTCTCTGTAAACTGTGCATATGCACTCATATTTTGTGACACAGCAATGTTTCCAAACTCGACCATCTAATATAACTTACCACTATATAAACATATTTATTTAGAAAATGCACAAAGACTGTATATGTACATGTAGTAAAACCTATACTTCAATTTTAACTGCTAATGTTGACATTTGCCACGTTAACTTTATTTAATGTAATTATATATTTGGCAGTTCATTACAATTATCAAGATAAATGGAACATACATTTTATCTGAGTTCTCAGAATAATTAAAACTGTTATCCACAAGGATATATATACATGCAGCCATAGCAAATCATAATTATTATAGTAATTGACATTGGGCCAATTCCAATGACTGGCGTTGGGCCTGGAAGCTCCCTTAGCCTACCCCGTATATAATATTATAATTATTGATATTAACAATTGTTACTGCATGAGAGTCCTATAATTTAGAGTGCATTAATTAATATTGATTGTATCCAGTGATTAAATGTTAACTGAAGGCTTATAGCCTTAGGTGTACAAAATAGTTTTGGAAATCAAGTAACATTACCCAAACAGAGCTCACTATTATATACTCAGTTGACAGTCACACTCACACTGTCACAGTGTACTCATTTGTCAGGAACTGCATGTATACAATCATGGCAATGCTACAAAAAACAGAACTCAGTCATAGAACTTGGCATTTTGACTGTAAATCCTGATAAATTAACACAAACTCGTAGAACCATTATATGTCACATTTATCTTTTGACATATACCTCTGTTTAGTCTTCACATCCTAAGCCCCAACGAGCTGTTTGCATAGCCCAATTTTTGACAGCTTGGATCACGTCACCTGCCGCACGCCCCTCGTTATAATGAACACGCACGCGCTTTGCACTGTGGGTAACAAGCCGAAACAGGTCAACACGAAACATGGCAGAGGAAAATCGGTCAATTGTACCGCATGAGGAAAAATTGTCAGGTAAGAATAAAAGAAAACATATTTTGCAAACACGCCGCACCTGCTAGTAGGACTCGCGGAGTTTTAACGTTCGTTTACCACAGAAAGAGCGTAAGCTTCTGCTCTTGTCCGTTGTTTGTATTTGTTTTCTGACGTTTCGCACCACGTCGAGAGCATAATTGGGTCATCATGGCCCAGTATAGCGACGCACGCGATTCCGAATAGAACCACGGCAGTGGCTGGAACAAAGGCCCGTTTTTGTATATTGTGATTTTGGCAATTTGTTGTTAGAATGGCACTCTTGTTTACTGGCTTCGGGTGGGGGGCGGAACTGGGCTACCAGGACAGATAACGAATTCGCCAACGCATTGGCCACCATCGGCATTTCAACGACATAATGTTGTTGTGGTGAAAGGGTAAATAACCACCACTTTGCTACAGTACAGATACAGCACCCAAGGAGATCGTTGTTTACATGTATTTTTTATACGTTTCGAATGTATAAACGTCCCTGCAGTATGATCCCATAAATTAAAACCTATCAAACAGTAATCAGCAAAACTGAATCTTGTTAATGAATGTTAATTGACAATCATTGAAATGCCCACAAATATTTATAAAAACAATTACAATAGTCAGTTTTATTTTTAAGGTAAAATTATTTCAAGTGATTACATAGTACAACATCCATCGTTTGGAAGGCTAAAAAACATATCACACTTGAAGTTAACAGTAACACTGATTTTGGGGAGAGCCTCTGATTCTAAAACAATCTCTACTTTTCTAGGAAACAGTTGAATGGCCATAATAACAAGTTTCCACATTAATGACCATAATAGCAAGGTTCCACATTACATTCACTGAAGAACAGTAAAACTCAGTTGTTGCATTGTGAGTACACATGGGAAGCCAGTGAGTGTAGCTGTTTTCCAAGTGGTATAATTAGAAGCTCCCTGGCCATGGATGTAGGTAGATCAGTTGCTCAGCAGTTATTTGCCCAGCTCATAAATGTGATAATGGTCATTTGCCCGATTGTTAAAAAAACTACTTATCTAGTGTTTATTCACTAACTGAGGATTTACAAACGAACAACACACTGCAGTAGATATATTGACATGACTTTCCAATAATTAATTACCAGCATAAAATACAATTGACCAGTTTTATGCGCTTTGGCTGTGCTATGTCTGCAAATCATTGTGTGGCTGCTACTATAGTTTAGGTCTATGACATGGTCATTTATAATTTATGTAAAATGTACCAGCATTTTAATAATTTATATTTGTTTACTCCCTTTTGACAGCTGAAGATGTTGGCTCTGATGGTACAATAACTATACTGAAAGATCAGCCCGAAACAGTACCCACAATGCAACAGGACGACATAGCTTCTCTGCCAAAGGATGTAATGTCATCGCTCCCTGGAGAAGAGCTGTTGGCAGTGCCACATGTTATCGCACCAATGTCACATGATGCAACATCCAGTGTCGAACAGAATACAATGTCATCAATGTCACAAGAGACACTGCCATCTCTAGTCGAGGAGGTAGTATCCACCGCCCCCCAACATGTGATACTAACCCAAGATCTGCCACCCACAGAATCCAGCATGGTGCTAAGCACGACCTTAAATGACAGTGCGATCGATCACTCTGAATCAACATCAGATCTTATGATATCAGATGTCAAATCGCAGGCTTCTATCTGCACGAATGATGATGATTTTCAAGGCCAGATTATCATCATTGAAACAAACGAGCCGTCAGAAAAAGAAGTGGTGAATACAGAAGGGGTCACAGTTGGGGGTAAGCGCATCATGTATGAGCTCGGTGAGGCATCGCTGTATGACGAACACACCATCGACAGTGAACATGTGCAGGTCATGTCTGTCAATGAACACGGCGATGCGGTGGACTTTGAAACACACTCCGATGGCACTGTCAAGCATGTCAAAATTATGGCGATGGACAAGACTGTCGAAAACTCAGATAATGTCTACGAAGAACCATCACCGAGTGGCAGCACTGAGCAGGTATACATGTGCACACATTTGATTAGTTTTCAGCAGATCCAGTCAAAACACTGACAAATTAAAAATGTCTTTCAGACCCTGATAAAGTTGGGTTGGATCTGGGTTCCTGGATTTTCATGGAAGCCTGTTTTGAAATGTTAAAATAACAATATTCACCAGTAGAATAAATAATGAAGTCGATTGGCTTGATGATATTTTAGCAATAATATTCCTTTGTAAAACCAACTAACATAAATTTAAATATATATATAAGTGACCCTGATTCACGAAGGACAAAGTCATGTATATGAAAATCACCTTTGAGCAGTTTAGAATGAAAAAGATACTATAATTATATAAATATTTGTACTCTTTATTATAACAAAGACATTCTGTTCCCGCAAGTACTTCCAATGGTATCTTTTTAAGCTAAATCGTCTTGTTGCAGTGATTTGGTTGTACAATGTGTTTACTATCATCAATACACACTTTTTTTACAGATGACAGTGGTGACAGTCGACGAACAAGGACGCAGACTGCTACTTCCGCCCAGTTCCAGTTATGTCATTGCCAACACCCCAACCATCACTTCCCCTCCAGTGAAGAACATGATGGCAACACTTCCGCAATTCTCCCCCGTCATTGTCTCGACAGCGTCCCTTGCTTCCGCCATGCAGCGTCAGTTACTTGCCCCAAAGGGGGTGACATCGTCGGCTACGATATCACTCGCCACCTCCTCGATAACGACTGTCAACGCAAAGCCGGCGTATATCAAACAGAAAGCCATCGCTGTGGTACCGTCACCACCAGACGCCACTGGTGACGGGACGTCGTTGCGTGTTCCACGCTGCCTCGTGTGTGGCGACAGGTCATCGGGGGTTCATTATGGTGTGCTAGCTTGCGAGGGGTGCAAGGTGGGTGGCCAGTTTATTTATTTAAGTATTTATTTATTTTATATTGTTTATTTAAATAAAGTATTTGTTTTATATTGTTTATTTAAATAAAGTATTTATATTATTTATTTAAATAAAGTATTTATTTTATAGTATTTATTTAAATAAGGTATTTATGTTATATTGTATATTTAAATAAATAATTTTATTCAGCACTTTGTTTTAAGCTAATATCATACTATTGGACTATTAGTGTTACTATTAATTATTATTTTATAGTGTATGTGTATTTATAATACGAGACCAAAAGTAAATTTTTCGTTCATGTTCTACTGTGAAAAAGTTCTATAACCTGCACACATGAGAACCGCTTATACCGAACACAAAGCTACTTTACACATTTCAGGGTTTCTTCCGGCGTGCCCTGCAAGACATTGGGGACCCGAGCCGGAAGAAGTGTTACTACAGCAGGAACTGTGACATCACAGTGCAGACCCGCAACCGTTGCCAATACTGCCGCCTACAAAAGTGCCTGGCACTGGGAATGTCTCGATCTGGTAAGGACATTATCAGTTATTGTAGCACTAGTACTATGAAATTTTCACGTGCCTCCTTATTAAAGTTACATTCACATGTTGTCCAGGTTTTGAGTATAAATTTTCAGTGAAACAACAGGTCCCATACACCATTGATCACTTTCTTCAATTCCAAACAAAACATTTATCCATGATCTGCAATTTTTTTTAAAGAATGGCAAACAATTATATTCACATTCCGTTTAAATATTCTGCTGTACAAGAGATTATAATTTGCAATTTTTTTTATAATATTAATCATGCATTTTATACTGCAATGTGTACACCTCATTTAATAGAGTGCATGCAGTTACTTGATAGCAATGATATCAACTCATTTTGGCTATAAAAAAGGTTACACATGTTCTGTATTATTTCAAAACACAAGTGCAACTAAGATTCATATACAGAACTCTTTTCAGTTCTCCACCAGCCTTTTTGCTGTCTGTTTGAAGATGATCATCAAAAAACTATGCTTCATATTGTAGACGAATTGGGCCATAATAACATTTATAAATCACTACCTTGAATGCAAAGATGCAAGAGGATCTTTAAATTAAGTAGGTGTTACTGTTACATTTTCAAAAAGAAACAAAAATATTATTGATCCCAACAGCAAATACATTATTGATATAAACAGGACAAGTTACATATAAACACACAAATGAAATATTGAAAATGGTAATTAAGAATAAGAAAAAACAATTATGTAGCAGCATTGAAAGAAAACAATTAATTTTGCACATTTCAGAGTTTCTTCCACCACCCAAATTTAGAAGAGCACTATTCTTAGGGAGCCTTTCCTACATCTAACATCTGTTGTTGTAATGGCTAGCAATAAGTTATTCACACTGACAAGAAACATTATCCATTGACACAATACATCTAACATCTGTTATTGCAATGGCAAGTACTAAGTTATTCACATTGACAAGATATATTATCCATTGATAAAGATTCATCTAACATCTGTTATTATAATGGCAAGTAATAACTTATTCACATTGACAAGATACATTATCCATTGACAAGATACATCTAATATATGTTGTTATAATGGCAAGTAATACGTTATTCACGTTGACAAGATATATTATACATAAATACATGATTATATAACTATTGCCTACTAACCAAAAACAGTCAACAAAATAAACTAATATATTTACCATTATAGAAAGAAAATTATTAATTTTGCAGTGTGATGAGAAATTGGTCTGTATCATATGGATGGATCACCATCATTTATAAGTGCAGTACCCTTATGATAGAAATTATGCAACTGATCGAAGGCATTGGAGACTGTTGGTAGATAACACAGTGAGATACGTCAGGAAAGAGAAAGAAAAGACAGCGAAAACTGAAAATATGGCCAACCTCGACAGGGACGCCAAGAGGAGAACAACACAGAGATTATGTTGCCTGGTTTTTTTAATAATAGTAATCATGTATTTAGTACTAGAGCAATGCATTTTGATATTGAAGACACTAATAGTGACATCATATGTCTAACATCTGTTGTAGCTGCGAAACTTGGTCGTCGTTCCCGGAAGATGCGCGAAATGATCAACGAGGCGACACGGACAATAGAAGACTCGCAGACAGCACAGGCCCTGCATGGCCTCCTCAGTCTCAAGTCGCCCGAGACGTCAGTCGGCAACAACTTCCCTGCCCTACTCCGGGCTGTTGGGCAGCACATCAAGCCTGTGGACGCCACTGGCATGGACCGCAAGCCACAGCAGATCATTCAGATGCCCGACGGCATGATATACGAGGTGTCAGAAGTGCCCGGCCCCATGACAACAATCGTGCTTCCATCACCGAAAGTAGCAAAGTCGACGGACTGTAAAACGGGCATAGCTCCGGTGGTCGTGGGCCAAATCCGCCCTGCACATGGCCAGGGTAGTGGGTCTATGGTGAAGCTGCTGCTGCAGATGCAATCGCAAGCTGACGCCGCAGCAAGTGCAAAAAAGTTGGCTTCAATGCCCTCGATGGTCGAGGTGTCACCACAGGTGATCACAACAATTCCTCCTTTGACGATATCACCTGGGACGATGATCGGACAGCCGAAGCTCGGCCGGGCAG
Organism: Ridgeia piscesae; assembly: GCA_025642075.2. Taxonomy (NCBI): domain Eukaryota; kingdom Metazoa; phylum Annelida; class Polychaeta; order Sabellida; family Siboglinidae; genus Ridgeia; species Ridgeia piscesae. The sequence goes on from JAODUO010000471.1 coordinate 119,799, forward strand.
TCACAAAGGTTGTGTCACCAAGCAGCAGCAGCAACCAGCCAATCATATTGCAGCATAGCAAGTCGGCGAACAGCAACTGCAACGCAATCCCGCTGCCTATACACTTAGTCGGAGTGACACCATCGTCGCCAATGATGCAGATCATTCCCCAGAGTGGCGATGTGCTCACCTCACCAATACTACCACAACTGAATGGCCAGCCTCTTCTCATCCCGACGCTGGTTACTGCTACCACCACAGCGAAATCACTAACGCCATCTAAACAGTCTCCACTGAGGAAGCGGCAGCATTCGGCCATTTCACACCCAACCATGAGAAACACTCTCATCGCACCGCCTCTTAAAATACAGAAAACCCTCAATTCCGCTGCCGTGTCACGGACAGTGATGACCACGCTGCAGGCTCGCTCCTCGGTGCTTCCTGGCAAGTCAAATTTATGCACGACAACCAAACCGTCGTCGGAGCTGGCTGCCGTCATCATGCCAATGCTCGAGCCAGTGAAAACCGACACGCAATCGTCAGAGTCCCCGGAAGTTCCAGACATTGAGACTTTGACGGCAGCAATTATTACAGGTTTCCGAGAAATCTTTGAGCACATCCAAACGCAGCTGACTGACTTGAAACAGCAGAATAACAGCGCTCACAGTGATGAACCAGAGAAAGTGAAGCCGATGGTGAGTCGAGTCATAGCGGAACAGATCAACACACCTGTGAGAGACGAGGGTCATAGTAATGAACAGGTGAGTTGTAACAGGAAATGGGTATTTTTTAACCCTGTGTGTAGATTTCTGCTCGATCGACCTCCCAGATATGATTTAAATTTTGATAATATTTATGTTTATATTTATTTTCTTCTGCAGTTTGCTAGTGGTGTTATTTTGTTATTTGTATACGTGGCTTTGTAAGGGATGTCTTTGAATGAACTCGTACTATTTTAAACTGACAAGGAATTGTAAATGTGCGTCATACATAATTTGGAATAGGTATATCGTAATGAGTGTGTGTGGGTGTGTGTGATATATATATATATATATATATATATATATATATATATATATATATATATATATATATGACACGGAAAATGTAATTCTCAGCTCTGAAAACACTCTGTATAAAAAATTGTGTCTGAAAAATGGACACTATATATATTTGAACACACAAAATTAATCCAGGTGTTGCAAAATATGGTGTAGAAAATTTGTATTTGTAATTGTATAGACATTTTGGTATCGAATATGGTCAGTTGGTATCAGTATTGTACAGTTGAAACTATAACATGGTCTTATGGTAAAAATGAAGGCTGCATCGTTAAGTGAAGAGTTGAAGACTCTGTTTCTATGATATGCCTCTCTTGCAGGACTGTGCCTTGAATACCCAGGCTGACCTCTGCTGGCAGAGGTTCCGCACGAGGTTCAGCGAGGTTGTCACGAATGTGATACACTTCTCAAAGAGAATTCCCGGCTTTATGCAGCTCAGCACTGAGGACCAGCTGTGTCTCGTGAAAGGGGGGGCCTTTGAGGTAGGTCTTCATATATACTGGCAAATTTAGTCAGCCAACAGCAAGGTCATCTGATACCCAGGATCAGCCACGGGTGGTAATTATTAGCAGGATATTCACCAAGTTGTAGTCTGTTCCAGCTTCTAGTTGAGTGGGAACAACCGCATTAGTTTATAGACAAGAACTACTCCGGTTCAGCCTGTTGCAGCGTGAACACAACATGGTATCTCAACTCAACTGGGTTAATTAATGCGCATTAACTAATCTGGCTCAAAACCCTTTTGTAGTGTCAACAGGGTTGAGTAGTTTTCTTTTGACACAGTATTGTTTGTGACTTCGTGACATTCTCACAGCCATTGATGTTTATCGATAATCGTTTTTTTATTTTAGTAAATTGCCTGGCCGTGACTTAATAACAAACAACAGAAGTCGCAGGTGAAATGTATTTTAACACTTCTCCATCAGGTGGCCTGCGTGGTTCATGCGGGGTTCATAGATGGCGCTGCAGACGTCATGTACCTGTCGATGCCGAGCGGGTGCACGGTGACGCGTGACCAGCTGAAGGCCAGCTTCCTGCTCAGCGAGAACTTCATCGAGCTGCTCTTCAACTTCTCTATACGCATCATGGCATTCAATCTGACACGCGACGAACTCGCCCTCTTCTCCGCTCTCGTGCTCATCACACCTGGTAGGTGGCAGCACTGTGTCGTGTATTGTATCAGTGCCACTTCATGCGTGTACAGAGTCTACAGACCATAGCATCTAAAGATGTGTTAGAATTTAGATAACACAAATTGGCACAAATTAACTCTAAATATGTATAATATGAATAATATATATATATATATATATATATATATATATATATATATTACTCATCAGCATAGGCCTATATAACCAGGCATCGTCCGATGTATGTCACTTTTGCGTTTAAACATCCCCACTTGTAGCAGCAGCACCATCTGTAGATACCGAGCACCAATCAGTTATCCTCCTACGTGATATCTCCTTAAATTAAAAGGAAATCGTACATATTAGCTATGTTGACTATAAATATGTCTTTGTTTTACCCTACTTGCAAGGGCCTATAGTTGTTATTTCTGTTTTACGGTTTTACCTGATCTCACCATACCCAAATCACAATGGCTTGAAAAGTCCTTAATTCTGGGTTAACTAAGTATGTCCTTGACTTGCCAAGATCTCCATGGCCTGAATATTGATAATTCTAAACATGTCCTTACATTATCCAGATAACAATGATTTGAAGAGTCATTAATGTTATGTTAACTCTAAGCATTTCCTTGCCTTACTCATCAGTTCTGTATTAATTATTTTAACTAAGTATATCCTTACCTTACCCAGATCTGAGTAATTTTAATGTTTTTTAAATGAAGATTAACTCAAAACACGCCTTCACCCTAATTCAAATCACAATGGCAATTATGGCATGAAGAGTCCTTAATTCAGGGATAACTTAGAATATCATTGACTTACATAGATCTCCACATCCTGTAGATTTGTTAATTATATGTTAATTCTAAGCTGTTTAGCATGTTCTTAAATTATTAGGACCAAAATGAGATGAAGCTAATTAATTCTGTTCTGGGCTAGCGCTTAGCCTAAAATCTGTTTGGCTATTTTGGCTAAAGGTCAGAAATTTCTTTAGCCAAATAAGATTTTCTTTAGCCATTTCTAGGTGTCAGTTTTATTTAACCAAACATTTATATCATGATTAGCATAAAAAGAAAGCTAAGCACACATAAAGCAAATAAACAACCAATATGATTTAGTATAAACATTGTTTAACGATAAAAAGAAAGCTGAACAACTATTGAGAATTTTACAAACACACAAAATGTATTAATGGGACATTTGTGAGTTATTAAAAGCCAGACATCACCTGCCACCTAATATTAATGTCATAAATTTACATTTTAGCAAAAGTTGAAGATAAAATGTTAAAAGCAATGTCAAATAATTAAGTACAATAAACTGACTGATAAATTGATTAATGTGACTTTGCTTATACTGGGTGATAATAGGGAACCTGTCATGTACAGCGTTGTGCTCGTCTCAAACTTGTAACAAGTGTCAACACCACATCAAACAGGCTCAATTGTCCAGGCAACACAATAGTTGATTGAATTAAGCCCTACTATTGTCTGTGAGCTTGTCTGACTGGAAGGATTAGCAACGTATTGTTTACCCTGCAGGGCACGTCACGCTGTCTGGTTATTTGGGTTGGTTGGATGTGCAATCATTTAGGCAATTTCAACGGAGACTGGCAGTGAATAATATAGTAATGTACTGCTGATGACGTCACTAATAACAACCAAAATTACGTTTCGCCAATTTTACGAAGAGTTTTTATTTATTTTTGCTAAATAACAAACCGTATCACCCATGATGCAATTGCCGATTGGCAACGCTAGCTTAGCTGCTTTAACTCTTGAGTATGTCCATGCCTTACTCAGATGGCAAAGGCCTGAAGAGTTCTATATTAATTATATCATATTAATTTTTGGTTAATTATAAGTTTGTCTTTGGCTTACACAGATCATCACGAATGGAAGAATGAATTGTTAATCCTGAGCTAACTCTAAGCCGCTCCTTGTCTTTGCCAGACCGCCACGGCCTGAAGAATCACGAGACAGTGGGTCGACTGCTGGAGACACTCATCGATGCACTTCAGACAGAGATTGCCAGCAATCATCCAACTGAGAATGGACTCTTTCCCCGCCTGCTCATGGTCCTCTCAAGTCTGCGTGAACTCAGTGTCGAGCACCAGTGCATGCTGGGAACGATCAAGGGCAAGCCAGAGTTTTCCGCAGACGTCCATGCAGAAGTATTTAACTTAATAGAATGAAAATGTGCAGTGTTGGACAGGTCTGATGCCAGGAAAAGATGGAATGGTGGCAACTTCTGCATGGAGGCAATATCCGTCACAAGTGCTGTAAACCTATGAAGGTTACTGTGATTTGGACTGGTGGTTTTGCTGAACTGCATTTTTCTAAAAAGTAGATCACACGCTTCAGAGCTCTGCTCTCGTAGCAGTAATTGTCTGCTGCCAGCTTTTTCCAGAATTTGAAGAATTATTCAGATCTTTTTAGCCGTGGCTGTACATGGTAATGGTTGTTTATTGTGTCGATGAACATAACTGTTTGTTATTTTCCCTGATTTTGTTTGTCGTACAAAGTAGATTAATTGTAGCTTTTGTGTTTATGTCTACAGATTAATTGAGATAACTCTCTCAGCGTGTGTTGTTGCAGGGTAGTAGTTTTGTTTTTGTGTGAAACTGAAATCATGAGCCACATTAGGAATGTCCATAAGATGATACATGTCCTTTAAAAAGTGAAATACCATTGTTACTATTTATATATCTAAATTATGCTTTACCCAGGAGTTTATATGAACTAACGACTCCATTTATAGATTACACTGTGTTACTGTTAATTGTAAAACTGTGCGTTTCAGTGTGAGAGTTGCATGTTGTGTCAAATTCCTTTCATAGTGTTATATCATCTGCTTCAAAGATAGAACAATCCTGTGGCTATATAGCCTGTATGTTGTATTTTAATTACAAGTAGCAAGTGCAATTTTTTTCACATCCTACGTTAGCTTTTTTGCACAAATTCATTTAATCGTCGTGAACACACACACACACACACACACACACACACACACACACACACACACACACACACACACACACACACACACACACACACACACACACACACACACACACACACACACACACACACACACACACACACACACTTATATATATTTGTCTAAACAAATACACATGCATGAGATTGGTCATTCAAGAAATATCTAGACAAATTAAAGATGAGATTTGTTACAATTTTGTCACAGCCATTTGTGATGGGTGTCAACTGTGAGCTATGAGCACTCTCTCTGTACCCCTGTATGATATAGAAGCATTCTAAATTTATTCTTTGAAAGAATTGAATCATGATTACTCATACTACTTTCACCAAGATCTGATGATGTAAGTGATGAGATGTATTACTATTTTAGACGATGTGAAATATGTGTAAGAAATTATTTTGTTGTGGACATGTTTCAAGAAAATATACAATCAACATGTGCAGTAGTTAAAACCATGGTTGTGTATAGTATATGTATATTATTTAATGTGTGTTTAAAATGTACATATCTTTTATGTGTTTGTTTGTGCATGCCGTACATCCAGTGGTATTGCTTGCATTTATTATGTATATGTTTGAACAACAACAAAATTGCTTATATCAGTATCTGTCTTGTTTCTCTCATCTTACCAAAAACATGTACTGAGGATTCTAGGAATGGCTTGGTGTTATCAGAGTACACAAAATCTTTAAAATATATATTATTGCCTTATAATTATTACCAGACAGAAAGGGTAAAACTGAAACAGTATTTATTATCTTCAGCCAAGAGTATCATTAGAGTGAAAGTACTTTTGTGAAACGCTAAAAGATGTGGTCAGGGTATCAAGAAGTACTTTTCTGGTCATGGTATTATGAAATACTTTGTGAAACCTTCAAAGATGTAGTCAGTGTATTGTGAAGTACTTTTGTGAAACCTGCTAAAATGTGATCAATGTATCATTATACAGAAATGAATACATCTGAAACTTATTATCTTCAGTGATAAAGGTAACAGCAGATAGAAAGGGGTACTCTTGAGGTACTCTTGTGAAACCCCCAATAATGGAGTCAAGGTATCATCAGACAAATGAAGTATCTTTTTTAAAATTTGAAATATTTTGTACAGTGCATCAAACAAGAAGGGATACTTTTGAAATATTCCTGTCTGTTGTCTTGTGTAACTTTCACTGGTGCAGTCAGAGTATGGTCAGACAGAGAGGGATATACGTGGTGTAGTTTTGTTGAACCTAATGGAAAAGTACCCCGGGGGGTAGTTAAAATATCATGAGACGGAAAGGAGTCTACCTGAATAGTACTGTCATGAAACCATAGATTATGCAGTCAAAGTATCATCCATTATATTTTATAATTAAAGTTTTGTGCATCTGTCAATGGTGTGGTTACAGTATCGTCAAATAAAACTGTTTACAACTACAATACTCCTATAAAACTGCCATTGGTGCACTTGAAGTAGTCATTGAATCAGATATGGTATCAATAGAGAAAAATATATACCAACAGGGATATATACATGGTATGCTTGTAAATTCATTGATGAGCTGTCAGAATTAGGAATAACAAGGAATGTGTTGTCCATACTAACTGGTGAGCCATTGCAAACAGTAAATGTTTGTATCAAGAGATATGTGTACATGTTCGATCACTAGAATACCCGTAAATTAAATCATCCCGTGTTCAAACACCAATGTATTCACAGTGATTAGGTGCACGTTTGACTTTTCTGTAATCTTCATGTTCAAGAATAACGTGCTATTATAAAGGCCTAAATATTGTGTGCCTAAAGTGGTTTAATTAGACACAGCTTATACCCAATTGTCCATGCATTGGTACACCATGACCCTCAATAGTTTGGCATAACTCCAATTGACCTTACCAATTGTCCATGTTCTTGGCAAGATAAAGAGTAATATAATTTTAAAATGTGAGCATCATTGACATTGTCTAATAACTACTATAATAGTGCATGCATTAGTTTACAACCTCCTTGTACTTATTGATAGAATGTTGACTGGTAAGCATTAGTTTGCTAAATTATGTGTGTAAACGTTAGAATATAGTCAATTAATAACAAGGGGTGGCTTGTCACCTACAATATCAACAAACACCACGTGTTCAGAGTAAATTTTGTTTGGCACCAATTGTTATTTATGTCAACAAAGTGCCCGGCTGCTACACCACAGTTTCAGCGGTTGCGTTTTACGACGTACCCACGACTCGAAATGGACGAGCAATCGCGGTGTATGCTGGGAAATAATCATCTGCTCGTTCATTTGCTAGGGAAGAGGTAAAGAAGACGCCATTTTACCTGCCCAAGCGATTTAGTAGTGGTTGACCGTACGAAAAGAAATCACATACGCAAGGTCTGGCTACATTCACAGGTAAGTGAGCTGCAACCAGTTATCACCGAAGAACATATGTGTATATAAATTACAAATTAATGTAAATAAAGTTTGGCTCAAGAGGTGTTTTCCAAGAGAAAAGTGGACAAGTACGAGTCAAGACGTACGCTGACAAGTCATTTGTGTCTCCCGGGGTCTGCGGTGTGCGATGTCTTCGCAGTTGAGATAAAAACGCATAGCCATACTGTAACACATTTTCTTATTGTCTGATGCACATACACATAAATTAAGCGTAGTACTTTACGCAGCACGAATGTTGATCAGTGCGTTATTTTACACGTAACTCCCTGGTTTTACGTCAAGTTTCAGTTGTCAGTTTGGCTTCGTCGCGGTAGCAGGAAGGCCGGCCGCGACATTTGATATCATTGAACAGCGGCACGATGATTAATACAAACACACGGAAGTGGCCGATAAATCGAAACCGTGGTTATTACTGAAAAACATTTAATTAAGTTGAGAAGTTCACAACAAGCAAATTTGACTCAGGCAAAGAGTGTAGTGGGGCGTGGGTCTTGCCGGGGCATGATTGTGGTAAGGCGGCGTGCAGTTATTTTTTGCACATGACAGTATAATTTTTTTATTACAGTGTATGGTCTTTGAATGGATAGAAGATCCAGTTTCTCGGTTGTTGATAGCATACATATCTTTAATTTATCATAACAATCTTTTTGTGGTCTGAATATCCGGGTCACCTCGTGTAGCCCAGACAGCTTACTTCAACAGGCGCAACATCTGCTGAAGAAAACTGAGTGAGGTGAGGCAGTTTAATATTTAGACCACAAAAACAAGTTAATTGAAACGTAAGTGGGTGTGCTAACAATGTAAGATCTTTTAAATTACTCTGAATTATAGCACAAAATCACATGAATATTGGATGGACTTTTTTAACTTATAAACAATTATTAGCAATGCCCACCTACTATTGCCAGTAGGTATGTTTTGTCACCCGATTTCAGTCATGTGCAGTGTTCTCCAAAATACTGGATTCTGCAACATATCATTTTCATTAATCAGAAACATTTTATTACTGGCATGCAAACAAAACATAAGTTCTTTTTAATGAAATACATACAGTAGTCCTTAGATGAGGTCACACGCCAAATGGAAGCACCCGGTTTCTGCTGCGTTGTGTTCAAAATCACAGAATAGCAAAATGCAGACACACCATGGGCTGTTTGCTAAATTGTGAATAGTGACTTGAACTATTACAGTTGTTTACATAGCCTTCACCGAAATATGGTGTGCTGTGGTGACATGGTCTGCATCCACTATACAAATATTGATCAGTCAAAAACATTTTGAGGCAACCATGTTTTAATTTGAAACAAGTAGGTTTGTAGCATGGTTGTATACATCCTTTGCTTACATTGTCCAATATATCTGAGTACAGATATATTTAATATGAGATCAAGTGATATATATAATATTGAGGCAGAAACTCAGACGGAAAAGATACTGAGCAGATGACACCGTTGCAATGCACCAGTTTTATTGTTACAGCAACCGATTCACTGTTGACATTTTTTATATGTCATGTTGCACTGGCATGCATGATGAACAGAATGGCATTTTTCTTGGCATGAGCGTTCTAATTAAAACATTTGTTATTTGCCAGTTAAATTGAAGAATATATTAATCACATGATAGGTAGGCTTCCGGTGAATGCATCATTGCCCTATTACTAGTACATTCATGAATGTGAAACCCAAATATGGCAACATTCCAGAATGAGGCAGTCATGAGACCTTAAATAAAGTGAAACACGTTTACTAACCACAACATGACCAGATGAGATCACCAGCAACATCAATTACTGGATACAAGGCTTTATCCAAGACATTTAGAGTACCCATTCATGCCTGCAATTTGAATCAGTACAAGTCCATTTAACATACATCAGCTATACATGTGGATTGTTAATTTATGTATTTTTGGACATATAGTTGTGTGATGTTTATCCATGCAGTAGTTCCCAAGAATCCTACCCCAAGTACTTGCAGATTAGCGAAACAACCTATTATATAATATCTGATATCAAGATAGGTCCCACATAAAATGTGGGTTGAAGACTGGATATATATATATATATATATATATATAAACATGTATACTTGGACTTGCCTGCTTTCCCTTCTGTGATAAAAACCTCCTTGAGTGTATGATGTCAAAAGTCTGGATGCTTGCAGAGGATACAGTCTGCCATCACTAAATGTTTCTGAAAATATAGACAATTAGAGTGCGTACAGTAAAGTGGCCAGCCCTTCCATCCTGTAGGTAGTGAATACACCTTGATAATGATGGCATATAGATATAGATATAACATAGGAACAACAGCAATTACCTTTTAATTGCCCACAATTGTTTGCAAAAAAACTTGAAGACCCATGACATTGGGTATGACTTTCCCTCCCCCTGTATGCAATAGAGGAAGATGTCGTTTTTCTGAAAATTCGACAGACAAGTTAAATAACCCACCCTGAGAGTGAGAAGTGGTGTCTGACTCTGAGACAAACCTATTCACTTCCATCCCTTTCTGCATTCCCTGAATTGCACTACATTTCTTTTCCATTCGTTGTCCCCAAATATTACATCTTCCATAGCTTTATGTCAAGACCCGTCATTTGGACGGGGTAAAAACAAATATGGAAATATGGGTGGACGGGTAAAAAATGAAGGAGCAAAAAAAGGTTTTCCAAAACCATAGATATTGTTAGTTATGCCTTGGAAATGAGTGTAAATGGTGTCACATGTTTGTAAACTGGTTTAACAGTTAACATCCATGTGTCCACCAAAACATGTGTGACTGGCAATAATTTTATCCTGCATAAAGCCCCGATCTCTTCACAAATGACAGTCGTCAACCAAATGCAGATGGTCATTAAATAGAAAAATTAATTGATTTGATCAGGTTGTATTTTTTTAATAATCAGCTGAACTGAACATAATTATAAAACTGTGAATAATATTTTTTTTAAACCACTTGTTCCACAGTACAAACACATTAAATAATATCTAAATGAAAATATATAATAACAAAAAAATCTTTTTACATTTAGTAATACACATGTTATCCAGTGCATGGAAGAAAAAACTAAAATGGTACATTATCAATGCTTTAAAATGGTCATTATGATGTGCATAATTTATTAATTTAAAACATTGTACTGAAGTTCTTAATTATGCCAATAAAGTCAACCATCATTTTAACAGATTGTCTTGTGTCATTAATAAAAAGTGCATGTCTTATTAGGTTGTACTATGCATTTTATGTTATCATTTTAGAGACCATTGGGCAACATATTCCATGTTGGTAGCTATTTTATAAATACTACTGTCCACTTCACTCTCTCCAGTGTTGTTAAATATGTTAAAATAATATGAACTAATTTGTGAGAAAAGAAACCACCCAGTACTAATATCTTTAATTGGTATTATTACTATTACAGGATTTTTTTAATTACCCAGATAGTTGGAAATGAATTTTCTTCCTGCAGATATGAGCCAATTGAATGACGAGTATATGACTTTCTAATTGTGTCATATTAAATAAAATATTGGTGTACATACATGGTTTGAAATAATACATTGTTTAAAATTAGCTGTAATGTTCCATACCTATTAAAAAACAATAATGGTCATCAGGAATATATTTTGTGCCAGGTGGGATTGCATTTTGAATGACAATTAGGAATTGACTGTGGACAGTGCATCTTAAATTATAAAGGTATCACTGACTGTGATTCACAACATTGCGTGCAAGACTGGTAATATGATTATTAGCTAAGAATAGGAAAACAGTAACTGCGTAGAGTCGCATATGCATGACCACCGCCATAAAATCATTATGACCTGCAGCAAGTCACCTGTTAATGTGTGCTCCGTATGCAAGGTGGAGCAGCTAGACTCGTTATGAACAATTATGTGTTATTTCTAACGTGAACCATAATTAAGGTCAAAAGCAATATGAATGCTAATGTGTTGACCACAGCAACTGCAGTGAATGCATGTAAGATATTACATGGTAGGCCATGCCCTTTGTACATAATAGGTTTTGGCAGACAAGTCGTGGTTAAAAAGAAGCCGTACAGAAAGGTGGTATCACGTAAGAAATGGTGGACTCAACTTGTTCAAATGTCTGCAACTGTTGTGAGCACTGATAAATCGCTGCTGAGCTACTACACAGAATGTAACATTCAACACATTACAACGTACATTGGAAATATTGTTTTGGCGTGCTATGTAATATTATTTTGTCAGTTTGATATTTTGTTCTGACTGGTTTAGTATTGCATTTTGAGACAGTGGCCAGATGAGATGATAGCTTTATGCAGAGACCGTCCACTCGTCATTTGGACGGGTAAAACCTGTTCTGGACGGGTAGAAATATGGGTGCAATATAGCATGTTTTACAAATATTTTGGCTGATCAAAAGATAAATCCTTTCCTCCAGTCTTGCCCATTGCAGCCCCAATATGTCATATATTTATATACTATGGCAACTAATGAAATTTAATATACCTCCTGGTGATTACATTGTTAGTTTGCTGTGGTGGATATAAATGTGTTCAAATTATAGAAAGACTTTCTTTAGCACAAACTGGCAGTCCTAATAGTTCCTTTTAAAACCAAAAGAATCTCCATAAATCTTAAATGAAGGACCCAAATGTCAGAGACCAATCAATCACAGTGAATGGCCAACACACATAAATAATGTCGCGTTTATTCATTGACTTGACTCGCTCTACGTTAACATAAATGCACCCAATTGAAAGATACTCATGGAGGCTTGTTTTGATACTAATGCATTATGTTAATATCAGGACGTAATCTCAGAGCATTATTTAATAAAGCCCCTCACTGTGCTACTTCGGACATTGTTTCATATGAGAGAAGGGGATTGACAACATAATCCTGCCTCTCCCTCTGTAAATTCTATTTTCAGCTACGGCACTAGCAGCACCAGGCGACATATATGACCAACATCTGCATTGTAAAATTCATGTGCACAGTCTACCGTATAATGCCCAATAAATGCCCAATGTGTCAATGCATGGCAGCATGGGCTACAGTCCAAATACATTGTGCTATTATTATATGATAAGGAGACCAGTTTAATTACGACCTGTAGTATATTATAATGATGCTATAGTTTGATGAGTTTGGCCATTGGCTTATTTCCTTGTACACATGGAGTGTGTAAAAATTAGTCTAGATTTGCTTTTGTAGTTTTCCACAAACAATTTTAATTTAGAAAAGTCTTCATAGTAATAATAATAATAGTATTTTGTAAATCTCTACTGATATTGATAGATATCATAGTATACCTTATATAGCTAAAGTAAATCCACAAATATATATACTGCTTGTGACTGTTTTTATTTTGCATCAGTGCAGATGTTGTGATTGTTTGCAATACAGAGACACAGCTGCTCAGACAGTAGTAGTGAATGTGTGTCACCTTGTGTGGGTGTCTTTTCTCAGATATGTTGTATCTGGCATGGTATTGATTTTGTGTTTGGTTTCCAACTAAAGCCTGTCTGGGAAGCATTGACTGCCTTGGACGGACTCGGTAGGAAGTATATTTTTGCCACAAATGCTAGTTCATAAGCCATGTGTCGCACCTCTGTTAATCACAGGCCATTCATTTCTCAGAGCATTTAGCATCTTGCTGAAAACCGTAAGATTTCTCCAACCAACATGTTAGTCATAATGCTTTGGCTGACCTACACGTGGTTGCACCATGGCAAAAGGCATAGTTTCACCATAGACTACTGAGATTGCTATGATGAATCAGTAGAAAGGTTATGTATGATGATTGCCTTCTGTGTTTTCCTGTAATCAAGACCTGAGCAGAATGGTAGATGGCCAACATTGAGGTTGCATCAAGAGGGAATTTGCAGTGATGCTAAATCATCAGCCCTGATGATCAACAAACGATGAATAAAGTGACAAAATCACATGCATTTTGCAGTCCGACACACTGATCAATAGCAACTGTTTGACAATAATGATATCTGTTTTGCAATGTCATTCGTCATCATGAGCTTCCATAGACAAGACATCCCGGCAGACTGGTTCTTATCTATCAGCAATATTCAGTATTATCTCTGCCTTAACCTGCCTTCGTAATACATATCAAACCACTCGTCCATGTAAGATAGTGAACTAGAGGTTTTATTGTTAGTAAACTGCCTTGTTATCACCAGAGGTACATCCACCCAAGCAAACATCGAGATGAACCTTGTTCTAATAGTCAACTAACTACATAGATGCAATTTTAAGAATTGTTTCAATGACACTAAAATCCTCATAGGAGTCATTCTTTGGGTGTGTTTTGTTACCATTTCACAAATGCAATGAACCCACAATGATACTTACAACTATAAAGACTAACTAGTCTTCTCAGAAGGCTATCACATTTATGGAAGTATATACAGGAATCTGATTATTGGAAAATCTTTAGAGGGTGGGTGATTATGAACACCTGACATCTGGGCCAAATTCCATGTTGTGTTTCTATGTAAACATTGTGTTGATCTCAAGGATGTTGTTGTATCAATGTGGCCTGTGCTGGGTGACATTGTAGGGTAGCAGCTGCCAAAGATAACCTGCACTATGACATTCCAGTCTGTCAATATTCAAAGACTGAATAATTAAAAGAGACTTGTCAAGTATTTATTTAGCTGCTCTGCTGGGCTAATGTGTAGTCATTTTATTTAATAAGTTTTCCCCAAACTTATTAAATAAAATGAAAAGATTCTAAAAAAAATCATATATTTCAGTGCTCTCATCCATTGTGTGACAAGATAGTAATGGTATATGGGTTAATGGATGACAGGTGAACATTTCTGTAAAGTTTGATATAACTGCAGTGAAACAGGTGCATCCGTAATATTAAACAAGAACAAAATAATGAATCTGCAGTATGTATACCAAGCAGCAGCCAAGTATGACAGGACCCGTGGTAGGTGTTAAATAGCATGTCACACAACTTGTTCTGTACTGTAGCTGTAGATACCCGTACATCTTACAAATAAAAACTATGCAATTGGTAGATTTAAGAAATAATATTTATGGCCATCAAGTCAAACACTGGCTGACCTATTTGAAGTTTAATTGTTGCTGTGTGTGCAACTGTTCACCAAAAAACAAGTTCATGTCGGTGGAGAGGAATGTAGGTCAGCCCTTCACATGAGCTAGGCAAATAATGCAGCCTGATAGTGCTGAATGAAGTGCACGTTTGAATAGGAAATGTTTATAAATAGCTTGCAAATAGTCTGTGGCCCTGATTACCTGTAAGTGCACTCAACAAAACTGTATTCTTTTACACAGCAATATATGTTACAGTTAATGTATTATTACTTTTAACTACTGTAGTATAACTGTACAGTGTTTCGAGTAAAAAGGCTGAATCATGATACATATTGCTGAACTTAGTTACTTGTATTGCTGTACAATACATGGTGTAAAACATGGTCACAATGTCATCTGCACTGTGATACATTGTCACAATGTCATCTGCACTATGATACTGGGTCCTACTGATATCTCTGTAATATCTATAATGATACCGAGGCTGACCATTATAATTTTTAAGCCGTTTTTTTCTGCTCTAAACTATTTCTTGTATTATTTAATAGATGTATTTTTACAAATTAATTGTATATAATATTGTGAAGGAGTTCAAGACTAGCTGTATTGTAGTTTGAAGCATAATATGGTATATCATTACACAGTTTACTGATATAATATGTAATATGTGTTCAATTTTGAATGTTAATTTAAAAGCTGCCAAGAAATTGTGGTTATGAATAATAATTGAGTTGTTTACTTATGCATGTGAGACTATCCAAATAATAGTTAACTGTTTTTTTTATATTAAGTAAAACTAACTTATTTACTAACTTATTTACTCAACCTAGGTAATTTTAAACCTGGGTATGCGCCGTTTTTAATTTGTTGGGCTGAGAGGTCCAACTGACTTATGGCATCAATCTGTGTCCACCATGACATTAGCTGTCATATCTCAGAAACCATTCAGGATCTATTTTACATAGACATGTCTTAGGGTATTTCACCTAAAGCAATATTTTTTATTGAATTGTCCTACCTAGAGACCCCCTAGTACAAAAATCTGGTGAATTTCCAGTTTGCCTATGTTTCTTTCAAATGTTTAACTTTCTCAAATTTTGCTTTGGCATATCTTAGAGTAGTGTCACTGTGCACGGCATTAGTATTTGATTTAATCTTTCAAATGTCACCTCAGCAGGGCTTCAACAGGCAGAAAGTTATTACGTTCACATAAAATGATTACCTGTTTCTGCTTGGACCATCTGGCAGAGTGCTATCAAGTGTCCTGTTGTGATTTAAGAAAAATATATATATTTATGATTCTTAAACAGTTGCAGAATGATTTACTCACTATTTGTATTTGCTTGAACTATGGTGGTGTTAAGGTTGCTTGTTATGTTGTAGGTGTTAGGCACTGATTCAGTGATTGTTCAGCATGTTCCAGAATGCTGCAAGCTTACCATCAGTCATACTTTCGCTGTAGAATAAATATCCTTTTTATCACCCGTACTTAGCCTATTTCATTGCAGATTCCATTCTGGGCTGCATTTAATGGCGGCTGACCCTGTTTCTGTTTATTTCAGTGCACATCGCCCAACACTTCCATGTAATTAAACAAACATAGACTGGGTGATTCACTGGTGATGTCTGCAATGTGCCTTATAGTGTCCTTTTTTGGCAGTTTATTACAAAAGCCAGAGCAACACCAAAGTACTTTCTTTTTTCTGGTGGACTAAGCTAACAAAAGGACGCGTGTGTGCTGAATATTAATTCCTATGTAGTCATTTGAATGGATGGTTTCCACTTACAAACAAATGTGGCTGTGCTAGGACAATGATGACTGCTGGGGACAGTGACTGGCTACTCTAAATGGCTCAAGTGAGTTTACACAATACAAGTGTTGTTTGTAGTTGCCTGAGTGCTTTGGTTATTTCAATTGCACTTGTCTGACTGTTCAATTGTTGCTTGTATTTAAAGTTGTAAGAGAGACTTGCCTGGTCTCGAATGTTAAGCAAGCTTTAATATTCAAGCCAGAATTGTTTAGTAGGATATATTTGTTACTACACTCTTATTGATATCTGACCTGGGCA
This sequence comes from Ridgeia piscesae, assembly GCA_025642075.2. NCBI lineage: Eukaryota > Metazoa > Annelida > Polychaeta > Sabellida > Siboglinidae > Ridgeia > Ridgeia piscesae. The sequence goes on from JAODUO010000471.1 coordinate 136,537, forward strand.
GCAGGTAACCAGGACACGTCAGTTCAATCTAACAAATAGTATACTTTTCAAATTGCATTACCCTGTTCAGTGCTTGATTCTCAGACTTTGTTTTAGATACATGTATACAAAATGGATTGTTTTTATTTTGTTTTGATAACTCTTCATAATGTTAGGGTTATGCAACTTAGCTGACAGATAATGTTTTGTGTAATAAACCATTGGGGGGCATGGTTGTCCGAGTCATTCTGTGATGGTTCTAATAGTATTTAACCACCCTATCCAAGGCCATGTTCCATATACATACATGACGATTAAGTATAATCTTACATTCATCATACCTTATGTTAAACTATGCTGTAGGCGGCTATAGTTCAGCACCCATTTATTGTGAAACACAAATATCTGGTTGTACACACACAGGCATGCTAAGTATGTACAGCACTCAATGGGCCTGCTGGATTGGACAGTAAATGTTAACAATTTAGTGCAGCTAGTTGCAAAGGTTGGTGTCTGTGTGTGTGTTTGTGTGTGTGAACAGGTAAGATGAATCTGTCACTGTTGCTGCTGCTGTATCACACCTCTGCATGTGTCCTGATGACAACAGTGCAATCGACCAATGACCGCCTGACGGTGGTGCACTGACACAGGCAGACAGACCCACAGGCAGCCTAGCCTGGCCTGTTGACAGCCGGCTGCTGCTGCTAATGCTTCTGCAGCTCTGAGTGGCCTACTTTCCAATCAATAACTGACGGCCAAGTCGACTTGTGTATGTGTGTGCGTGTGTATGTGTCAGTGTCTGTGGCTTACAACGGCTGGCCATTAGTAGACAGGTAATGAAATGGCAGGCATACAAAGCATGCATGCATGCAGTGAGTGTCTGTGTGCATGCATACGTGTGTGTGCTTGATGTTAAGTGTTTATAATCCAAATTGCATTATTTGAAACCTGACTCATGATCACCCTACCAGCTGTAAAATGTGACCAGTTTCCAGATGTATACAATTGTGCATGTATATAATAATTCTGATCATTTCGATTTGTCATATAATTTTCTTGTTTTGAAAGTTGCAATGCATACCCGCAGTATGTTAGTGAATCCTACAACCGAAGGATTATAAACAATCTTCAGTGTCAACAAGATTTCGCTGATCACATTTATTTAACAGTAAAACAAAATTATCACTTTAAACTGAGACAAGATGGACCCTGGTAACGCTCCTTTCAAATGAAATACAATTTCTAGGACCATACATCCTGTAATTAGGATGTAATTACAACTGTTGTAAGCAGTTAAAGGCAGCTGTCCACAGTGTTTGATGTTAACAGCCACATAAATGTGCCTACACCTCCTGTGCTCTCTACTCTCACAGGTGCAGGTTAGATGTTGCTTAATTATGCTGGTTTACATATTGATTGGAAGATTGGCTTGACTAGAATGGCATAGTTTTGATCAATCAAATAATTTGTTCAAAAATGCAGTGCATGGGACATGCAAGAAAGCACAACAAATTTGTTGATAGCTATATAGCAATAGTTGTCGACATTTGTCTGCTTTGTAATTTAGCATAAATATTTTTTTATTAAATTTTCATTTTGTAATAATGTTCAGAGTCTTGTGTCCCACATTATAACAAAAAGGAATTCGTTAGGATAACATAAGCAGATCGAGCCCAAACTAGAAACTGTGTACCTAGAGTTTTTTTTTAAATATCAGGATGTCATTAGCGATTAATGAAACATAATTCTAATGAAATTAAGGCATATGGAATACATTAAATAATTATAGTAATAACAAGTTGTGTACATTACAGTTGTATATTATCAAGAAATCCCCTTTCATTATAATCAGGGACTCGAAAGAATCTTTTTTGTCTCCCAAAGAATCCCTTCAACTCATTTTCATTGCAAAATAAAATGTTTACTAATGTGTAGTTTATAGTAAATAACATCACTAATTTTCAAATAAAAACTTTGTGAATCCATGTATTATTCACACAGTGGTAATACAGTAGTTGACTTGAAATTATAAAAGTTTCTTAGCAAGATAGCCCACAGAACCAACACATCAGACACGTTTAGGACAAGTACAGAATCACTCATGTTACAACTCAAGACTTTTGACGTGTGCAGACAATGCCCAACTGTTCCTATGCATTGTGAAACGTGCACTACTCACTACATTCAAGCTGACACAAAGACACTATTTGCATGGAATTGACAAGTTCTACAAACAGAAGAGAAAAGTGTCATGTGAAATGGGGCAACACTAGGTTTTTATCATGATTGTAAATGCCTCAAAGTTGACCTTTGACCCTTGGTTGATGTTTGTATTCATGGGGATCTGCTATAATCACTGACTGATATGATAAACCTGATATAGGTGTCAAGTAAATAATAACTGCTCGAAGTGATCTTGTGACTGATTTCAAGCACTGTGTGACTGCGTGTAATGTTTGTTCTCAGGTCCTCACAAAATTTGTACAACATTGGTCTCCCTCTTTACATCACTGTTCTAGCAACATTTAGTGTTATTATTCTTGGGATGAGTAAGGAATACCATGGTAAATATAAATAATTGCTATATTCTAAAACCTATAATTTATTTGGCTGACATCATATGTTTATTTCAACATTTGCAATTGCATGTAATTAAAGAACAACAGACCTGGTGATGTGGTTAACTGTCCTTTTTTGCATTCTATTACAAAAGCCAGAGGAACACCAAAGTACTTTCTTGTTTATGTTAATTTATTACATTCAGAAGGTGGCTAGTTGCTATCTATAACATTTTATCATGCAGGTATGCACCAATGTTAGGAACCTGGGACATTTGGTTGATTGTTATAGTTAGACCGTGAACTTTTTTTTACTTTGAGAGCATAGAATTTGCAACTTCCATAGATATACTATAACATGAATTTAAAATAGTTATAGTAATAATTAATTAGGTCAGTGGTGTGCAACAGCACTTTGCTAGTTAATAATGTTTGCTTCTGGGATTTTTTTTAAAGCATGGCTAATTTTGAGAGTATGGCGTACAGTGGAGGAGTGGCACAACTGGGAAACAAAAGGGAAAATGTGTAGCTAAAGTATATAAAATAAAAGCAAAACACAATTTTATCGGGTTTTAAAATAATGCAAAGAAAAACAACTCTGCAATCGGTTGTTCTTGTATCTAGAAAGACCAATGTACATTGGCATTTGGTCCCCAGGGGGCGCGAATGTTGTCGTAAATATTTGACCGACAGCGTACGACTGCCATGTGCCTGCGCACCGTCGAGGGTTTTCGGTAGGGCGGGTGGCGTAGTAACTCGATGTGTTGGAAGCCTATTTTAATCATATTAGATATAGTGTTGGTGAGGGGTATTGTGCAATAAATGGATGGACGGTAGAACCAAGGTGTATTGTCATTTTCATTGTATTTAATCTTCCAGAAATACCAATAAAACGTTTCGCCGAATAATGTTTAAATACTGGACTTGAGTTCTGTCAGTGTCACGGCACCGAGGCGAGATTGTGTATTGTGGACATACGCACACGTTTGGTAAGTACGCGTCGCATTGTTGGTTTCTTCTAGTTACTGTTTATTTCTATTCAGATGGTCAGTCACATCCTGTTTTGAAACTTGACTATTTTGCCGTTGCGATTCGGGGTTAGGCGTAGGAAATGGTGTGCACTATTTAGGTTATCGAAGTGAAGTGCTGGGTCGGTGCTGTGATTGGCGATACCAATCGATCACTATGTAGTCGGCTGCCGCAATGGGCAGTGCGGAGCCGTTTTAAAAGTACACGAATCTCTTGTGTACGATTATGTTATCTTTCCTTAATCATATGGTAGGTAATGGTATTTGATATTTTTGATCTTCTGTAATATAAAGCGATGAATTTAAACGTGTAAAATGCGTAAAATCCGTCGTGCAAGGTGACCTATGCATACCGTATTAAATATTCAATATGGCTTCCGCCGAGATTGGCAACCCGACTGAGTGAGAATCGGTAGACATATTTTACGATTTGATTCGTTATTTTGGAGTATCTATATGGAATGCAGATTGATTCTATGTGGTAATAGGTTCGTGTGTTATACTGTTAAATTCATGCAATAGTTAGAAACAACGCTGATTTGTAAAACTTGTGGAAATTATGCGTTGACGTTTCCAGTGTCAGCTTGCTCAGCGTTGCCGTTGCTTGCACTTTGTAGCCATGATACGAGTGCAACGGGATGTTGTTGTGGATCGTTTTGTTTTTGGAGGTTCTTAGTGGTGTCTTAATATAAGTAACATTACTAATTGTGGAAATTAGCGTTATTGCAAAGACCAGTGATAGTCGCTCTGATAAATACCAATAATGCTACACTCTAGAAAACATTTGCATTTGTTTATACATGCCATGGCCTTGTTTATACGGACACCACACAGTTGTTAATTGTGATACCTAGTTTATTAATTTTTATTATGTACAGTTAATATCTAAATCATAGACATATTTGTATGTATTTGTTTAGCAAAAACAGTACTTATGATGTGCAGTATATAGTTAATTACATGTTTGGTGATACTATAGACAAATTCATGTGTGGTGTGAAACTGTTGTTCAGATTTTGCAAAATGTTCTTGAGGTTTCTGCCCTCAATCAATAGGTTGGAATTTTTGGGCTAAAGGGCCAATGGATTTATAGCCAATGGATCTATAGTGTCGCTTTGTGTCTATTGTGTCTCTGAAACTGTTGAGGTTCTATTTTTTTATTATTTGGCATAGCTGTACACAATAAATTTGTGTTTGATTGAACACCTTATGGCCTCATTTGACACCAACTCTGGAGGCTAGGTGTCCAGTCAGGAACCGTGGCTAATTGTAATATTGTATATTGTTGACTGTCCACAGCCACACATTGAATGTGGGGTGGGCTGTCAGGATAGCATAGCTAATTTGTATTACACCTGTGGCAGGTTGCTTCAGCTCGGTTTTCAGTGCAAATTAAGTTTATTTTGATGCTTAATTTCATTAAATTATCTTTAAAATGGTGTGACTGGTATATTGTCACATGTAAGTAACAAACATAAAATTTATATTCTGAACAACTATAGAATGATATATCGTGCAATGGTATTTGCATTCTGAATATTGGAGTGGACGTTGACTAATGACCAGTCCTGTCACTGTGTTGATTGTGTTTCTTGTCATCTCATTTGGATAATAAGAGAAAATGCCAATTAAGTGATTATGGTAAAAAGACTAGACAGTGACCATGATAAACCAAAACACACATTTAATTCATAATTACTAACTCATTACATAGTCCAAAGGACTTCAGGGACTCTTGGCAGATGTCATGGTCTGGACCAAACATCATACATGTCAACAAAAAATTGACAAGTTAGCCAAATCATTGTACCTAGTTTCCGAAATAGTTACCACATGGCGCTGATGGCAATTTTATTGTATAATCACTAGATAGCAAGGACATTTTGCAAAACCAAAGTGCACCAGCATAACTTGTATTCTTTGTAATAAATCTGTCTTATGTGTGCATAAAACTTCAGACATCTTTAAGATTGCATTCATATGACATAGCGAAACTAGAAAAACAGCATCGGCAAGATGCAGCAACATTTAATAAAACATGCCCCATATTTAAAAAAAAACTGCAATTCTGTGCAAACATAGTGTCGCCACGAATACTGCTTGAAATTAATATAAAATATCCATTCAAAGCATGTACAGTCGCGCCTCGTTATAACGCGGTAGTTGGGGTCCACGAAATGGAACCGCGTTGTAAACGAGGCGCATTATAGATTATATTCCGCCATGGGGAGCCACCACCCCCAAAATGCCACAACAGCAACCGAAGCCAATGTGCTGGTTGCGTGGTGTATGCGTGATTTATAAAACTAACTGACATTGAAACCAACGTAAATGTGTATTACGTTAAAATAATGTCGAATGTTGAACTGAGTAAATCTAAATGGTGTACAGTTTTGAAATAAATTCAGAGCCAACGGGCCTCGTCTGGCGATGCGAACTGAGGCGGAGCGATAACACAGTACGCGGTCGCGGTCTAAAATAACCTTGAACTCAGCAGCCGAAACGCACAAATGAATTGACATGTTGCCGAAGTCGGTCAGATATTAATATTATACTAATTGCGCTAACTGTTGGATTAATTTCTTCTTTTAATCAATCCAAAATATATAAATTTAGATCGCACATTTACCGTGCCGATTTATAATGCAATTCACGGTGGTTCGAGGCTACTGCGGTTCACACGCAGTTGACGAATTCGTATATTTGCGCACAAGTAAATATTTTTTCGTATACGTAGTGAAGAAAACATAACTTTAGCCTGCCATTTCAGTACCATAATTATTTTTCGTCACCGCCCGATTCGTAAGCAATTTAATTGCCATTTACAAGCCGGCGAAGGCGCTCATTCGCGGAAGCCACAGCGAACGGGCGCCTTCGCCGAAGCCACAGCGAACTGGCAGGAGACAAACACGAGTGATATCGGCGCAAACAAACAGGACTTTGTACCAAATTTACTGTGCCTAAAGTTAATTAAATGCAATCAAAGGAATTGGTAACGTTTTAAACAAACACTTAAGAAATTACCACACAAACCAAGCGCTGGTTACACAATAGATCGGTTTGAAAAACGATTGGATTGGTGCGGCAAAGCCGACGGCAGAGCAGAGCCAGAAGCCAGGGGCACAACGAACTCAGCAACGCAGTTGTACTTGTGTGTTACATTTCTTAATATCATTAAATTGTTTCTAGATACGCCTGTACAAGACAAACATGAGGACTTCATAAAAATAAGTGACAGTTAATTACAGCGTTATTGATAGCTGTAGTGCCCATTTCCCCCTGGCAGCAGAAATTCGGGGTCCACGACCGACCGCGTTATAGTCGATTCGCGTTATAGCGAGTTGCATTATAGCAAGGCGCGACTGTAGTACATTATTACAACGCCAGCCATCATCTACCTTTGACAACGCCTACTATTTTTAAACACATTCTTTAAAAAGGCATTCCGTCACTGGTCACTTGTGTCAGTAGTGTAAAATGTTTCTGGTTAAATGGCAACAAACTGCCTAGTATAAAATAGTCTTATCAGTCGTTGTTTTGGAAGATCAGATAACCAGGTGTATTACCCTTTGGCTTTCATTATGTCCAAATTTAACAATTTAATAAATGCTGTGTTGTCCTAATCTGCAGATGAACTGTTGATTACATTTTGACCTGTGACTTCTGCAGGGATACACTGCTGATGAGATGTGTGAAGAAGATGAAGACAGGAATAAAAGAGAAACTCTGAAGACATTCTTAGATGCTTAGGTATGCGGTTGATCATTCTGTGTTTTCATTCATAAGATTCATCTTGTCCTAATAACCTTGGTTATTTACATTTAGTTCCACATGTGATTTTGATTCCAGCTAACATTTTTATTTACGGTATAAAATCCACCAATACATTTTATTCGAGTTCTAGTCCCACGTACCCATTGTCGTTTTTATTATTTAAAAAACAGTTCTCCTGCTACTTCACTCTATTCTCAGTGTTCTCGCTTACTGGTCGCCTTTTACTATTTTATTTTATGTATTTGGGAAAACGAACTGTTCGGTAATTAAAATTGAGAACAAGTTAGACGATATTGTTGAACCATTTTTGTGATGCCAATTTTATGGACAAACAACATATAAACTTTTTTTTATAAATGTCAATGTGAGTTGGGTAGAGAATCTACAACAGTGTGCAAGTTGCAACATTGGTAACTCGTAAAATATTTTAAACTTATGGCCCAAACTTGCGCAGCAGCTCAGAAAAGGCAGCTCACCAGTGCTTATCTGAAGGTCTATACTGTTGTAGGTAATATGGCCTTAGATACCATTGGCCTAACATCATTGAAGAGGCAGTTTCAGTCAATTGAGCTAAGGAGAACACAACTGTGTAACTTGTACCCAACTAAGATGTTACATGCAATGGAAATTACAAGACAGATATGGTAGTTCCTTGTTAGAAAACTATTAAACATGAGTCCTTTGTTTAGAAAATATGTAACAATATGGGATAACTCATTGGAGTTTGACAAATGTTGTATGATGCCATGGTTAACTGTGTTAGCTGTGAACTGTGGGAAACTCTCGAGTAACTGTATGTGGTAACACTAGACTGCTATGATGTTGCAGGAGTGAAGGAAATATACTCAACTGAGAGGAGTTAATGTGTAATGACGCAGGCTGCTGCTACGCAGTAGGTAAGTCGGGTTATTCTATTGGCTATTTCTTTTTCTGAAACATTGGAAAACTGCAGAGGCATTTATATGCTAACTTACATTTAAACTTCACTCGATTAAGATGTTTCATTTTGAAGAAAAAAGTTGATTAAAAATGGCATGTTCAATTTTGTACATTGTAAATTCTCACAAACTTTGTTTGTATACTTAGCATCAGTAGTACTGTAATTTGGCTGTATTTCGACACAGAGTTTAGAAAGTTCACAATTAATTGTCTGTAACTGTTAAGTTTTCAGATACCTGTAGTATACCTCATTGGATACCAGTTGTGACTTTTTCAAAATCGTGTTACAAAGCTGTATTACAAGCATAAATAGTCAAATGAGACAATGTCAGGGGTCCTTCATGTTCATAAATATTGTGGTTTGGTCAGATGATAATTTAGTTGTTTAGTTGTCCAGTACACTAGTTATTAGAACTGCTTGCATTCCAGTCACTGTCTCAGTGTCTGCTGGATGACAGGAGCTGTGTGTCTATTCCAGCGCAGCACCTGCACCCCGTTCACCAATAGAAACCAAAGACAGGTAACACTGCTGCTGAGTTGACAGCAGTTGTAGCACAGCTGTCACCAGACAGAGAACTACCTCGACGGTTTGCACAAATATACGCACACACACAATGCAGGTCCAACAAGGTCAGCGCAAGAACCCACCAGGTATGTACAATGAAAACATCCAGATGAATCATAGTAGAGGGGTTGAGCATAGAAGTTAGCAGACGGTAGAAAGTTAGGATTCCCTATGTATGGATATGGTATGTGCCCATGTCGATGTGGCCTGCAACAAAATAATACAGTGCCTAGTCACCCTAGTGCCCTAGAAGAAATTAATAGAAGTTAATCCAGACACATCAGCTGGTGAATTTTTTAATGCAGCTAGGAAGTGTCCACTTTCCAAGTAGATGGGAAAACCCCAGAAGTGATGTTGCTACAGGCATGCTATTCTCCATCCCCCGTTAGTTTTCATACATGTGGAATTGTAGCTTAAATTAGCTAATTGATGTGCAATTTTGATAGTTTAAAAATACTTAAATATTTTTAAACAGGTATTCTATGAATATTTAGGGCCTGACACTTTCAACCAGTGTAGAGTTCATTTGCATGCTGTGTTTTGTGTTGTATTGCGTTCTTCTTGGCCAATATGTTGATTAGTTGTAACTCTATTCAGCTCTTCCATTCTCATCAAAGGATCTCTGAATTCTTGTGATTGGATCTGTCATCTTGAAACCATATTGAAGTACCACATTGTGGAATTATAGTCAGTAGTAGTATACAGTAGAACCTGTCTTGTAGGGACACCTGTCTGTCCATGCAAGTGTCCCTACATTGCAGGTGTCCCCTCGCCAGAAGGACAGGAATTTGCGGCAATGTTTTCCCGAACATACAATCTTTATTTACATCCACATTACAACATACATAAATCACATTTATGCCCACAGTTGTACTACCCATAAAAATGAAGTGTAATAATATCACTAATATTACATTAAAACTCCTTATGTAAGACTGTTTGGGATTAATTCATAGTAATTAATGTCCATATAGCATGTATGCTTTGATAACAAAACTAAATACAAATTAGAAAAATAATAAAATGAGACAAAACAACATTTAAATTTTTGTTGTTGACATGTTTCAGTATAAGTTTAATTTTGAATAGTTTTTACAATATAATAAATTATTATCCAATTGTTATTTCAAATTTGGTGTGAGGGGCTAAAAAGTGCTGCCACCTCATGGCGTCTGGGTAATCACGCCACGGTCGCCATTTTGTTTATCGTTTCAGCGGCACAAAATTATGATTTAATTTCTGATCTAACCATGAAAACTACTTTTTACAGCCGTCAAACTTCCTGTCTCGTAACACACTAGGTTACAAATTAAAATCATTTATATTCCTGTAAACGAATACAATTCACAAATCAAAATCGTGGTAACTCGACATCACCGGCGCCGATAACGCACAGGCCGTAGATTACCGTGGCGTAACGTCAGTATTTTATCGCAGCGTCACTACATAAATGAGTGTCGGAAATTCTTATTTTATCCTAAACTATCATGAAACTTAGCATAAACTCTCTAGGCCTATATTACGTTTGCTGTCGCTTGACATAACTAGAAAATTGGAGAAAAATTAAATAAGTATGGATAGATCAATTGTGAGAGCGGCTGTAAATTTAAATGGGTCACCAGCTGTGGGTCGATATCCCGCGCACTTACTCCGTTCCAAGCATCCATTGTGCTGAACAAGAAATGGTCACCGCCATCTTTAAAATATTATCAAAATTTATATTTCAAAATAAAGTAGCAGGTGAAAAAAATCACTGTCCGCGTCCACCAGGTGGCCGCTCATCTCAGGGATATTTCCATTGAAAAGTGATTGGGACATCAGAAAACTGTCCATACGTAGCAGGTGGTCGCTCGTCGTGGGGGCCGCTGAAGACAGGTTCTACTGTAATAATAGTCAGTAGGTAGTATTTTTGTAAGAAAAGTTGTGTTTAGAAAGCTTGCTTTTGCTTGGCCTGCTTGCATGCTTTCACTTGAGATAATAACCTTGTGTGCTCTGTCTTGTAAACCCTAGCTTCTCTGTAACATTAATACATGGCCTAACTACCAATATACATATTGTGTTGATTCTGTGACTTGAATAACAAGCCTCCCTACCTGTTGCTGGTGCCCTAACCCTGATGTTGCTGATGGTTTCACAGCATTGAATGTTTTGATATTTGTCTTGCAGTTGGACAGAATTTGCCCCAGTGGAACTGGGAAGAGGGGGAGGGATGGGGCCAAGGCATCTCTACGGGTACTGGGTGGTCAGATTCAGGTAAGCCCATTATGGAGTCTGACCAGTGAAAGTATGTCACCTGTTTAAATCAAGATGTATAGTGATGGGGATAAACCCTCCCTCCTATAAGAGTCCTGTTAACATTTGGTGTCCGAGTTTTGCAACTTTGCTACTTGGCATTGCTGCTGCTTGTCAGCTAACAACATTGCTGCCTTTTAGAACATTTTGATAGTAAGTAACAAATTGTTATGCTATCGTTGGAACTAGAGCAGAAATAAAAGTCATCTGCTGAATTGATCTCAAAAATAGGAAATATACCCTGTGAGAGAATTCATGCTAATAGCTCATTTGTTTTATGTTACTCTTACTGATGTCATTCGATGAGGGATAGAATACAGAGTGGTGCTTAACTATCAATTTGAAAAATGGGTGTCATAAACTTGATGTCAGAGTTGCCGTAAATATTGAACTTTAACTGATGGGAAGGGCATATTAGAATACTAACTACCTGCCTGTGGTACAGTGGTAGCTGTAAGAAAATGTACCTTTAAAAAGTAACTTCGGTAATCTTTTCTTGGAAAACTATTTTCTTGCATGGCTTCCTGTCTTGCTTATAAGCCTGGTAAATAGCTCACGTGTGCGTACACTGTGCATCATTTCAACACACATTCAACAGTTAATTATTGTGTATTGCAAGTGATACTGGTTCTTATGGAATAACCCTGGATGTTTGTATGCAGTGCTAAGAGGTGTGTGGTTGGTTTCAGACTCTGCCTCCCATCAAAGCGATGGCCAGGAGATTGGCATGTGGAACATGAACTCATCCCATCGAGGTTTCACATCAGCGGCCAGCAGCAGCGGCAACAGTGATAGCAAGGCATGCGATTCGCACGACAAGGATCCCTGGCCGACCGACACGGACAATGCCCCTGCCAAGTCTGGGTCTGTGATATCTAGCTCAAGTAATCCAGGTCAAGGACAGGGTAGTGTCGCAGTCAGCCGGGGACCAAATACTATTACCAGTAGTGCTTCCAGCATGTGGGGTTCGTCGTTTGGCACCACAAGCAATAGTCTCGCGTGGGACGCCAACACTGGGGGTGCTTCAGGCGTGTGGGGCAACACGCCATCTGCTATGAGCTCGTCGGGTGGGAGCGAGCACGATTTGTTTATGCAAGGTGACCAGGCGCACTCCGGTGGTGGGGGTGGTGACAACGCATCGAATGCACCGCCTTACACGAGCAGTGGCGACACCAAGTCGCTCGTCTGGGCAAACATATCTCAGAACAGCTTGCTGTCCCAGCAACAGCAGCAGCAGCCGCCGCAAAGTAGTGCCAATACTAGTGATACAAGCACCACTCCAGTGAGTGGTGCAGTGCATGTGAGTGGCGCACAGACAGGGGCGGATGGTGGCAGCACCGGCGGCGTGCAACAGCAGCCCGTTGGCTCGGGCAGCAGTGGCGCCGCCTGGCAGGGTACCCAGACATCAACTGCGGCAGCAACTCTGGCTGAATCAAGCTGGGGAGGTGTATCTGCTGGCAACACTGTGATTTCTTCCAGTCTCGGTGGCATGTCCGAGTCATCGCCGGACATATCCAACAAGGGCCAACCAATGCTCCAGCGGTCAGGCTCCATGAACCAATGGGATTGCGGCTCCGATGGGGCTGGAAGCTGGGGCGAGAAAGAGCGAAAGCAATCAGAGAAGTCGTCCGGATGGGGCTCACCACCAAGCCCCCTCCCAAACGCGGGCACAGAGGAGTGGAGCCGACCAGCCGACGGGAAGTCGCAGAACTGGGGTGGACAGGCACCTGGGGGTCAGCCGCCCAGTGGGTGGGTGTCACCACCGGACACCAAATCAAACCCGACTGGCTGGGGTCAGGTAGAGATGCCAGGGGTGAGAGGCTGGGGCGACGCAGACCCAGCTAAATCAAATTCCTCTGGATGGGGTCAGGCGGACGTTGAGATGTCACGCCAGCCATGGGGCGACAAGCCACCACCGCCCGTGCAGCAGATGCCCTGGGATGTGACAGTCGGCCCCGGGGGTAATGCTAACCCGTCACCCGAGTGGGGCAGCAGCCAGCCTACAACAAGCATGAGTACACCTGCGACGTGGGGTAACAGTAACCCCATGGCAACGGCTGGCAGCAATCGCCCGGTGGGGTCTCAGCCGCCACCTCCACCACCTATGCAGCAACAGCAGCAGCCAGGGGCGCCTGGCACATGGGCACAGGCTGCAGGGCGTGGACTGCCACCCACCAGTGACACCACGCGACCACCGCCAGCTGTGGTGCCAGCGAACATGCCAAACACAAGTACCACAGCTCCCGGCGTCAACACAGGATCTCGTATTAGTAAGGAAGACTTAATTGCTCAGGTTGTGAATAGCAGTGAGGGGTGGGGCAAGGTGCCGGTCCGCCAGGACACTGCGTGGAATGTCGACAACTCGAAACAACACATTCCGCCACACAAGGTTGTGGCCACGGGAGTGGGCATGGGCCCCGACGAGGACGCGAATCACTGGCACCAGCCAAACAATGGCACTGCCATCTGGGAGGCGACGAAAGAGAGCGCGGGCATGCCACCGCCACCCCCACCCCAGCAGCAGCGTTGGAACAGCGGTCACGCCAGCGGTGCAGGCTCCGACGTTGATCCAAACACTTGGAATGGCCCGCCATCACAGCAGGCCAACATGTACCCGCAGTCGAAGCCGTGTCCCAGCAACTGGCAGGGTCCGCCTGGCGGCAACAACTGGAACAGTGGCGCTGCGAACGCACCCCCAATGCACAACTGGAGCGGCTCCGGGGCGAGCAGCAGCAGTAGTGGCAGTTGGGAGGGTAAGTCTGAGTGGGGTGCAGAGAAGAAGGACGACAGCGTGTTCAACCGTGATGGTACACTCATGTGGGGCGAGCACAGCGGGGCCAAGCCAGGCGAGGTCGCCTCGTGGGGGAGCCACCAGCAGTCAATGTCGGGCCGCAGCTCGACGAGTGGCGACGGTGATTCGGGTGAAGGATGGGGCGGTGGAGGACCTGAACCCCCGCCTGATATTGTTGATGATGGAACCACTTTCTGGGGCGAGCCAAATACGCACCAGAGGCAAACGAGCTGGAACGGACCCGACGGTCCCCCAGGTCCACGTCCGATCTCGGGGAAGATGGATGACAAGGGGCCACCGATGTGGAACCAGCCTCCCCCTCCTCACGTACTCCACCGACCATACAGCTATGGCGATACTGGTGAAGGTAGACCAATGCCCAGCCCGATGAATGATGCCTTCTGGGGGGGACCTGGACAAGTAGGTGGACATTTTCTAATTCTGCAATCTTTTTTTTCAGTTGTGCACAGTGTTTTCATTTTAAAGATTCTAGAACAGTCTTTCAAATTTGAGTTGGAGTGGAATGGAGACATTTTTGAAGAATAACGGTACACCCAATCTGCTATTTAGTTCATTTTTCTAATTCAGTATTTGGTCTAGGTAGCGTTGTTTACCGAGTAATTCTGTTTAATTTGTCCACCAAAGTTTGGTCTGAAGTGATGATAAAATGATTTGACTTGTCAGCAGCCGAAGCCAGGCAACTGGGGTGATCCGTCCTGGATGAATATTCCAAAACCACACAAAGGTCCCAGCTCCTGGGGAGACGGTGGTCCTGACCCACACCACTGGAACATGAAACGAGTAAGTTCTACTGTTGTTACACTTAACTGCATTTGTCTTTCAGTTGTCAGCATCAACTGTAGAGTGGCATAGACAATATTTGTAACTTTTACAGCCTCTGGTGACAGTAAGTTGAAAAAGTACAAATAACCCTGTGGCGGAGTTTCTTCACAACATTGCTTAAACACGAGTGTAGCAGACTTCCAACATGACAGGTTTTATATTAATTTAGGTCACCAGGCTGATTTAAAAAAAATTATCAATAATATATATTTTACAAATAAATTATAGTTGGACTATTTCCAATGACTTACCAAAAACAAACTTAATTTATCTGACTCTTTTTATGACTGTTTCCACCTGTCGTAAAGGGAATTGTTGTGATGTTGACAGTTCCCGCTGCCGATGAATGCCAACTTTGGGTCAGTGAACAGACAGCAGCAGCAGCCACAGATGCGCAGCCGCCTCATTCAACAGCTCATGGACATGGGCTTCAAGGCAAGTCTTACCTTTACATGTCTTCGTGTAGATGGGCACTCTGGTCATAAAGTCACATTCAGTGAGGAGGATCTGGAATCGGATCTAGTCGTTTCAAAGCTTGGACACTTGTTCAATCCATGTTGTTCTCTCTAGAGAAAATATATGTACTTTTCTGAAGCCGGTGGTGTATACATGTGAACGAATAGCCTTTGTGCAGTGGTTGCAGTGTGGTTCAATACACTGCAGGTTTGTCAAGGATGTGTGCTGACAAAAACGTAACATTCTTTGACTGGTACACAAGTGCTGTAAAATAGATTTTACTGTGATAATTATTAGTATGCCAACTAACGGACTTTGCACCCTTACAGAAAGAAGATGCTCAGAATGCATTGATACGCAACAATATGAACCTTGAAAGTGCCATTGGTAAGTTAAGACAATTTTTCTGGCATTTATGTCAATGTGTTTAACTAAGAGGACTGATGTTATTAGGCAGTCAATGTCAGTTCAGCGTAGCCTAGTTGCGCTGAGTGGCTATGTTTATTGTTTGCCTATTTTTTCAAAAACTAGTAATATTTTCTCTAATTTTGACACCAACATCACAACAATCAATGTCGGATGTTTCACGTATGTCATAACAGTTTTAAATAAAATAAAATCTTTGTTCATCATTTGAGAAGCAGTCATGACACATTCCCACTGTTGTAGCTGTTGTACAGTAATTCTGTTGTTCATCATCCCAAGTATTCTTAACAACTCCTAATGTATATTGCAGCTGATCTTGTTGCGAGCGCCGCAGCCAGTCGAAGGCAAGACATGGATTTTAGTGATATGGGGCCGAAGATCCGCCAGGTGCGGGGGATGGGCAGTGATAGTATGGGTGATATTCACATGGACAATGGCGGTGGCCACATTATGCCACCGAATACTCCGTTCTCAAATGCTCAAACACAGTTCATAAACTCTCAAGCATTTGTGAACTCCCACAAGCAGCAGCAGGGACCCGCTAGTCTTCAGACATCGTCTAGTCTTATCGTAGGCGGAGCCAACTCCAGTATTAACAACCCGGCTGTGGCGATGCAACAGAAATTGCTCCAGCAACAGCTTGCCAAGAAGCACCAGCAACCGCCACCGATGCCAGCTCAGGGACAGCCAATACGTGGCGGCGGTGGTGGTGGTGGTGGTGGTAGTGGTGGTGGTGGCGGTCAGTTGTCCGCCACCACAGTGCAGCACCTGCAGCAGCAGCAGGCGCAGCAGCAGCAGCAGATTGTCCAGCAGCTGCACATGGCGGTCACTGCCGGACTCATCAGTCCTCAGCTGCTCAACCAGCAGATGACGCCAACGATGCTCGTCATGTTGCAGCAGCTACTGCAGCTGCAGCAGATGTTGCAGCAGCTTGTGTCACGCCAGCAAATGCAGCAGCCGGGCAAGATGCAGTCGCGACAGCAGCTGGATCTCACAATACAGGAGATCCAGCAGCAGATCTTGCGACAGCAGCAGCAGATAGCTGCGGCCCAACAGCAGCAGCAGCAGTGTCTGCATCAGACTGTGAAGCAGCCGCCGCCGATGCCCCCAGCGCCTGGCGACCCCCTCGCAAAGGAACTTACGTCGGGGATCGACATAGCCAGCATGAACCTGAAGGATCTAACAGCACTGCCAGGCCAGCAGCCGCGGTCACGCCTCACGCAGTGGAAGCTGCCATCGCCAGAGAAGGACGTCGTCGCGCAGCCTGGCGGCGACGCCACGCTCAACAAGGTGGTCGGAGGCAAGCCACTGCAGCAGTCGCATTCCACACCAAACCTGCAGACGAAGTTCGAAAGCAACCTGCCATTCTTCGACAACACCTGGTCAAACAACCTGTCGAGCACCTCGATGTGGCCAACTACAAGTGCCATGCAGTCTGTCACAGCCTGTTCAACCAGCCAAGCTGGAGAGCTGACCGACAGCACGGCGTCTTCCACGAGCAAAGAATCTCTTGTCGCCGGCATGCCCTCCGTAGCCGCGGCGACTGTGGCTACCAGTGATGTCACTTCGTCCACGGCATCCGGCACCACGTCGCCCTGCAGCGAGTCGCCAACGTCCGGCGAGAGTCTCGACATCGTCGAGTTCTTCCCCGGCAAGAAGTGGCAGGGAGTCGAGGCGAAGACTATTGAAGATGACCCACACATGACACCAGGCAGTGTCAGTCGGTCGCTCAGCATCAACACCATCAAGGACGACTACATAATGTCTATGTTGGGCAAGCAAGAGAGCAATAGCCCATCATCAGCTTGGCCATCATTCGGCATGGTGAAGAATTCCCGCTCAAAGTCGTCGTCGATGTGGCAGCCATCCCCCACCGATCCAACGGCCGTCTCACTCAGCTCTGACCCGTGGGGCAGCCAACCGCCGCAGCAGGCTCCCACCGTGCCAAAGAACACCCGTCCACCGCCAGGGCTTGCTCCTGCCAGTAAAACTGGCAGCAGCACGTGGCAACATCAACAGTTCAATCGGAGTCAGTCATGGACACCAGGAGAACGTTCGTTAACAACAAGTAAGTACATTCAGAACTAGTTCGAATCACTGGAGTTTGACGTATTGACAGTGTAGAGAATTACCAACTAAGCTAAAAAAAACACCAGCTTTGTCATGCCGCACACATTATTGGGTGACATTGTGTAATTGTACGTAGATTAAACGCGCACCTGTATTTGAGTGTATTCAGGCATTCAGACTTAATATATCTTTGATCAACTGGCAATTTTTTCTCATTTATAATACTATTTACTACCATTTAAATTTTTTTATAGAAAGACTACCTAGCATTTTACACATGAATTCCGTAAAACAAGACTGATAAATTGCACTTGTGCAGTGGCAATTTTTGGGGTATTTCTCACGTAGCAATGCAGACAAGCTTGGTACTGTGGGAAAGCCCAGCATGTCTACTGTCTGAATCAGCAACTGGAATTCACCAATAACATCTATCTGTAAACAATACTAGTTGGATGCTGGCCACGTAGCTGTTAACAGGTCACTCGTTTTGAAACCATCAAATGGAGTAATAGAAATAAAACAGCCGATTTTGGAATGACGATGTACTTGATCGTGTGCGTACGTTACCGCAAACTTCAAGTGTGTTTTTGTCCTTTTGAAACTATACCCTAGGCATGTTCACAGCGTCCAATAACATTGGCTGTGTGTGTGAGTTAGTTCCATTATTGTTACACGTTGGAAAGCTTAATATATCTTCTTTCCAATAATGTGACTAACTCATTTCGTTAGAACACATTATTTTCTTTCCAATGATATATCGAAGTCAATTTTTTAGGTTTGGACATGCAACTCATTTCGTTGAGATTTGACACGTATCATTCTGTGGATGAATAAACCAGATATGCACATGGTCATGTGTTGTGACTTGTGGATATGTTGCTGTTGACTGTTGTTGTTCCTCCCCAGTGGGCAGTGCATCGGTGGGTGGAGCAGGAGGTCCAGACTGGGGAAGTCCCCAGAGTCCCACCAACTGGCTGGTGCTCAAGAACCTCACACCACAGGTAAGCTCAAAATTCCAGCACAGACATTACAGACTCCGATTGTATTCAGTTGACAAATCCACTATATTGCAGACTTGCAGTGGGTGTAGATCACCCAGGAAAGTATGCACAGTCTGTCGAGTTTTGCCTTGCTATCAGTGTTGGTAAAAGTTTTAAGAAATTACATTGCTGGGGCATCTCATGAATGAAACTAACTTTACTGCATATAGTTGTCACTTTAAAAAAATGTTTTTGTCATGAAGAAAAATCTCTGGCCATAATTGAAACAAAATACGTGATGAAGTATTCAAATAGTATTCAAAATGTTTTTACATAATTGTTATGGCATGACATGTAATGTGAGTTATGCTTTCAGGCTTTTGTCAGCTGTTGCCCTTGTCTATAATATGGCTGTGTTTCAGATTGATGGGTCCACCCTGAAGACTCTATGCATGCAGCACGGCCCGCTGCAGGTGTTCTACCTGAACCAGGGCATGGCATTGGTGTGCTACAACACACGTCAGGAGGCGGTGAAGGCCCAGAGCGCCCTCAACTCGTGCATCCTCAACAACACGACGATCCTCGCCGAGTGCATCAGCGAGCCAGAGATAAAGCAACTCCTGGCCCAGACCCCGGCTGGTAACGCGGCCGGTGGAGGGTCAACACCGTCGTCATCACTGTGGCCACAGTCGACCGCGTCCCATGCCCCGTCCTCCAACAGCTTCCGTACCCTCGCCATGCCAACCAACCCCACCAGTAAGGTCAGCGAGAGCGGTCAGTGGAATGGCACAACAAACCTGGCGAGTGTATGGAGCGGCGATGGGCTGTGGGCACCGAGAGAGGATGACCACACTTGCTAGCGGTCAACAACTGACCACAATGCCGTGCAGTATTCGACAGTGGCGGTGTCACCATTGATGTCATCGTCGGTCCCGGGCATGATCTCCCAGTTAATTGCCACCGCCACATACCGCACTACTGTCAGCATACTTACTACACAGCGAGTGTGCTTAATTCACCAGAGACGCGCCCACACGCCTGCCAGAGCGCGCTTGCGACGAGGACGAGAAGTGCGCTCGCTAGAGTCGTCTGGAGCATTCCAAAAAAAGAAAGTGTTTAAAATACAAAAAAATAGACTACAGTTTGAGAATAGCAAGGATTTTTATGGTGCTAACAGCTTCGAAGAAGCCATGGCACAGTTTTTATTTTTTAATACTTCCGCATGTGTGAAGTATGACGAGTCTTTCAAAAGTTCCAAAGCTGACTTTACATATTACTCTCTGCTACTTGACTAATGCAACATCTCCCAGCATTTTTGAAGAGGTTTGTTAGAAAATGATAAAAAAAAGAAAAAAATGTGAAACCTCGTAGTCAAATGAACATTGCCAGTGACGTGTGATGACTTGCAAACCAGAATTTGGTGACTTAAATTTTGAATTTCATGTGCTGATGGGTGTTAATATATGTTCTGCAACGACTATATTATATATTTACTTGTGAAAAAAGTTTATTATTAATATTATTTACATGTTTTTGACTCCACAGATCTTTTCCATGCCACCATAAATTATGTTGTGTGTGAACTGTTGGGACTATCAAGGAGTTCTTTTTTGAAGTGACATGTTGGCGATTGCTATCAGCTGCCGTCAGCTAGATGGCGGTAGCAGTGTTGACACAGCGGCATTGACGATCAATGAGTAGTGCCCCACCCCCTCCATGGTTGTTTCGTTATTTAAGCGGGCGATGTCTCGTTATGTGCATTTTGTGTAATTCACTTGCAGTTGTTGTGATCATCGATATCGGGTAATGCTGGTGATCGACATGTTTTAGCAGGCAGGCAGTGTTAGAGGCTACCGTAAAATTGTTATTGATCATCGAAGAGAGGGAGGCTAGGCCACTGGCTGCAGTCAGAGTGGCAATATGTGTGTGTCCCTCCGTACTTGAAGCACTTGTTACCGTTGACGTCTCATCTTACATGCGTATCAACTCCAGATATTTTCACGATAGGACGGTGATTTTTCCAGTCATTAATATAGAAAACAGAAATTGACCAACGAACGCATTACATTAGCAATGTAACTCTTCATCATGTTTTAGTGTGCAACATTTGTTTTGGAAAATGTATTGTTCACAATGGTTTCTTGTATCGTTTTGGTGTTTTTGTCGTCATCGTCATCGGTGCTTTCATAGCCAGTGGGTGTGCTGTGCTGTGCTGTGCTGTGTGCAATGTGTTTCTAGGCAAAGCGTTACTAATGGCATTGCATTAAAAAAATCACTTCAAAAAATTTCACTTGTTTGTGGGTCAAAAAAACTTGAGTAAAGTACACTAGCATAAGCACAACAGGTATACCTGCTGGCCTTGTTGACTGGTACGTGAACATTTACAAATGGCAACAATAAGCAGTATTTGGTACAGTACTAAAAAGTTGCATTGTTTCAGTGTGTCCCATGTAGAGATCGTGCTCAAGCTACAAGACCAACCTAATTCAGACATGACCTGTGGGTAGAAAAACAACAATGCTGTTAGACTAGCTCCATGTACAGCCTTATATTGAGCCACCAGAGTTCTGCACCTCGATCTACATATGCAAACCATCCCAATGTGCCCACCAGATTACAATTTCAGCCCAACACACACTAACAAAAATATGGGTTCACATAAAACATACATATGTATGTGATAAAAACGTTATTATTAATAAGATAGGTGTTTGCTGCCCTTCTCGAGATATTAGCAGAAAGTATTGTTGCCAGAAGTTGATGTGTGAGAAAACAGTATTATTACAGGAACAGCTACCCTAATAATTAATGTTAACAGTATGCTATCGGTGATACTGCTTTTGCGATTAAAAACATGCATGCAGGGTCATAAATGTCTTGGTTCGATATCTTGCAAATCATAGAAAATAAGTCCTCTTTTCCATGGATAAAGATACCCTATGTCTCCATCTTGCAGAAGGTTGTGTAACCATTTTAACAATTATGGAATACTATGTTCCAATCCTGTGTAGAAGTCGGAGAAGTCTGAAGTTGCACTCTTAATGTGAAGGGTTGCTTCATATAGTTAGGTCCTATACAAATAATGTATCTGGCAATTTCACTAAACTATAAAAAAAACAGTTCCACAAATGAATTGGCCTGTCACAATGGATATTATTGTATATTATTTGCACAATCCTTGACATTTTATGGGCCAGTTGGTTGATTTATAAGCCTCAATCTCCTCGTAATCAAGCCAACTGCACTGTTATGTCTATCATAAGTCTGTCTACATGCATTATCTGTTCTTTTTCAGCCTGAGTGCATCCAAATCTCTTCTCATATATTATTTTTTAATAAAAAAATTCTTCAGTAAATCAACATGCCCAAAACACTTAAGTATGGAATAGATGAACAATGATCCATATGCCACATGTTTATTGCTATGCTGGTTGGATATGGCAACAGATAATTGTACAAAATCATAATTATCAAATGTCAGTGACGACTGGCTATAAGTATGATAAAATGAACACAGTAGCTCAGATAAGAGTATCGGACTCGACTAAGAGGACGCGGATTTGAATCCTATGTTGCCATGTAAAACTTTGGGCAAGTTTTTTCACTCAACATTGCTCCAGTTCACTTGGCTGTATTAATGAGTATCTGGATATAGACAGTGGTGAATATTTGTGTATAAATAGTCTTTGCTCATTAATTGCAGCGTGGCTGAATACTTCCCAGAGAAGTCGAGATGGTGTTCGATTGAACAGGTATGCCGAGTGCCCTTTGAGCAATTCTGAGGATTGGATACGGTGTTAAATGCATGTTTTGTTTTGAGAAGTTGCAATACCACCAGCAGGTCAAGTAGCCAGTGATTTGAACTGCTTCAAAGTGACCGCACCTTGCTATGTAGAGACCAGATATCTCAAAAAAGGCTAACAACCACATTTTTAATACCAGCATCACACGTTTGACAGAAGCATGGAGAAAGAATATAAATGCAATGTCAAAAATTTAACCGAATCCACAAGTCCAGTGGATATCTGTCGTGCAATTTCAGCAGCCGTCGCAACTCCAATGTCCACAACAGGCACACAAATACAGGCAATGGCAGAAATTGAAAATGTTCTTTTGAACAATCGAAACACGTACAAAATTAATTGTAGAAAACTAGTGTCAGCTTATACAAAAGTGGCAGCTTTTATCATCTCTTATAACCAACCCCCTTGTGGCAATGCTGCTGCAACAGAACATAATTAACATATATACATATCACTTCAAATATATATACCCTTCCTAATGTTCATCTTGACGACAGTGAAATAATTAGACTGTGCATAGCACCAGCGAGAAAATAACTTGCTATCTGGCACAGCATGGAAAAGAAAACATTACGTTAATTAACCAAACGTACATACGTAAGCACACGTAGGAAAATGCATTTGCAGATAAATTATAATTACGATTCCCGAGAGCCGATATAAAAGTTCTGTGAAACCCTGGCTCCATAATTGCATAAATACCAATTACATGTAAAAATATAACTGAAACACAACATAATGCTTTTTGGCCAGCAAAATGTTTTCTTTAACCTGTGTTTGACCACATTAACATAAATCACAAACTACGCTGCCAGTAATCTCCGCATCGCAGAGAATGGGAGTTTATGCAATCAACGTTTTCGGCACGTTTTGCCAGACTCGGAATGCTTGTCATTGATAGCAGCACAACAGAACGGTGACGCAATCATCGATGGCAACAAAAACATCATCAAGCACAGGCGACACCTAGTGGTTGACACTGGCACAATGGTTGGCAATGAAATGACATGCACTGTCGTTGACGGTGACGGTAGTGATGTCACGACGAGTTGACGTAGCAGTGATGTCACCGATCCGCTGTGGTTTTATCACGCTGGAACTTTTTCTCGTAGTCGCCCACGTGACTTGACATGAGAGGAATGGCGATGTCGTCCATGTTGGGCATGACGAACACTCGCTGAACAACAACACAACAACATCGGATTTATGACAGGCACATTTATAATTATAATAAATTTATGTTAACATCTGTGGTAAGCACAAACAAAACTAAATTTGAGTAGTCAATACATATTGAAAAAAGCATGAGGAAGTATAAGCTTTTAAGTCCGGTCTGATTTTAGAGGAGCATGGTACCACCTCTAATTTTAATTATAGGGCCTTTTTGGCACTCATGAAATCCGACGAAATACGCTGGTGTGGTTAGTACAGAGAATGTCACAGAATTATGGCACAAAAGCCGAAACGTTTGCAAAACATTCAATAAAATGTAGTTTGCTATAGAGCCACAATCTGTACTTCACCTGAAGCATGTCACACATAACAGGGATTGGACATATGATTTAGAACAACTATTTACTTGCCTAATCACAGATGACACCAATTAATAGGATTCCAAAAGTGTAAGCATCCATTATACAGCTCAATTCCAAGTGTATTAAATTTTGTGCATGAAAAAGAATATTATTTGCACTTAGCTGTGGCTCACCCACTGGTATGATTAATTTGGCCTTTAATTAAAATCCACCTTACAAATAAATATGTGTGCATGCTTATTTTCTTAAGTAACAATGTCCAAAAAGTAGTGTTGTGGGATTTCCAATAATGCTTATACTGCCAGTCAAAAATAAACAATCTACTACGACTGAATTGACATGATGTGACATAAATAACACCAGTTGTGCTGTTCCGACCTGTGCAACAACAGCTCCATGGTCCATTTATTAGATGGTGCCACTTAATTTTGTTTAAATGTTACAACTAAACTGCCGCCATCCGAATGTCATATATTTTTGGGACTTTGTAAACTGGATATACGCTTGGGATCTGTGTGAATTTTATAGTCGACTACATAGCAACAAAAATCAACATCTGCTACCATTTTACTTTGGATCACGTTACCTGGAACTCAACAGCGAGTTTCTTCTCAATCCAGTCCGTGATGTGGGAGACATTCACTTCCCTCTCCCCAACCTTGGGCTTGGCCGACAGCCACAGACGTGGGTTCTTTCTGAAGCCATACCTGGGGAAGGAGACAGAACCATCTTAGAAGGGAGACAAACCGTCTGGGTGGTGAAGGGAGACAAACCGTCTGGGTGGTGAAGGGAGACAAACCGTCTGGGTGGTGAAGGGAGACAAACCGTCTGGGTGGTGAAGGGAGACAAACCGTCTGGGTGGTGAAGGGAGACAAACCGTCTGGGTGGTGAAGGGAGACAAACCGTCTGGGTGGTGAAGGGAGACAAACCGTCTGGGTGGTGAAGGGAGACAAACTGTCTGGGTGGTGAAGGGAGACAAACCGTCTGGGTGGTGATACTAACGTGCTTCAGCAAATGATGTCACATGGTGACAGGAATGATGTGACAAAGCATGAGTTATACAAAAACAGTAACATAAATTATGAGACTCACAGGGATTACTTTCATGAAAGTATGTTTTATACAAAACAGTAAAATATGTTGCACAGACATGAATATGGAATATATAGTTCTTGGTTCCAAGATTTGGTTGTTTTGTAACACGTTCCGTTAAAAAATAAAATAATTTACATTCCTGTAATGAATACAATTCACAAATCACCTACTGCAAAACTTGACAGCAATAAGCCGGCATGACTAGTACAGCCACTACCTGTAGGTCAGCAGTTACCATAACACCTGTATTGTCTTAACCTAATCCTGAACTAAACCAGCCTACACTGGTAATAATCTATGCCTCAACCCAATACCGACATTACAGGTATTAACAGAACTTTGCATAGCTGCTACTGATGATGTCGAGTTTTGCACGAGTTTTTTGTGTGAAATGTGTTAGTTTCAGTGTGAAAGTGTGTATATATATGTCAGATATACGAAAGTTTGGGCAGCTGCAGGTGGTCGTTTTATTGGTTAACTCAGAAAGTAAAAGATTGCCATGCAGTTTCAGCCTGTGCGAATTTCACACCTTCGCAGGTGGAGAGTTTGTTTTGTTTTCACCACCCGAGTTAGATGTCATAATTAAAGTAATGTAGTACCACAGTCTGTCAGTAGGTGGCGGTGGTATGTTGATGGCAAGCGTTCCGCTGAGACTCTTGAGTTCGACGGTGAGAACGAGGCGGGTGTTGGACACCTCCTCCATCGCCTTGCGGATGTACTTGTACTCAGCCACCTGCTGGAAGTACTTCGACTGCGCGATCTTGTCGACAAATCGCAGTAGTTTCTTGCCCTTGCCTCCAGCTCTGTAACATCAGACAGCAGATGGAGGGTATCCCTAGTGTAGGTTCAACTTATCCACACGCTGCCACATTCACACTTACAACATTTATAGTACAGCTAGTTATTCGATAAACTTGGTAGAAATAGTCGTTTACATGGCTTTTCAACCAGTCGTGTCCATGTATGTAGTGACACTGACAGATAATTAAGATGATGTCAATATTTATCTTCTTTGGCTGTGGAAGATATCTGAGGTGGAGGAAAATATTGAAATTATTTTTCCCTTGTGGAGAGCCACACGAATCACGTGGCAAGAAAGGAAGGGACTGGTTCACATGTTCCACTGAAACCAGGCATAAAAATCAAATGACTGATACATTTTTTAAATGACAAGCAACACTGAAGTTTTTAGTAGACCAGAGCGCTGAGATGGGTACCACAAGCACCTTCTGGTTACACAATTAAGCCTCTAAGTGATGGCAGAATATATTTCAAACTGACCTCAATTAGCGGGAGAAATATCACTGCATTCCATATCTTCCCTCCGTGAAGTAGATATCCAGGGTAGATAAGAATTATTAAAAACTGTTAATTGTATTTAGTAGTCTTACATTTTGCCCACTACACTGCAAGTGCAATGATCTGACACTTGCGACAGGGTCAACACAGAGCTGGATGGAGCCCAATAAAGACTTAAGTAGGCCATTAACCACGACACAACATTGCAGGGCAAGTCCACCACCTCCTAATGCCCTAGTGGTCAACAAGGTGGGGAGTAAACACAGGCCACAGGCTGCCCATTAAGGTGCCTTCCAACACCTCACTACAGGTGCCATGTGGTAGGACGTGAACTAATGCCACTTTGTTGGTGGTGTTTACTGCATATTTCCATTTAAATAATGCATAAACTACAGTCTTTGTATAAGCCAAATATGATGTGTTATTTGTAGCATATATTTGTGTCACGACTTGTTTCAGTGTGTAGTATAGTGTGTAGATAACTAAACATGCTAGAATGTAAACATATTCTGTCTTTATAGCTAGTTTCAGTACGTATTAATGCTACCTTGTTACGTTTTGGATTATTTCTATATGTTGGGCAGCCTTTGTCAACAGTGTAACTGTTTTTCCACCGTTATATTTACGTCAAATCATTAAAATCACATGACAATAGTTGCGAAACATTATGTTTACATGAAATCATTAAAATCATATGAAACTAGTTGCGAAACAAGCTGAGAATTATTCATAAAAAACAGACTCTAGAAGTTTACTATTATTATTTAACAATCTGTTATTGCACAATCACAACACTGAGGATAATCACAACACTGAGGATGAGACCACCGATCAATAAATACAACGTTGTTTTAACACAGCCATCCCGGATCGTTAGTTGACCTACTTGTCATCAGGTGTCTCGGCTGTGAGTTTCTCCTCCAGACTTCCTTCCTCGTCAGTTGAGGACTCGCCACTGTCCTCCTCGTCTGAGTTCAACACAGCCGACCTGAAGACACAATCAAATACAGTACAGTACAGTACAGTACAGTACAGTACAGTACAGTACAGTACAGTACAGTACAGTACAGTACAGTACAGTACAGTACAGTACAGTACAGTACAGTACAGTACAGTACAGTACAGTACAGTACAGTACAATACAATACAATAAAGCTTTATTGTTCTGGAAGAGATATTCGTTTGCAGTGTTTATAAAATAATACATAAATACAATTAAATGAATACATAAATATGGTGAAGATAGATTTTTAAAAACACAGATAATACATAATTGCAACACAGTGGCAGGAATGTAATACACTGGCCTTGGTGGAGAGATGCATACACATGCATACATGCACATAGGCATAGGGGGTCTGTTTTGTCACACGCACGCATGCACGCATGCACGCACACACACACATCCTTTATGTGGTTGGAAATAAATAAATTACTTATATACACATGCACGCACGCACGCACATATGTGCACACACACACGCATGCACGCACGCACGCACGCACGCACACACACACACACACACACACACACACACAACTGATATAAGCAATATAACTGATATAAGCAATGTAACCAGGGACTGTTTCCCCATCTCCGTTTCATCACACAATCCTGAATCAGTTGTAACACATTAGTAGATTAGATATACATGATTAATGTTGACACCATTGTGAAGGGTGTATCTGCACTCATTGGGTGCAAGGTACCATCAACAGCATCAATATACAATGCTCACTGTGCTAGAAAATAACTTTAACACTGCACATGATATAACCCACCCACCCACCCACCCACCCACCCAGCCAACCATCTCTGTGAGTTTCTTCCCTCTGGCAAGCATTTTAGAATGATTAAGTCCTGAACAACTGGGATTAAAAATGGTGCACTAACTTTATCTTCTGCTACAAAATATTATTAATTTCTGTCAACAATAATTTTTATTGTGTATTTTTAACTACGTTTTGTAAATGTGTATTAATAACTACATTAGCTACTTTTAACTAGTTTTTTGTTACCAATTATGTGTGTGTGTGCACGCGCGCGTGCATGCATGCATGTGTGGTGTTTGTGCGTACGTGCATGCATGTGTGCATGCGGTGTGTGTGTTTTGTGTGCATGCGTGCAGTGTGTGTTATGCATGCGTGCATGTGTGGTGTGTGCATAGCTTTATGTAGAGACCCATCCACCCGTCATTTGGATGGGTAAAAACGAATATGGACGGGTAGAAATATGGGTGGACGGGGAAAAAAATGAAGGAGCAAAAAAAGGTCTTCCAAAACGATAGATATTGTTAGTTTATGCCTTGAAAGTGAATGAAAATCGTGTCATGTGTGTCTGTAGTCCATTTCAGGTCATCAGACACATTTAAAAGTTTGTAAACTGGCTTAACAGTTAACATCCATGTGTCCACCAAAACATGTGTGACTGGCAATAATTTTGTCCTGCAAAAAGCCCTGTGTATGCATGTGTGGTGTGCGTGTGTGCATGCATGCACATGTGTCTGCGTGTTGGGTGGCATGGACAATAAGCATAGAGAGATGTAAGGAATGAATTAATATTGTGATGTGTGTTTCATTGTTGATACCAGAAGGCAAACAATTCCATGTACACTGTACATGTTTAAATTAGTGCTGCTTGTCAATAAACTGTCTGGATGTGAACCTAACGTAACTGTTTAACCACGTTCCAACCCATTACCTAAGTGAGAGTTTAAAGCTCAAAGTGTCACAGTACACAGTTACCAATGTTATCAAAACCTAGATAAAAACAACCTTGTAACACTTACGGTAAATATGTACCTGGACTTATTAACCCACCCTGAAATAACTGCCAGTGTAGTTGTAAGGAATTCTTTGTTATATGAAAGAATCCCTTTTCTGTCCAAAATTATCATGAAAAGAGATTCTTTGATAATACAAAACTCATTGTAATCACTAATGTACATCATTTTTAATTAGTATAACTATTTAATAACCCTGTGCCATCATGTCATCAGAATGAATGATAAATTGTCCATGTATGGCATGGTTATTACTGATTACTAAAACATAATTCTAATGACATAAATATGTAGAATTACATTAAATATTTATATTAACAGAATTCTGTACAGTACACAGAAATTTACAATTATCAAAGAACCCCTTTTCATTATAATTTGGAACATGAGATGATCCCTCTTGGGTCCCAAAGATTTTAAATGCTCCCTTATCTCACCCTTTGGTGTACTTTCTCTCGTTGCTCTCTACGACAATTGAGCTGTCTGATGCCATCTTCTTCAACTTCATCAGATTCACCTTCGTCTCCAGACTCATCTTGAAGCCGCCATTGTACGTAATGTCGAGGTCTGCCCACAGCCCGCGGTCGTTCAGGAAAGGTTGGGTTGAGCGACGGATGATGGGCATTTCACTTCCAATCTCAATCCCCGTCACCGTCAGCTCGTCAATGAAATATGGCACCTGGCGAGGAGACAAAGACTGATGACAAACAACCCTATATTACATCATCCGTGAGTCCATGTTACATCTAGTTAAACCTGTTGCTTTTCCATAGGTTTGGTCATTTTAGGAATAAACAAATTCCACAAAACATTATATTGGTCAGTAACAGCACAAACCTAAAAAGATTACTTTCACTCTCAATTTTAGTATCGCAACACACAAGTGATTATTGAATCTATAAAAAATTTTAGTCATCATGATTTTGTGTATCTGGTCGAGATGAATGTGGTCATTCACACTAATGTGCAAGATTCACTGTAACTACGTTTGTAGTATGTACCCACAACAGATATTTATTTGTGTATACTGCTTGTTGCATTTTGCCATTTGTGGCTTGACCTGCTTCATACAATGTATACCTCAACTCACCTGTGGCCATGTAAAGTTTGTAAACAGCTAAATATAGACTGTGCAATATTTCTGTCAGAAACGGCGGGGTTTCAAATACCCTTTCAAAGCCCTTTAAGTTGATGTGAGCCAAACATTTGTCAATCTCAAAGGAACAAAGTTCTATTGTGCAAAGGACATACCGGGTACTGAATGTTAGATATGAAAGGACAATTTATTAAACTACTGGCATTGCAACAAATCTTGGCTCTGAAGGACTAACTATTCCCACAAGTCTCAAACGATTAACTATTATCTAAGCTGGCTTAAGGTATCCACTTTAAGAATCAAAATTTGAAGATTACAAGTCAGGAAATTATAATATTTGTATAGCACAGGCAATGATTTGTCTTGCTCTGTGCATCATGCATGAGGCATAATGATTATGTTGTTCACATGACCATACTTGTGTGCACATGATTTTGCCAATATGTAGACACCAAGATAACGTTATGTAATAGAAAGAGGATGTGAAGATGATTTGTCACAGATTAGAGCATGAAATAAGGATGTGATTTGTCAGCATATAGCCAGTGATTAGAAGTGACACTGTCACATTGATCACTATCAGTGACTACAGATGATGATAATGATGACTGATGTTGACATTCTTTGCACAGGAGTCAGACAGGCGGGCAATCTCAGGCCTCACTGTCAGGGCCAGGAGGACACAGCAAGGCTTGTCTATATTTGAAACTGTTGTCTAGATATCAAAGTTTGTTTCCTGGACTGAGCACATAATCATTCCCTTATCGTGCAAATGTGTAATGGTAATTTGTAATCTGTGAATAGTTTATGTATTATGGTTGATTTACTTGGAAGGGATGCAGCTACAATCAGAACAAAATTAATGTATGTATGTGTGTATATATATATATATATATATATATATATAATTTTAATGATATATATATATATATTTAATAAAAATTATGACTTTTACAGTAAGCATAATGAAACCTGTTCTTACGTCTTCCTGTTTAGGGTCAAGTTGGATAACTCCATTTGAACTGAATAGAAAAAATTACAAAACAGTGCAACAAAAACAAGTGTTTAGCTTTAGAAATCTTGAAACTGATTTAATACTCTAAAGTCTCTATTTACAGGAGCAATGTTCCTATTCAAAGATAGCATTTCTCCTCATGTCTTGGCCTACCACACAAGGCCGAGTTCCGACAAATATATCTGGTTCAGGCTTTGATTGTCTGGAAAGATTATTTAAAAAAATGTAGAATGGCAGCTCTGATTACAAGGCACAGACCTATGGACGCCAGGAGACCTGTGGACTTAACGGTCTTAACCACATGTCCAGACTCTGATCCAGATGATGCAGAGTGACACTGCTAGCCATGAACTAACCAATCCTGGATAAAAGTATCAGGACAACTGCTGGCTAACTCAGCTAATGAGATTAATTCTGTCGCTGGGTGTCCACTCATCACGCTGGGTCAGCACAGGCAGACTGACACCCACAGCTCACAGCCACAGTACTGGCAATGGTCTCACAAAGTGGCTGGCAACATTTAAAATACACCATTAAAAATACCTTCTTCCTTCATGTATATGGATAATCTTTTTTAAAAAAACTCTGCACTTTGGAGATTCTCCCATTTTACTAAGTTCATATGTCACTATGAGGCAACATAACATTGGCTATACCAATCACTGATGTTGTATTAAGTATACAACAACAATATTTCAGGCAAAGCTAGCTTTACAGTGTAAGGGAATGCTTGATCAGTGAGATGTCACGTCATGCCTTAACAGGAATGTACACATAAATCACTATCAACACTGTTGACAAAGGGAACATTTTGGCAGAGAGGTCACATGCATAATTTGTACTGCGACACAGAGAAACCGTGAATCCATCTAGCCAACGGATCAATCAGTTACAATGTTTACACATCAGGTTAGCATACCTTTCAGTGCATGTGGAACCAAGGCTTTATGCAGTATAAAATTGTTGCCAGTCAAACATTATCTTGGTGGACATGAGCCTGTGAAGTCATACCCATACAAGCCAGCTGAGGTGTGTTCTATGCCCAAAAATAAAACATGTCACACCTATTTTCAAGGCATAATTACTGACAATATCCAGACGATTTTTGAAGACCTTGGTTTACCCATCCACCACCCGTCCAGTGATATTTCTACCCATCCACAATCGGCTTTACCCATCCAAATGACAGATGGACGGGTCTCTGCACAAAGCTATGCCTGGAGCAATACAAAGAAACACTCACATGAATCTTGCTGAGTTTCTTCTGTATCTTCGTCTGTATCTTCCCAACCCAGAACTTCTCCCGTAGGAAGTCCCAGAAGAAGCGTGCAATGAAGGCATTAAGGAAGAGCAGGTTTGGCTCGCACAGTCTCATCGCCTTCCCAGGCCCTGGAGTCCCTGCTTGCTTCATGGGCATGACCCGAGCCATATACTGCATGTATGCCAGCAGGTAGTCCTCATTCAAAGACACATCAGGTGGGTTATTCTCGTTATCGGATTCATTCGACTCGATCCGTTTCCGGTTGACAGAGTTGACTGAGTCGATCGAAGTCACACTAGGGCCATGTGACTTCACCTTTTGGAGTTTCATGAGTAGTCCCGCCATTTTCGTCGGGAGTGGAAGTCCAGATGCTGCGGCTGTAAATCGCCAAAACCACTCCTCTTTCTCCCGCGCTGTCCGTGCGAACAAGTACAACTGCTGAACTGTGGGATCGCTGTTGTCAACATTCAAGTCTTCTGCGCTGAGGTCGGGGTCCCCCAGGTCGTCGAGAGAGGGGGCATCCTGCAGGGATGCGACCAGCTTGATGAGGATCGGGTATTTCTTGCTCCAAAGCCGCTTACAGACAATACCTCTGGGAAGAAGGCTGACTTGTGCGTCGGTAAGGTTCAGGAAACGCTGGTGCGGAGAGAATTTGACGGGACCGCTCAGCGATTCGTTCCACATCGCTCGTTTCGGCACACGGTTATGCGCCCGCTGCAGACGTAGACTGCTGCCCTCTAGCTGCACGTAGACGGACTGCGACTGGTTGATGTGATACTCGTGTAGATCGTACTTCGACACCTCATTCATCCACCCCTGCAGGAAGATGAAATGTAATGATATTTATAAATGCACACGAGTACATTTCTAATTCTGACATAGTAATGCACACACTCAAGAATGTGTACATTTTAAAAGGCTAATTAATGAAGTACACTAATATGTTTGTACTGGTCCGCATATGTGTGTTTATATGTACATGCGTTGTGTATACATGTGTGATGGTATACTTCTCTATATACACACATGCACCCGCATAAACAGGTGCATGTGCATGCATGTGTGCACATGCACCTGTGCACATTTCTACGTGGTTGCATGTGTAAAAGTAAATACATTAGTTAGTTCCGTGTGCGCATGTGCATACGTGTGTGTGTGTGTGTGTGTGTGTGTGTGTGTGTGTGTGTGTGTGTGTGTGTGTGTGTGTGTGTGTGTGTGTGTGTGTGTGTGTGTGTGTGTGTGTGTGTGTGTGTGTGTGTGTGTGTGTGTGTGTGTGTGTGTGTGTGTGTGTGTGTGTGTGTGTGTGTGTGTGTGTGTGTGTGTGTGTGTGTGTGTGTGTGTGTGTGTGTGTGTGTGTGTGTGTGTGTGTGTGTGTGTGTGTGTGTGTGTGTGTGTGTGTGTGTGTGTGTGTGTGTGTGTGTGTGTGTGTGTGTGTGTGTGTGTGTGTGTGTGTGTGTGTGTGTGTGTGTGTGTGTGTGTGTGTGTGTGTGTGTGTGTGTGTGTGTGTGTGTGTGTGTGTGTGTGTGTGTGTGTGTGTGTGTGTGTGTGTGTGTGTGTGTGTGTGTGTGTGTGTGTGTGTGTGTGTGTGTGTGTGTGTGTGTGTGTGTGTGTGTGTGTGTGTGTGTGTGTGTCTGTATGTGTGTATGTACAGGAGTGTGTTAGTATACATGTATAGATACACACATATATATGTATACTTCCAACATGCAACTATCAGGCAAAATAACATGACACATACAGAAAGAGACAGGGTTAACCAATAACCATAAATAAGGTTTTAGAGTGACATTCATTGGAAAAAAAGTAAGTTCTATGATGCTCTGGCATGGCTGGCCTTCATCACAGTCATGCACACAACGTGCAGTGACATTCAGACACGTCCACAGCATCCAGTAACATTCAGTATTGATCAATATTTGTGCGATCTCAAGTAATCTGGCAACTATGACATTTGCACTTGGATGACTGACAAAGCAAGCACACACCAGTCCACGCATACATATTGATTCACAAATGACAGTTTTTATTTTGCATCTGTAATTCCAACATACATACAGGTAGCAATAACTGGTCCAAAATGTTCAGTTTTGTGACATTTCCAAAACCGAAATCATACTTTGAAAATGTTAACAACATCAAA
The DNA here is from genome assembly GCA_025642075.2 of Ridgeia piscesae. Taxonomy (NCBI): domain Eukaryota; kingdom Metazoa; phylum Annelida; class Polychaeta; order Sabellida; family Siboglinidae; genus Ridgeia; species Ridgeia piscesae. The sequence goes on from JAODUO010000471.1 coordinate 171,265, forward strand.
ACAAACCGTTTTCATGTTCGACGAATATCCAGAACTAAATTAATTTATAATAAATATTTTATTTAATAAATGTTATATGTGATCAAGACAAGAGATGATGTATTAAATACAACAATCAATGTCAAATGTTTGCTGCAAAATGACAATATTATCATTTCTAGATGTCCTTTCCTTTAACAACAAGATTTATTCTATGTCTAATAACAAATCAACCATGATATCGGATTCTGGTTAAGAATTACATAAAATCAATAATCGCTCAAAGTCTCACACCATTCTTCACCGTCCAGCGCATTGAATGTGAACACGGCCAGACATAATGCTGACAGCCCAATCGGTCTGAATTAAGCGAGATGAGAAATGAAGATTGCCTGACCCTGTAAAGTGGCATATCAGTCTGCCTGTGAGAGTGGAGGACAAACATCTTCTCATAGCATCACTACATACAGTCGTACACCACTGTAAGAGCAGATCCATGCTCTGTTGCAAGTTGTAACTGTATTTAATCAATGGCAATGTCATGTCATATGTCTAGGATGTACTCAGTGCCTCCTTAGGGTGTCTAGGTTCTATTCTAGTCAATCCTATTTATATGTCACACTGTGAAATGATTACAACATTGGTAGTGCTAGCAGTAGCAGTCAAAACAGCAGCTCGCTGGAATATTGTTCTGAGATGATTTGTAGCTAAAGGGTGAAACTGAAAATGTCTTAAAGTCATGCAATGCATCTTGGGAATACTGTATCACCATGTGATTGTGTGTGTGTGTGTGTGTGTGTGTGTGTGTGTGTGTGTGTGTGTGTGTGTGTGTGTGTGTGTGTGCGTGCGTGTGTGCGCGTGTGTTGTGTATGTGTGTGTAGGTGTGTGCGTGCGTGACTGCATGTGCATGACTGAGTAGATGCGCTTGTGAGATTGTGCACGTGTGTGCATACATATGTACGTGCATACATATGTACGTGCATACATATGTACGTATGTAAGCACATACATGCATGTGTATGCATTTGTGATTCCGTATGACCATGACTGTGACTACACATTGTGCTGACCAGTCTGTGGTCCACTACTGGACAGACACAGACATCAGTACTTCAGCCATGTGTTCACTGATCACATCTGCAAGTCTGATCAACTGATTCCATTACTGCCCTATGGCCACATGGGCTACATCCTGCTGGGGATGGGGGAGAGGGGAAATGACCCATGTGGGTGGGGAGACCGATGCATTACAATATGGAATTCACAATGTTGTGACTGGGAATTGTGAGATAACTTTGTATTAAGTTAGCACTACAGTATAAAAGTGTGCTTCTTATGACAATAAAATTGTTGTGTTTTGCACTGGTCAAAGAAGCTTTACGTTTACACATGCGTATACATTTATACAATAGGCTGATATTGTATTATATTTTCAATAGTCAATTTAGTATTGTATTTAACATATTTATTTTATCGATATAACCTAATTATTTAACTTATTTTAACATGTTTATTTAACCTACCTATTTAATGTAATCATTCTACGTTTATCTGTATATATGCATTTACTTATTTTATATTGTTTGTACCTTTGAGCAGATTTTTAACCCGGGTACATGGATGTACATAACAGTTTCCAAATAAATAAAACATAAGAAACAGTCATCATCGTTTAATATTGATGGCAATGATCTTTCAAATTTAGATTAGTTACTAGTCCCTATTATGCCAACAGTATGTTGGTTTACAAATAGTCCATGAGCCAGACAAATAAAATATGGACACTGGTACCAAATTGGAGAATTCAATCCCTCCAAATTGTGACTTGTGGACTAATCCAACCATTTGTCAGCAGCAAGGGTTCATAAAATAATGATGTGGCCTCAGTCTTGGCACTGTCGGCCAGGTGCACCTAATGACACCACACAGTCAGCCCTTGGAATATACGATTGTCATACCATCAAACTATACAGCTGAACCTCACTTTAAAGTCACCTCCGTAATACAGCCACCTCACAATTAAGGTGTCCCAAATTATATCTCGTAATACTGTTACCTGACAATTAAGGTGTCCCAAATTATGACTGTAACAGTTTTCAAATTTTTTAAAGAGGAAGAAAATATCCTTGCTAATATGGTCACCTCAGCATTCAGGTCAGTTTTGCACAGTTCTAAAGGTGACCTTATTTGGTGCCTAGCTTCCATTCTAATGTGAGAGTCTGGTATACATCAACAGGTTATTGTAGACCATGCAGTAGTACTGTGTGTGTGTGTGTGTGTGTGTGTGTGTGTGTGTGTGTGTGTGTGTGTGTGTGTGTGTGTGTGTGTGTGTGTGTGTGTGTGTGTGTGTGTGTGTGTGTGTGTGTGTGTGTGTGTGTGTGTGTGTGTGTGTGTGTGTGTGTGTGTGTGTGTGTGTGTGTGTGTGTGTGTGTGTGTGTGTGTGTGTGTGTGTGTGTGTGTGTGTGTGTGTGTGTGTGTGTGTGTGTGTGTGTGTGTGTGTGTGTGTGTGTGTGTGTGTGTGTGTGTGTGTGTGTGTGTGTGTGTGTGTGTGTGTGTGTGTGTGTGTGTGTGTGTGTGTGTGTGTGTGTGTGTGTGTGTGTGTGTGTGTGTGTGTGTGTGTGTGTGTGTGTGTGTGTGTGTGTGTGTGTGTGTGTGTGTGTGTGTGTGTGTGTGTGTGTGTGTGTGTGTGTAATGCCCCGTGTTGGTATGTTGTCATCATAAATATAGTGTCACTTTGTCCTGTAATGTCAATTGGTGTAATTATATCTGTAATCTGTTACCTGAAATTGGTGTCCAATTATTACTGTAACAGTTTTAATTCTTTGAGGAGAAATATCCTTGTAATATGGTACCTCAGTTTGGTGTTTTGAGTTCTAGGTGACTTATTTGGTGTAGCTTCCATTTAATGTGGAGTTGGTATGTACAGGTTACTGTGTGGTAGTTGTGTGTGTGTGTGTGTGTGTGGTGCATGTGTGTGCGTGGTGTAGTGTATGCATGCATCATGATATATTATATATATATATATATATATATATATATATATATATATATATATGATATATCACCACTTTGATGCAACTTGAATACATATTGATCCTTCAAATTTGAAATTGGACTACCCAGGGTACTCAAGTAATTATATATATATATATATATATATATACATACATATAATTACTTGAGTAGTCCAATTAAAAATTTGAAGGATCAATATGTATTCCAGTTGTATCAAAGTGGTGATTACCAAAATTTACCATAGAACATGACATTATAATGTTATACTCTAGTAACTCTACATATCCATGTAAGTAAAGTGAATGTTACCTTGAACTTTCCATCTTCATTCTTCGACTCGCGCATTTCCGGCACGTGCATTGATGGTAGAGTGCTGAGATCTGGAATTACGAACGGTTCCTTTGGATGCGATGGTGCTGTGACGAATTGGTACAGCTTCATACAGCAGTAGGTCAATCCGATTCCGATAACAAATCCGGAGATGAAAGACGGCATGGGCACCACAAGGTACGCGAGAACCAAGGCAACGGCAGCAAGGAGAATCTGAGTCGGAAGTACCGGAATTGTAGATCGCTTGGCCTCCTGGTGACTTACAGTCGGTAGTTTTGGTGTCACTTTAGCAGCAGTCGGTGTTGGTGGTAAATCGTCAGCGTCAAAGAATACGTTCTCCGATTCGCAGCTTGGAATGTCATCGCTGTCTTCCCGAGTGAGAAGGAGACCTTGGAGAGTCATTGGTGTCTTGTCACCGTTCGTCTTAGACACAAACATGCGATCGCGAGATACCGAATGTGGCATACCGCTTGTTGCCGTGTCATTTGACTGGTGCCAGTTTGATGTTTCAGTTTCAACATCTGTTGAATCTGACCGATCACTGCTGGCCACAGCAGTGTCTGGTCGTAGTCTGTCATTGTGTGCAGCTCTTCTGCTCTTGAGCTGCACGGGCTGTGCATCTACGGGCATCGGATGGTGCTCGGCAGCTATGCCACCATGTGGTGATGTTGGGCTTTTTCTTGATTCGGTTGCTGAAATTGGGGTTTTTCTTGAGTCGGTTGCTGACGTTGGGGTTTTTCTTGAGTCGGTCCCTTGAACGGCAGACGTGTCAAGAGCTGACGTTCCGCCAGCACAGCTGCGCGACGTCTCCATTGAGTCGGACTTCTTCAGTTTCCTGTCAACGATCTCGGCAAAAACCGTGTCGCTAGAAATCTCCTCTATCTTCCCGATGAACTTCTCACACAGTCCTGACAACAGCGACTTCTCACTACCTTCGTGGAATTGCGCATCTTGGGCGGGCTGCAGAAGACCCTGGTCAAAACTTGACTGACCGATGAGTTTCTGGCCAGTGGACACAGGAGTCGTGGCCTCGGACGATGGAGCTGACCGAGACTGTTGCTGCTGCATGTGTCGCGTCTTGCTTCTAACTGACAATGGTGACACTGGTGACACTGGTGACCCGTTGCCCGACGTGCCCGGGTCAAACACGATGTCCTCGTCCAGGTCGCCGTTGCTGTCATTCATCGAGTGGCTGTAGTGAACAGATATTGACCCGACTGACCCCTGTCGACCCCCCACCTTGTTGAGGGTGAGTTTGGGGGCAGGGGGTCGGGGTGGTGCATCCTTCTTCTTGCTCATCCTGTTGTCAGGGGGTCTGACAGGGTAGCATGGTCACCCTCGTCAGTGGTCGGCTACCGGGCTGCACCATTCTGCAACATATCACAACAGTGCAACTATTGCCTGGCATATCACATTGGTGGTGGTCAAATTTAAACCCACATAAAATATATAAGTCACCCAAGATTTACAGGGTGATCAGCTTGATTGATATATTTAACTGAGCACTGATAACTGTTTAATACATACATATATTATTTATTCTATTTATATTTTACTGAGAATTGTCTGTCTGTCTGTTGGGAGTGTTGGCTGTTTTCTACATGTTCTTTTGAAGGCACTCCCTCAATTATAATGTTTCTTAGCTTTATAAAATGTGTAATTTTGTTAAATACCTAAAACAGATTTATCCTTGCTGTACCAGGACAGAGAGCCTGAATTATATGCATGCAAAATATGCCTATTTGAAACGTTTGTAAACTTGTAACAACCAGTGTTTGTCAAGGGAAATCTGTTTTAAAGTACTGGAACCTTTAGAACATTATTTTTCTTCTTCTTAAAAGTACCCATTTTAAAATATTGTACACCTGCACACATTTAACTTAATTGTTACCATATAACTGGTATAATTTGAAACTCCAAATTATTCTATTTTGTATAGTACAAGTTCTAGAAAATGACAGATGGAGCAATTAAATTATTCCATGGCTGTGGCGACATACAGTGAGTGCCACGTGGCAGCCTGACTAAGTTCATTTGACCCCGTGACCTCAGACTCTACACTAGTGGGTAGGGATAACATTATTAACTATTACAGCTTGGTGAATAGAAAAACACTCATCACTTAACCACTTTGTACTTAGTACTGTAATATGTATGTGCATGTGATAGCAAACAATTTAAATAACCTACGGGTATTTTATTTATATGATTTCTTATTGTAATAATTACAAATTAATATATTTAATATTGAAATAATTAATTACATTTGTTGTTATATGTTTTAATTTTTAGTACCAGTATCCACCAGATGGTGGCACTCATGGCGCTTTTACAGCATTTTTTCATTAAACACATATAAAATGTCATACTAAAACAATAATAATAATATTAATAAAGCGATATAAATTTTTTTTACAATAAAATAATATAATTATCATTCATTATAGAATCAATAAAAACTGTAATATTGTTATAAAGGTAATGTACTTTCATTAAATATACCTTTTTAAAATTTATATATAGAATAAAACAGCTGTTATAATATAATAAATAGTTTTAAAATGTGTAAAGTCAGTGTCACACACACACACACAAATATATATATATATATATATATATTTTTTTTTTGATATTGATTGTCAATTAATTCAAACTGTCCATGACATAAGCAAATATCTAGATGAAAAGAAATCTGTAGACATGGCCATTCTAGACTTCACTAAAGCATTCGAAAAAGTTCCACATAAAAGACTAATCCACAAACTAAAGTCATTGTCAATCTCCTACCACCATCAAAATGCCAAATAAATTCACTGGATAGATGAATGTATAATAAATCAGGCTCAGCACAAAAAAAGTCACCATGAAGATAAATTAAGATTTTATATCAGCAGCAAACAGCCACACACTGCATATAAAAGGTAAATTCCGTGGGCTTCTATGTGGTAAATATATTAATTCAGCGTCCCTCGCCTTCTCCTCACAGCTTTTCTGCTCCCGCTGTTTAGCATCTTGCTGTGCAAAGGCTTGAAAAATATTCCCGGTTCCAGCTTGAGCACCCTTTGCCTTGTGATGCTTTGCCGACGAACTGTGCTTGGCAAGAGCCTTGATGCAGACGTTGGATTTGCACAGACGGCATGTGACATTAAAAGTGTCTTTCTTGACAATCCAATCTCCAAATTTCCCCCCATTGGGATCTGGGGTCTTCAAAAAATCATCGGAATAATGCAAGACCATTTTTGCTGGGCTTCGAAAAATGGCAGCAGTAAGCTTCTCGTTAGGCGAGAAACGCGAAAGGTCGAGAATGCGCTGTTCTAGTTAGAATCATGCTAGTACATAGCCGCTATGCGCTACCGGAGGGAGTAGGCTCATTAAAAGTACTTCGTTCTGACCTAGATTATTACTTCCGCGTGTCTGGAACAAGCAAGACTCACTGCCAATGTTTGCATACCGATTTTTAAACGGGCGTTTTTTTTCTGAAGTCCACTTTCTTCTTCAAAATCCGACGGATTAGTACAAAATGCCTACAAATCCTACTTTTTCTGACAAAATTGCGAAAATCCGACAAAAGTCGGAAATTCCGACTCGTTACAAACACTGGGTTGGTTTGGCCGAAATGTTCTGAAAAGGATTGGCTAGTTCAATTAGACCTCGTAAGATCATAAAGTTGTAACCACAATATGTACAGAGTGCAGGTAACAACCAGAACCTAATCCAAATGTGTCTAGCCTATCCACATTTACAAACTGTAAGCCTGTAACTGATCAGTGACCTAGTTGCAAAAATAAACTTGACCTCTATACTGAAACGTTACATTGTTTCAGCGTGTTCTGGAAATAGGTCATGTCCATAGACAAGATACAACAAAACTATTTAATGCTGATTGACTGCTGTCTTTCTGGTGCTAGAACTCCCTAGGTGAAATATTGATCCCTCCAAGTCCTCCAACCCCCAGATGAATTAAAAAAAGTTTATATCTACGGGATTTCTGGCGGGAAAATTGGTGGATGTAGAGGTTTGAAATTGGTGGTTATAAAATTTGAAAAACAAGCGGAAATATTGATTGATAAGTATTATTCTTCTGTTAAGGTTATTCATAAAGTGGTACTGGACATATATTGAGTAGTAGTTTTGGTTAAAGTTTGTTAGTTAATATGTATTTTTGAACAGATTAGTATAGTGGGTGATAAAAGGGTAATCTAGGCTTCGACAAATTGTAAACAAGATTGAGCAAATCTCTTTATTTGATATAGTATATAAGAGATAAAGCAATAAGCGTAACAACTACATTTGTAAGATAATACTGTGAATAGGTATCATTGTTATTAAAAATAAACAAGCGTTTTAGTAGGAAACCCTTGTTTGTTCATATAGGTAGTGTCCAACGTTTCCGCTAAAAAGGGTACCAGTACAGACTAAACTTATTGTTCATGGTAGCATAGGTAGTAAGTTTTTTATAACATAAAGTGTGCTGCAGTTGTGTACAAATAAACAAACATCTTTCTAAAGACTAATTGGTTTAACAAAGAGTTGATTTTGACAAATCGTAATATGGCACCTGGAAGCGGAAGGGGGCAAGGAGGCACTTGGTGTGTAACCACTGCCACAGCTTGGTGGATTTTGCCGTATCGGGGTGCGGAAAAACTTGGTCAGAGACAACGGAGGAAGGGTTTACGTTCCAATGTTTAGGGTGTTGGAAAGTGGACTGTCTGACAGCAGAGTTAGCTAGGTCTTAGGTCTTAGGTGATTACCTCCAAACAGCCCAAACTTGGGCTAACGCAGGAGTTGCTCTTCTGTAGAATTTGTGAGTCCACTACAGGTTACACATTTACCCCTGTGTGGGATTTTTTACTTCCCCTGGCATAGACACCAGATAGAAGGGACCCCCGGGTTTTTAGTGTCTCTTCCGAAAGACACAGGCAAAGGGGGGTGAAGAAATTGCCTAAGTTTCAAACGGGGTAGGTGGGGTTGCCACCGTCCCCTCGATTGACAGTCCGGCGCTCTCCCGCGCACCACCCCCCCCAACTTTTTAAGGGGACAAGTAGGGGGGTTTCAAACAAAAATGGAGAAAGAACAACGGGAAACATGACATGAGGAAGGTGACAGGGGAGAAAGTGACAGAGAGAAGGGGGGAGGAAAGGGGACAGGAGATGAGAGAAGTAGATGCGACAGGAGGTAAGACGAATGGAAGAAAGGAAGTGAGAGGTGATGTGACCAAAGGGAAGTCAATAACAAGGACGAGACAGGAAGAAAGAGACCGGAAAGAAAGGAACAACAGAGAAAGCGGCGGGGGGAAAAAGTCAGCAACCAGGGGAGATGCAAAACGGAGGAGCTACTCTGAAGCAGTGATCGAGGGGCATTGAGAACAAAAAGGGTATTTATGGGAGACTCCATTTTGCAAAGACAGACAGGACATTAAGCAAAGGAGAAGACGTTTTTGTTTGTCTTCCGGGGGCTAGGATAGAGCATGTGACTGAACGGGTAGAGAACGATTGGGGCTGGAAGGGGGGCATTTATACGGTGGGGAGAACAATGGGGGATGGAACAACCAGGATAGAAAAGAGATACAGAGAGTTGGTAGAGACACTGAAGAAGACAAGAGTTGAACAGATCATACTCTCGGGAATCTTGCCAGTGATGAGGGGAAGGGGAACAACATTTAGAAATTGCAAGAGGATGGCAATTAACGGACTTTTAGAGCAGATGTGTGAAGAAGGGAGTTGGATTTGTAGATTTGTGGGGATATTTTGTTGGTAAAGAAGACATGTTTATGAGAGATGGCCCCCATCTAAGGGAAAAGGGGCGCAGCAGTGTTCTCCCAGAACCTTCTTCATCGATGAATAATGGAACAGGTTGCAAATTTTTAAACTAGTTTCGCAGGGGGGGTACAAGAGAAGCCAAATACTAGAGGCATAGATAAAGATAGCAAAAAAACATCAGCAAAGAACAGCCTGGAAAGCCCTACAATTTGGTTATAAATGTGTTTGTTTAAATGCAAGGAGCATAGTAAACAAAAGAAATGAACTAAACATTATGGTAGAAGATATTTACCCTCACATAATAGGTATAACTGAATCTTGGGCCACACCCCATATATCAGATGCCAATTAGGAATGACAGGGTATGTAATGTTTAGGAAAGATAGATTAGGAAAAAGGGGGGGCGGGGTTATTTTATATATTAAAGAATCCATCCAAGCTTATGAAATAAAATTTAAAAAGAAGCAGAATGTGAAGAAGCTGTCTGGTGTAACATAGTTACAGGAAACTCAACAGTAACTGTTGGGTTAGTGTATCGGAGTCCAAACATAAGCATGGAAGAGAATGAAAAAAAACAAACGCTATCAAAGAAGTGAGTAAACGGGACTGTATTATTATGGGGGATTTTTAAACCCTGGGCATATACAGTGGACATCTCTACAGAGTACCGGGAGAGAGGATCAAGAGTTTTTAAATTTAGTACAAGATAGTTTCCTTTCTCAACATGTGTTAGAAGCAACCCGGGGGGGAACGTGTTAGACATAGTATTGAGCTCACAGAAGGAAATTTTTTGATAATGTCAAGATATTGAGCCACTGGGGTGTAGTGATCACAACCAGATACATTTTATCATCAAAGTAAAAGGGGGGGAAAGGAATAGAAAAATAAGGTACAGGAAAAATTTCACAAAGGAAGATATAAGGACATGAGGGAATATTTAGCAAAGATAGACTGGGAAAAACAAACTGAAGAATAAGACAGCAACAGAATGCTGGAATATTTTAAAAAGTGAAATTGATGCGTCGTTGACAAATTTGTCCCCTTGAAAAAACAGGGGAAACGGTCAAAGAAAAAACACTTATCGAAGGAAGCCATTAGAAAAACAAGTACAAGCAAATGATGTGGAAAAATAGACATACCGGAAGTGAAGAAGAATATACATTTATAAAGAAGCACTTAATCAAGCTACAGCTGAAATTAGAAAATTTAAAGAGAAGCTATGAACAAAAAATAGCTTTTAATATAAAACATGACAGCAAAAGTTTTTATGCGTATGTTCAAGTAAACAGAAAGTTCAGGATAAGGTCGGTCCTCTAGAAGGTAGTGATGGAAACATATTAACAGAGGGATTCTTAATGGCAGAAAACCCAAATGAGTACTTTAGTTCGGTGTTTACCAGGGAAGATATTAGTATATTACCAGTACTTGAGACTAAGTTCGAAGGGGGAAAAGTTTGACTATTTAGGGCAACTAATTGTAACCCCAACAATGGTAGCTATGAAAATAAGAGATATGAAGGATAATAAATCACCTGGAGTGGATGGGATTCCTCCCAAATTACTATTGGAAATTTAGAACAAATCAGCATACCGCTGCACAGTGGGTTTTTTTGTATTGAAAATATTTTTGAATGGAAAGAAGCAAACATTATACCATTATTTAAAAAAAGGTTCGAGAAACAAGTCAGAGAACTATAGACCAGTGAGTTTAACATCGGTGATTTGCAAACTATTAGAAAGACTAATTAAAGATCACCTGGTTGATTTTCTTGTTAAAAATAAATTGATAAACCCATCTCAACATGGGTTTTTTAAAAAAGGGGGCATGCTTAACAAATATGTTATGTTTTTTTGGGAAGATGTCACAAAGTGGCTAGATGGGGGATCACCAGTAGATATAATCTACCCCGGTACTTAGATTTAAAAAAAGCCTTTGACAAAGTGCCACACCAAAGACTACTACTTAAACTAAAGGCCCATGGCATAGGAAATGGAATGATCAACTGGATAGAAAAATGGCTTATTGATAGAAGACAAAGAGTACCGGGGGTAGTAGTTGATGGGGAGGTTTCAAACTGGAAAGCGGTTTTGAGTGGAGTACCGCAGGGATCAGTGCTGGCCGCTGGGACCTATTTTATTCTTAATATATATCAATGATTTGGATGATGACATAACAAGCAAGGTGTTGAAGTTTGCGGACGACACAAAAGTGTTTAGGAAAATTAAAAGTGATGCAGATAGACAGCATTTACAAGATGATCTTAATAAGTTGATAGAATGGTCTGAGAAGTGGCAAATGCTGTTTAATTTTGGAAAGTATAAGTGCCTTCATACAGGACATGGGAATGAAGAATATACAATGGGTGATACTGTACTAAATACTACCTTAAAAGGAAAGGACTTAGGGGTTTAAATATTAGTGCTGACATGGGACGAGCAGTGTGGAATTGCAAGCGAAGGGAAACCAAATTCTTGGATTAATTAGGCGAAATATAGTGTACAAAGAAAAAGAACTAATAATACCGTTGTATAAAACAATAGTTAGGCCTCACTTAGAATATTGTATACAAGCATGGAGGCCATATCGCAAGAAGGATATTGATATGCTAGAAAGAGTACAAAGGAGAGCAACCAAAATTATACCAAAACTCAGGAATATTAGTTATGAAATGCGTCTAAAAGAATGTGGTTTAACAACACTAGAAACCAGAAGATTGAGAGATCAGATTGAGGTGTTTAAAATATTGAATTGATATGAAAATATTGTTGAATCTCTAGGTGGCAATCTTGTTAAATCTTGTTAAATCATTCAAACTGGCTCATAGATCATATGCAACATTTCAGCCCAGTGGAGATGTGGGTTGACAAAAAACACAAACATACAAAAAGAAACACTGTTTTATAATGATGACAAATGATGACAATTGTAATTTACTCTTCACTGATGTGTATCAATGATTAGCAATGAAAGCACACTACGGTGTTGTCTTGCTAATAATGATAACACAGTCAACTCCACTATTCAGATTAATTTTGTAATTTATCAATGTTTGGGTAGTCTGAAGGATGGGGTAAGAGGAATTCAGGTGGTAGCCATCTGCAATTGGGTCTGCACTCTGCAGATATATTATGTACGCCGACCTTTTCTTTGAAAAATGTTGATTAGATTTCATTCTGCTGGCGTCTAAAACCCTATATCTATTTAATGCTGCCTATAAGTATAATCCTCCTCAGTTTCCTTCATCCATCCATCTATAACTCGCACATTGTTATACGATTACGAGATAGGGCCTATAAATAGGTCATGATACATAGCGAGACTCCACTCGACTGGTGCTGATCGCGGACTGGACACAAGAATAATATTCTAAAGATGGATGACAGTAGTAGCTTCTGACTGATGAATACTAGGAAAATCAGGTCATAAATATTTTGTGTTATACCTTTCTTATCTTAAATGTCCGATTTAATATTGAGCTTACCACACTATCATAGACATATAGCGATTTACATAGTGCAGATAATAGACACGATTTTAGGCTGTATGTGTCTTTTACAGGATTTGCATTTTACATTGCTGTACGTTGTGGTTTCCATAAGCACTCATATCTGAATAGTTGTCTAAATGTACATAATCATAACAGTACATGTATACGTTTCACCAAACAGGTTGTACTGCACGAAAAATGGCACTCTTCATTATTAGTCAAGATTGCCAAACACCAGTACTTGCCGGCATTGCCGCTAATTTTAATGCCATGGCAACCACCATAATAATCGATTAAAATTCATGATTTCCGTGATCTTTGTCACCGGCAAAGTGTTCCATTGCTTCTGCTTGTAATAATCCTTCGGACAACAGTTCGATTATTACAACCAAAACCAAGTCCTATAAGTTAACATGGAGAATATGGACTTCCTGCCCCCAGCCTCGTTTTGCGCACGAGACTTACACACCCTATTGTTTATTCTGTTTGTTTTGTCGTGCCACTGAGCTGCTTTCATATCTTCGAGGATATTGGTACATAAGAAGACACTTAATTGTATTTGTATAGTACACTGACCGATCAATCTTGTAAGACAAAACAATGTATTTTACTTAAAGCATCAAATCTTGTCATTTATTAGGAAGTTACTTCCTGCTAAGAAAACCAATAATGCAACATATGACATGCAGTCATATATAGCCTACATAGGTGGGCTAGAGGAAGACATTCTGTTGTTTGTATAATTAAGTGTGGACTGTATGGTAAGTCACATGCTAGATTAGATAGATGGACATGTCATGTCTTATTGACTATAGGCTACGCTACACAGCGATGACAAACTGAACGTTAATTGACAAATAACGTTTATTCCCACATATATTTGACAATTCAACTGTGTAAGAGTAATTAATCTAGGTTACATTAGATCAGAAATCAACAAGATCAAACGTTGCTGCACGTCAGTTAGTTTATTATATTTATTTCAAGTATGTCATTATATGCAATCAATGCAATCCCTGTTACGAAATGGGTCGACATCTGGACATCGTTTCTACGTTTCCAAACGCTCGTGATTTGACAGACATCCTTTGGGTTATAAAATGGTGCTTCTTCGTATTCTTACAACGAGTATTGCCAAACTACATCAACAGGTTGTCACCGTATTACACCTACGATACAATGCTCAACAGTACTCACCCCAGTATCATGTATTATGTGGGTTTGACAGTTGGCGCAGTAAGTAAACATAAACAACAATGTTACCAACAACCAACCACGACCACACACGCTTCCTCTAATCCGCTGGTGACAGACTCGGAGAACATTCTTGAACCAATCAAGCAGCGGTAACGGCAATTTCTGGTCACAGCCAATCTTTCCTGGTTTAATTTAAATTGCGTAACATATAACATAAAATGTGTAACAATTACACACTTAAATCCAAAACATGATAGTCCCTATTTTGCGTGTTAATAATAATCATGAGGCGCCTTATTCAGAAAGTGGTTGACCTCACGGGTCGCATTGTACAGTGTAAGCCCATATCTAACAAACCGTTATGTTAATATTATTATTATTTAAAAATATGTATGGACATGATTTATGTGTACCATTTGTTTAAATACATAGTACATTAAATAATTATAAAAACGAATACAATTATGGTGTTCCTTATTGAACAACTACTATGCGTGCTGAAGTAATTTAATTAGGGTAAACAGTATAGAGCGGTATAATTTATTGTGGGGCAAAATGCCCCCTAAGAACAACCGTGTCACCTATAAACATAACAATTTATTGGTTACGTAGATACCACATGTCGCAATATGATGACAAACTAACTTTAGTAGCACATATGCAAAGAATTGAACTATAGCTTTATGTCGCATCAAGAGATTGTGAACTCGATGTGCAAGGGCAAAATATGCACACCAGGTAAACTACAATTGGTATCGAATGGATAGTTCAACAATACATTAATAACATTTGTAATGAGCCCTCACAATTATCATGAATGAATGTTTTTATTTCAGATTTATTTTTATTGCATTTTTATTATGTATTTATAAATAAAATATTGTGATTATAAAAAACTTGTAATTGTTTATGTTTTTATTTGTCACATTATATGTAATATTACTACTCTTAAAATACATTATGTGATATAGATACCTTTGTTTTGTTTTAATCCAGTGATCAATTATACGTATTATAATTATGGATGCAAAGTACAATTGCTGCTTTGACACCAATTGACACCATGCATGTGCATGCACAGAATGGGATAAATGTACAGGAGGGGTCTGTGTATTCATTGGCATCTAAACAAAGCTAATGTTGATGATCCTTCGACCACTGTCACAGAGCCATGAAGTTCCTTCATTAAATGGGATTATACTAATACAAAACATGAACAGAAACAAAATGTTACAATGGGTCTTGCAGTCATTCACCAGTTCTGATCAGTGAAACACTGCTCTGGAATAATCTGTGTGACCAGTTTAGAGCATATGGCAGGGCAATTGGACGATGCTGGCTCGAGCCAGGATTGTTGATGTCTACCTTCAGCAGGAGCAGATCACGAGGATTGCATGACGAGAATGCTCGCTTGACTTGGGTTCTATTGAATATACTTGTGGATCAATCAACATAATATTAATGTACGTGAGATGACTATTCGTACATAAATATCTACCAGTATGTCTATAGGCAGATATTCTTTAATTTATACAATTGAGTGAACTGGAGCAATGCAGAGAAAACGAACTTGCACAAGATTCGACACAACAGGACATAATTCAAACCCAATTTGCATGAAGCTCTTTGCCACTGCATGAGCCACTACAGACATTAAATTTAACTTTTTTGTAGAAAATATGCTTTTGGCATTTATTTACTTACCACCTGTATAAAACATTCGAGGTACCGTTGATAGGGATAATTCAGATAATTGAACTATGTAAATGAAATACCTGTAGTTATGATTATAGATTGTACCAACAAGACCCGGTTTCCCCTAAAACCAGTAGGAAAATATCCGTGTAAGTGTTTCATGAAATTGATACCCAATCAAATTGCATGTAATTCTGCTCTCCGTGTTATATTCCATCTCGATAACTTCCGGTTGTTTATGGAGTTGCGAGTTGTTTTGCTAAAGATGTTAGGCATGTGTTACAATAACGACTAAAAATACTGGCACAGTAATTATGGGGATTTCACGAACTTGTATGAGACATTTGCTTATAGTGTCAGCTGGACTATTGGTTCTTGCGTCGCAATCAACTAGTCCCAGTCACGGCAAGGTGCGTGTTTATCGTCAGCGTGACGGGATGACGCGTGACGTAATGTTAACAGCTGTCGATGCACTTCAGGTTTTTTTTACCACCACGTGTGGTAGATCACAAAACGATAATGACATTAATGTGATATTCCATTCCAAAAAACAAACAAAAATTTAAAAAATGCTAGCACTTTCACTTTTGTTCATAATTTACTTGTGATGAACCCAATTTCCGGGTAATAATTAACTTTAACTTCACTCGATTATGATGTCGATGAAATTGATAATTGATTGGAACAGAATAATTGGAATTTGTGTGACCCACCTCAAGTGTGCAGTTATAACTGTACATTTGCCTACGTTGGATACCTTACACCAAATAGCTTTCCGAATTTTATGCGCATTGCAAGTGTGCAGCAACCGTGTGTTACTGTGCTGTGCACATGGAATGAGCGATAAACAGTTTTTTATGCAGAACACACCATCTTTTTGACCTCAAAAGTCCACTAAAACACTATTTATAAAACACAAATATGCGTGAGATGATGTTAGTTTAATCGTTCAGATTAAACTAACAAAGTGAAGTATCAAATGTTGGCAAAGACCGTTATAATGACAAAATTGAGGTAGTTGTGAATTCTACACAAGTGCCAACTAATTTTTATTAAGATTTTTCAAATCTTGATTCACTCATAACTACCTCGCTGGTTGTAGTAGTTGTATAATTGTGCAGTTTTTGGTGAGCGGTACTGGAGCGGTGCTCTGTGGAGGAGTTGCTGCCACTTGATGTATCTTCCTCCTGCAGCTCCCTCAACTCCACGTCCTTCTCAATACTGTCTTTCCGACGTTTGCTGAGTCTCCACCTTTTCCCAGGGACTGTAAACTATTCTCAGGTAGTGCTCTATCTCTACACTGGGCGTGCCTATAGCAGTGGAGCCTGACATCTCTCAGGTTCGGTTCTGAGCCCTCAACTTCTGGCCTCCTGCCAACTATTGCAGTTCCTTGTTTATTTTCTGTTCACTGAACAAGATGTTCATCCAACAGCTTCATCGCCCACCTCAGCATCCTCATCTCTGTCTGTACAAGCAAGAGCTCTTCATTTCTCTTCAAAGCCCATGTCTCCCCTCTCTACACAAGGGCTAGCTGGATAACTACACTGTAGATCAATATCTTTAACCAGTGTGGTAGCTTGTGGTCACACTTGTTTCCATCCACTTCTGTCAACAGAATGTCCTTCATCCTGTCAGCCATTTAACAGTCTCCGTCCTCTGGACACCAAATGCCTAAATCGGAAAATTCATCATGTTCATATTCCATGGGCACTGAACATCTGGGTCACAATGATGGTTTTGGAAAGCATACTACACTACAGTTGCAACCAAAAAGCTGTATACATAACAATTCAAATAGGGTACAGTTGAATTTTGAAAAGCCATTGTTAGCTCATTTTTTATTTGGATTATAAGATTCTTGGGTTACCTTTATTTCCATTTCTCAGGTGGGAATGAACACAACCCAGGAACCATATAATGCACATGAAATGGGCCAAATAATGGTTGGTCAAAATGCAACAGGGAACAGTGATATTGGTATGAATATGTTGCAGACGAATCCTCTGATAACTCCAGAGTCGTTACTCCTTGTGTCAACACTCGATGGCGCCCTCTATGCAGTGAGCAAGTCATCAGGTCAGGTGCAGTGGATGTTGAACGAAGGTGAGTGTTTTCTTCCTTGTTGAGAATCACGTTTATGTAAAGTTGCTTCTGTCTGCCAGGTTGAGTATCAAACGAAAGACACCAGTAAATTCCATAATTCTCAAATGAGTGGCAACAGTAATAAATGTCTCGTTCCATGTGAATGAATATAAAAAAATCCAGAAAATTGTGGCATTTGTTTCTAAAAACCATTACGCATGTATTGTCACTACAAGTAAGTTTGATATCAGTTAGTAACTTGGCAGTACAACAAACTTACACTGCATTGTACACCCTTTCTTTTAGATCAACACTTTAAAAAAGTTCTTCTTAACAATGAAAACTACTGTCTCTATCAGTTGGAGTTTGAGCAACTTGTTGTGGAGTTACATGATCTTACATAACGTTTTCACAGTCGACCTGCAGTCACTAAATTCTTTAGATTATAACAGCTCATTAAAAAAGTTGTGTTATCGAGTTACAATCTGGGGCTGTCATTGGTTGTGTAATTTTTTATTTATAGTGACAGTGGATAGTAGCACATTAATAGGAACAATAAAACAATAAGTTGATAAAGTAATTGATTCCACCAAACCTGCCTTCCCTAATTGGACAAATGAACTGATCCACCATGGTATCTTTCCCTGTGTTTTCCCCCACACCATAGTTGAGGTCACTGCCACAGTAAGGGGTGTCAGGTTACATTGCAGCAAGTCCCAACTTGCCTACAAACGTTACATTTGTGTTTTACCGAGATATTCACAATTTACTAGCCATAATACTAATTTTTGATTTATTATAATGCAGTGACCAAAACATTTTCACAGTACAACATTTTGCATATGAATTACTCAACTGTTCTTTTTGTTTGTACATTTATTAGTTATCGTCCACTGACTCTGTCATAATTGTGTGTACCAGCGTGAATGACTACCTATTGTGTGACGACAAATAACGCTGGATATAAAAAATGGAATACAGTATCCGTGATGCATATCAATATCTGTGTGGACAGTTAAATTAATTTAATACACCCAAATAAAAATGGTCCCAACAAATTAAATCACTTTTGATCCAACTAAATATATTTAGATTCTGCCAATAAATAATTAAGGCAGAACAATGTAATTAAGAATAATGTGTTTGTTTCCATGTATTCAAATGTTATGGTTGTTACTTTCAGCCCCAGTTCTCAAGGTTCCGTACCACACAGACGAAGGGTGAGTTTACTTATGATGTTGTTAGTTTTAAAATACACGTAGTCTAGATCTGATAAAATTACTGTCATGTTAGTGGTAGATTTTTCAATGAATCCCAACTTCTCAGACAGTGTAATGTTTAATTAAAACCATTGGAGAGGTTGCCATTTTTATAGATGTGTTTTATTGTGTACTTTATTAAGGCTGATTTGTGTACTTTATTAAGGCTATTTTCACAAGTGATAATATTTTATAAAGCAAATAACAACTGGCAATCTTTGTAAATAATATATAACTTGTGCAGTTACACTATTTTATATATTTTGATATGTTGTGGAGTGGAACATTGCGAAAAAAATTGATCTAGCATTATATCAAATAAAAATGTATTATTACATTATTATTGTAAATATCTATTTCTGCATTAGGCCAGCATTTCTGCCTGACCCCAAGGATGGAAGTTTGTACGCGTTCAACAGCGGCAAGACAGGAGACAATCTAAAGAAACTGCCATTCACCATACCTGAGTTGGTGACAGCATCGCCATGCAAGAGTTCTGATGGTATTCTCTATACAGGTGAGTGCCTCATTCTAGGTGTTGTTATACTGGATAATTTTACTATTACTATAGCTGTAATTACTATCGTGATAGTGTCACAATAGCTGTAATTACTATCGTGATACTAATCATACTATTGTGCTAATGTTGTGGAATCTAAATAAGCTTAGAAATTCTTGCACTCTTATTAATCTGGCAGTGGATATTGCATCATTGGGGCAATGACACCATGCATATATTACCATGATTTGGTGTGTGTGTGTATATATATATGCATATATAATACACACACACTTATATGACCTGCTAATGACAGTGTTTATGTATTGTAGGATCAAAGAAGGACATCTGGTATGCGATTGACCCAGCATCAGGTCGCAGACTGCAGACACTGACCATGGATGGGGCCCAGAAAGTCTGCCCCTCCAACAGTGCTTCAACCATTTTCATTGGTCGAACAGGTCAGCTGATCATCCCTTATCTTATGAGAGTGATGAGGGGCACAGTTTACTATTTTGCGAGTATTGCAATGGCTGCATTACTAGTTTGTTATCGCAGTAGCAGTAAGCCTGAATTACTGTTGTGGTAGCACTGCGATATTGTCATGACAGTTGCGATGATGTCATGGAAATGGTGCCAGAAGGCGCTCGTTGGTGTGTACAAAAACAAAACATGAAGGCTTGTGTCATGAGATTAACCATCTGACTATGTAATGGTTTTATAATTAAAATAATAAATTTAGTAAGTTTTCTTGTAAACCCCCCCCATTCACTGTTGTATGTTATTGTTATATGGTTTGCTGTTTGGTGATACATGAAAAAGAAAAGTGTGGAATATTATTCAAAATCTGTAACTTGTTGCAGTATGGGTAAAATCCATATAATTTTATTTCTTTTGAAAATGAGTGCTTTCATATTAATTAAAGACAAGTTTCAATAGGAACATATAACATATTTCATCACTGTATATGTGTTTTTATGGTACCGTTATTTAGTAATTCAATCGATGTTTAAACTTTCAGAGTACACAGTGGTCATGTTTGACAGCAAGACAAGAACCAAGAGGTAGGTGTTTTGTAGCATATTACTATTTGGTATTAATATTGTAACCAATAATCATATAAATTGAGCATGCATGTATAACAATAAAAATACATGTTGATGTTTGTGTGTGCGTGCGTGCGTGCATGCGTGTGTGTGTGTGGTAATTTTGTTTTTTTAGAAGCATTGTTATTGCCATTACTGGTCTATTAATGGTATTACCAGAACAGAGAGAACACTCCAGATGGTGTTCAGTTGAACAGGTTTGCTATGGAGTAAAATGTAAAGCCCTTTGAGTATTCCTGAGGACTGGATACCGTACGTACATTGATCTGTAATTGGTTTATAAATGCATGTTGCGCTGCATGTTTCAGATGGAATGCTACATTCATGGACTATTCGTCCCATCTGGCCAAAGACAACACTGACTACAGTAGGTTTAATTTTATATGGGAATTAAATATTTTGTTACCAAATAGACAGTACTACCTATTTCAATTCCCAGTAAACAAAACTATTACTTCCGATCCATACTTAGTTATTCCCTTCATCTGTCAAATTAATTTTATTCTATTAAACTGCAAGCTATTTTTTGTATCTCTAATACTTCTATTCCGATGTGGTTCCCTTACACATACCAACAGTGACTTTGAATACGTTGAAGTTGGCCGGTTAAATGGAAGAAGACTTTTTTATGTCCTGGAATAATTTTAGGAAGTTGTCAGATATTTAATATGGTAATTCTTATTAGTTTTATGTTTCAGATGGTAAAGAAATATAGAATACATTAAACCAATTCTAAAAATTTAATATTCCCTTTCTTATTTAGGAATGTGAGTGTCTGTGAGAATTTAAGTTACTCTGGAGCATAACTTTGTGTAACATACAACGTTTTGACCCATCAGGTTACATACTGTTGTCAGGTGTGATAGGTTGAAACGTTGTACATTTCTCAAAGTTATACTCCAAAGTAAGTTAAATTCTTACAAAATAAAAAGTCTTGGAGCCATGAACAATATATTCCATACATGACTGTCTGAGAGTTTGCCACATTCTTTTGTTCTTTGTAGACCTGCGTCATTTTGCGTCCAGTTCAGATGGACTAGTTATTACCATGGACAGTGAGGATGGTGAGTTTATGCCTGTGTTGAAATTATAGCAGTCATAGCATAAAAATAATGTTCAGCTAGGAAAAATATTCTGTGTTTTAGAAAATAAAACATGAAATGCTTGTACTGTTGAGTACATGTTGCCAGACTTATCTAGACAATGATCAAATGGAAAGTGAAGGTGTTATCCTGTAAAAGGCATAATTTGTTGTGCACAAATTTCTGTTTATTGTCTGTAGTGGACTAATGTCCCATGACTTCGTGTTTATTGTAGAACTGTCTAACCCATAATGACTAGTTACTGATTGTGTAATAGTAATGATATCATGCCCCCAAAACCTTGTTTGCTGTAGACAGCTTGATCATGTTGTGACCATAATGTTTTAGACACTATGATAGCGGTCTGACCCCAGTGACTTGTGTGTTTTAGACACTGTGATGATCAAAAGTCTGATTCCAGTGATATGTGGTGGTGGTCTGACCCCAATAATGAAGCCTGACCCCAGTGACTTGTGTGTTGTAGACACTGTGATAGTGGTCTGACCCCAGTCACTTGTGTGTTGTAGACACTGTGATAACGGTCTGACCCCAGTCACTTGTGTGTTGTAGACACTGTGATAGCGGTCTGACCCCAATCACTTGTGTGTTGTAGACACTGATAGCGGTCTGACCCCAATCACTTGTGTGTTGTAGACACTGTGATAGCGGTCTGACCCCAGTCACTTGTGTGTTGTAGACACTGTGATAGCGGTCTGACCCCGGTGACTTGTGTGTCATACAGTGTGATGTTGATTATAGTGGTTTGACCCCAGTGACTTGCGACAAAGATCTAACCCAGTTAATTGTGGTCTGACCCCTGTGACCTGTGTGTTATAGGTCATGTGATGTGGTCGGAGGACTACAAGACGCCGGTTGTTGCGATGTACACACTAGAGGGCGACGCGTTACGGAAGATTCCGTTTGTGAGCATGGCCGCTGAGACGTTGGAGCAACTCACGAGTCAGGTGACCTACTCTGAGTGGAAGGCAAAGTTCCTGGAGCACGCTCAGCAGACTGTCTTCCAGTAAGTGCTTGAGCATGTGTGCATGGGTACACATGTACATGCATGCCTGCTGGTGATGCAGGCAGGTCTCATGACTGTGGTGCTAAAGATGGATGTGGGTATTGAGTTTGAATGTAGTACGTTGATTGATTTGTCTGCAATCAAGTCCAGAGGTGTTTTTAGTTGGAAGCCATCTTTAGCGCATTAGACATTATGTCACTTTAATAGAGTGCACTCTGAATCCCCGTAGCACATGTATGCATTTAGCAAGATGCTTTCAAACTGCTCATTAAAAATTCAGTATTAACCCACTCATGGCACTCAACAAGTGTCCCAAGTCAATAGTAGACAGGCGACTTTAAAGTAACATAAGGTACATAATTGCCCAGTAGATGCGCCACATTTCGGTCATGAAATCCTGCTAATCCAGCAGGCGTTTTGTGATCGTGAAACCAAATTGCTCTTGGAGTCTAGAGGGCTAAAATATTTATTTCAAAACATCAAAATGAGCTGTTCTGTGTGAATGAAAATCACATACAGTCCTGCTTGAATATGAGGAGGAGTATATCCTTATAAATTGACTAGTATGTTTGTAATTAAGTTATTTATTAGGAGTTGTTTTCATTCTGATAATTGTTGTGGCGTTCTGCTGTTGTATGTTGTATTTTAGTTGCTTGATAAATATTTTTCAATACATTCGTAGCAATCCTGATTGTAATCTTCCATGCTGAAACTGACGTTAAACTGAATTGTTTCTTGTGTTCTTGTAGTCCGACTCTTTACATTGGTGAATCCAAGAATGGATTCTATGCCTTGCCAGCGTATGCTGACGAGTCGACTGTGTCGATTGAGGT
This sequence comes from Ridgeia piscesae, assembly GCA_025642075.2. NCBI lineage: Eukaryota > Metazoa > Annelida > Polychaeta > Sabellida > Siboglinidae > Ridgeia > Ridgeia piscesae. The sequence goes on from JAODUO010000471.1 coordinate 194,612, forward strand.
AAGTGAGAGTATAAATGACACATGTTGGTGAGGTTAGTGTGATATGTGTTCCTGATACTACTTCAACCTCAGATTGCTAATATTGCAGAACTGGTGTCGAGAAAAGTGAAGTTATTATCATGTGAAGAGAAGAGTGTATCCATATATGTAGTCTAACAGAAGATTCCCACTAGTAAGTACACTGTAGAGGTCATGGTTCAAGAGTCATACATCCCATTACACCATCTAGATTTGTTTATTTCATTTGTTCAGTCAGTATTGAAGTCTTAGTGAGATTCCAATGTAATGTTCTGCTGTGTGTGCTGGTGGGTGGCTCAAAGGAAAATGTCATGATTGAAAAAACATTTGTTTAAATTGTTCTGTCTAGGTCACTCTAATGTAACATTAGTGATAAGACTGAAATTAAAGGTTCCATTAAAGTGTGTTTACCAACACTGTGATGACGATTTGTGCATGTGAACTCCATCAAGCTTCCCTTATTAACAACTTTTACATAAGTAATATTTGTGAATGATGTTACTAGTGCAACAAGACGTCTGCAAAATCAATCTTTCCTGTATGGCGACTTCATGTCTTTATCAAATGAAAACCAATTGGGGGGGGGGGCAAAATTACATCAAAACATGCAGTGAAATATGTGAATGCTCCATATTTTTGGCATCCATTTTTTATGACTTAATGGACCTTGATCCTAGGCACCTAGTTACATTATGGATAGCTCAGTTGTTCCTGCAGATTGGCTGTTGTGTCATATAAGAAGTTACCTTTTCTTTACATTTAACTTTTATATTTTCCAGCCTGCTAGAGTGGGTCCAGCGCTGTTAGAAGGGCCAGACTTACCCGCTCCACCCAAGCACAAGACCCCGCGCGGTCAGCACAGTGAGGCAGTCAGTGCACACACGACACGCAGGGGCAGGGCCATCCTACTGCTTGGTGAGTCCACAGCACACGTCCAGGGCTGTCTAATGTGTCACTTTTGTCAGACTGACAGAGATATGTGCAGACATACAATAGAATGACAAACTGACAGTCTCACTCATGTCAGTAGCTGGGGTCCAACATTAGTAGCTTCATCTATCAATCTCCAGACCTCTCTGTTTGTTTACGTCAGCTCTTCCATCTAAATACACATCTTCCTTTCAGCTGTCAATGTATACTGCTGCTGGTCACCCTGTGTTGGTTCGTGCATGTGTTGGTTGCCACAAGGTCGTCTTATATGACATTTCATCCTTATATCTAGCAGTGGTTGGCAAATCACAATCATAACATTCTTAATTTATCAGTGATTTTACACATTCCACTGTGTAGTTCTGATCACAAAATGTTACTGCCAGTGAATGTTAAATGTGATTCAAAGCATTCTTGGATGAATGACAATCACCCGTACTGAATTATACCAAATAACATTGTAATGTCAGATTCCCTTGTAACATGTTACTGAACAAGTGTCATCTTCCAGGCTACCATGAACTTCCCGAGAAGCAACCTGGGAAAATTGCCCCTTCCCACCGTCTCACCGATGCGTCAGCCGAGACATCTAGAGTCTTTATGTATGGTGATAAAAACAAAACGCCGTCATCAGAGTCCTCGGACGAGGTGGCATCGCAAACTACAAAGACAACAAACAGCGAGATTTTCTCATCTGATGTGAAATTTGTTGTCACAGTTATTATCGGTGTTTTACTCATTACTGCGGTGGTCTATCTTGCGCCGAAGGTAAGTGATGTACCCTCATGTAGCTTGCCTTGGAACTAAAAGTAGTTAACTGTTCTACTTTACTTTAAAAATGTATGTGTTTAATGGCCTCAGGCAGGAAGGTATTTTCTTACTGGAAGTAAAGAATTTATAATGTGAAACATGTGGGGATACAACACTAAGATGTCCCACAGACTACTTACGTCACAGAAACAGTGCATCGTCATTGTCATCTAGTATAAATACTTTGAATACATAAAGACTGCCGAATTATATATTATCGGCCTGCATTTTCAGACTGTATGCAAAAGATTCAAACGAGTAAACACCAGTTGCTCTTTGAAGTTGCGCCTTGCTCCCACAATCAAACGAGGGGAGTATTGCGGATTTAACAAACTCCTAATAATATTACCGCATTTGGATTGAGAGGTTTTTTTTTTAAATGGCACATAAAATGTTGTTTTTAATTGCAGGAGGTATGTTACAGTCAGTGTCATTTTCTAAGCTGGTTATGTTTGTTTCAGAGGACAGAGGCCTCCATTAAACGTCTGACACAGGAGATCGCAGAGAAGCAAATCCAACAGAGGTCAGCACAAACATCGTTCTCGTCAGGCGACTTGACCTCCAGCAATTCAGAAGGTCAGTTCATCCATTGCCCATTGCGTACTGATGTGCTATTTTTTGGAGACAGAAATTTCTATGACTTGACATGGTTGCAGGATACAGAGTTGTTTAGTATGTTATTTTTTTCTTTAATACATTATTTTGTATTAGTCATGTACATGCTTTAAAAATGCAATAATATTAAAAATTACGCTCTTGTGAACTGTGATGTAATTTAGATTAATTTTTCTAGTTGTTATTTAATGTAATTACAGGACTTGTGAAATGGGATTTAATTTTATCATAATGCTCACTGTGTAAGTTGGAGTTTCCTGAATGCTAGATGGAGCAGATGTTCTCAGAATTGTTACTGGCAGATGGTCCTGGTGACGTCACGGTTGTGTGTTGTTCATGTGATGTTTTGTGACAGACATTCCCAGTGGCTACACAGTTGTGGGGAAGATCATGTTCAACCCCAGACTTGTCCTGGGGCACGGATGTGAGGGCACATTTGTCTACAGGTGGGTCTTCTTTCTTTCTGAATGAAAAGCTCAAAATACTGTGCAAAATAAAGTTACCTGTGAAATGTTAAATATGTGCATGATAGTAGATGTAATGTTTCATGCAGAATTCTGTTTATGTTTGCATGTCCCACTCATACAGAGTTGCATACACATGCATGTAAATTTTTACATTAATGCCTACATAGATACACACGCACACGCACACGCACACGCACACGCACACGCACACGCACACACACACACACACACACAGTTGTGTCATTGACTAGTGACAGTTGTCTCACTGACTAGTGGCAGTTGTCTCGCTGACTAGTGGCAGTTGTCTCGCTGACTAGTGACAGTTGTCTCATTGACTAGTGACAGTTGTCTCATTGACTAGTGACAGTTGTCTCATTGACTAGTGACAGTTGTCTCATTGACTAGTGGCAGTTGTCTCATTGACCAGTGACAGTTGTCTCATTGACCAGTGGCAGTTGTCTCATTGACCAGTGGCAGTTGTCTCATTTACTAGTGGCAGTTGTCTCATTTACTAGTGACAGTTGTCTCACTGATTTGTGACAGTTGTCTCATTGACTAGTGACATTTGTCTCGTTGACTAGTGACAGTTGTCTCGTTGACTAGTGACAGTTGTCTCATTGACTAGTGCATGTGTAGATGTAATGTTCATTGACTAGTGACAGTTGTCTCATTGACTAGTGACAGTTGTCTCACTGACTAGTGACAGTTGTCTCATTGACTAGTGACAGTTGTCTCATTGACTAGTGACAGTTGTCTCATTGACATAGTTGCCTACATAGTTGTCTCATTGACTAGTGACAGTTGTCTCATTGACTAGTGACAGTTGTCTCATTGACTAGTGACAGTTGTCTCACTGACTAGTGACAGTTGTCTCACTGACTAGTGACAGTTGTCTCACTGACTAGTGGCAGTTGTCTCACTGACTAGTGACAGTTGTCTCATTGACTAGTGACAGTTGTCTCATTGACTAGTGACAGTTGTCTCATTGACTAGTGGCAGTTGTCTCATTGACTAGTGACAGTTGTCTCATTGACTAGTGGCAGTTGTCTCATTGACCAGTGACAGTTGTCTCATTGACCAGTGGCAGTTGTCTCATTGACCAGTGGCAGTTGTCTCATTTACTAGTGGCAGTTGTCTCATTTACTAGTGACAGTTGTCTCACTGATTTGTGACAGTTGTCTCATTGACTAGTGACATTTGTCTCGTTGACTAGTGACAGTTGTCTCGTTGACTAGTGACAGTTGTCTCATTGACTAGTGACAGTTGTCTCATTGACTAGTGACAGTTGTCTCATTGACTAGTGACAGTTGTCTCATTGACTAGTGACAGTTGTCTCATTGACTAGTGGCAGTTGTCTCATTGACTAGTGACAGTTGTCTCATTGACTAGTGACAGTTGTCTCATTGACTAGTGACATTGTCTCTTGACTAGTGACAGTTGTCTCATTGACTAGTGACAGTTGTCTCATTGACTAGTGACAGTTGTCTCACTGACTAGTGACAGTTGTCTCATTGACTAGTGACAGTTGTCTCATTGACTAGTGACAGTTGTCTCATTGACTAGTGACAGTTGTCTCATTGACTAGTGACAGTTGTCTCATTGACTAGTGACAGTTGTCTCATTGACTAGTGGCAGTTGTCTCATTGACTAGTGACAGTTGTCTCATTGACTAGTGGCAGTTGTCTCATTGACTAGTGACAGTTGTCTCACTGACTAGTGGCAGTTGTCTCATTGACTAGTGGCAGTTGTCTCATTGACTAGTGGCAGTTGTCTCATTGACTAGTGACAGTTGTCTCATTGACTAGTGACAGTTGTCTCACTTTACTAGTGACAGTTGTCTCACTTTACTAGTGACAGTTGTCTCATTGACTAGTGGCAGTTGTCTCATTGACTAGTGGCAGTTGTCTCATTGACTAGTGACAGTTGTCTCATTGACTAGTGACAGTTGTCTCATTGACTAGTGACAGTTGTCTCATTGACTAGTGACAGTTGTCTCATTGACTAGTGACAGTTGTCTCATTGACTAGTGACAGTTGTGTCATTGACTAGTGACAGTTGTCTCATTGACTAGTGACAGTTGTCTCATTGACTAGTGACAGTTGTCTCATTGACTAGTGACAGTTGTCTCATTGACTAGTGACAGTTGTCTCATTGACTAGTGACAGTTGTCTCATTGACTAGTGACAGTTGTCTCATTGACTAGTGACAGTTGTCTCATGACTAGTGCAGTTGTCTCATGACTAGTGCAGTTGTCTCATTGACTAGTGGCAGTTGTCTCATTGACTAGTGGCAGTTGTCTCATTGACTAGTGACAGTTGTCTCATTGACTAGTGACAGTTGTCTCATTGACTAGTGACAGTTGTCTCACTGACTAGTGACAGTTGTCTCATTGACTAGTGACAGTTGTGTCATTGACTAGTGACAGTTGTCTCACTGACTAGTGACAGTTGTCTCACTGACTAGTGACAGTTGTCTCATTGACTAGTGACAGTTGTCTCATTGACTAGTGACAGTTGTCTCATTGACTAGTGACAGTTGTCTCACTGACTAGTGACAGTTGTCTCACTGACTAGTGACAGTTGTCTCATTGACTAGTGGCAGTTGTCTCATTGACTAGTGGCAGTTGTCTCATTGACTAGTGACAGTTGTGTCATTGACTAGTGACAGTTGTCTCACTGACTAGTGACAGTTGTCTCATTGACTAGTGACAGTTGTGTCATTGACTAGTGACAGTTGTCTCATTGACTAGTGACAGTTGTCTCATTGACTAGTGACAGTTGTCTCATTGACTAGTGACAGTTGTCTCATTGACTAGTGACAGTTGTCTCATTGACCAGTGGCAGTTGTCTCATTTACTAGTGGCAGTTGTCTCATTTACTAGTGACAGTTGTCTCACTGATTTGTGACAGTTGTCTCACTGATTTGTGACAGTTGTCTCATTGACTAGTGACATTTGTCTCGTTGCCTTCCAGAGGAAGGTTTGACGGTCGTAACGTGGCTGTGAAGCGCCTGCTGCCGGAGTGCTTTAGTTTTGCTGACAGAGAAGTGGAACTCCTGAGGGAGTCGGACCAACACCCTAATGTCATTCGCTACTTCTGCACGGTACGACCCCTTCCCTGTCGACTCTCGTACATGTGTACCTCTTCATCATGAAATAAATAAATTTACACCAATACAGATTAATTGTCTGGCCCATGGTCGTATGGTTGAATTTTAAGTGTTACGTACTTATATTTAGTAGCTTATGCATCTATCAATGCAGGAAATGGTGAAATTGTTCCACTTAGATCTGTCATTTGTTAATATTTTGATGTTAGGCTAAGAAATTATTATGTATAATCTATGTATTTTGGTAAGATATATAATATTTAGCTATTATAAAACCTTCCTGAGTAAGCAATCTTGTTGGAGTTACCCTTTCTTAATAGGTAATGATACAAGGCAATGCTTAACATAACATTTATAATACAACCTTATGAATATTAGATTTTAAAAGTCTTATATTATCATTAGTGACGACGGTTTCTAGCAACATTTGCAAGCACCTGAACAGATTTGATACCACTAGTTTGTTTCCTTGCCACCAGGAGCAGGACAGTCAATTCCGGTACATTGCTCTGGAGCTATGCGATGCAACTGTGCAAGATTATGTTGAAAAGGACAAATATGATCGAAGTCGCTTGAATCCTGTCACACTGTTACATCAGGCGATGAAAGGCATCACCCACCTACACTCCCTCGACATTGGTAAATATGTTCACGTTACTCAAAGTCAGGTGCATATGTGTGAGCCTGTGATGGTGAACTCTGTAGGCCTCAACCATCTGTCTCCACACTCCTCTGTCCTGTATTGCTCTCTGCAGGTTTCCTGGTTCAGTTGCCGGTGATACTGGGTTGACATGAAGTTTTCTTGCAATCACACATCTTCACCTAACTATGATTATACCAGTTGATTATTTGTATGTTTTAGTGGATGTGTTAATGTTGCTTAGATATTTGCTGTGGGTTTATGGTTCTTTACCAGTTAAATGTCCATACTCAATGTTAGATGGATGGATGGATTCTGTTCGTTTAAATTGATCATTCTTGATTAGTGACTTTTGTTAAAGGTGCAGGTGTTACGTACTTATATTTAACAGCTTATGCAACTACCAAAGCAGGAAGTGGTGAAATCGTTCCACTTAGATCTGTCATTTGTTAATATTTTGATGTCTGTCTATTGACCATCTTTAAGTCATTGTGCCAGTTCATTTTCAGTTAAACAGCCTTGAGTGTCCCTTTCATTAGCCTTGATCTGTCTGAGAATATGGTATCTGTCACTGTGTGTGCACCTTAACCGATATGACATGTCACATGACGTGTCACATCTACTGAGCAGTGTCAACTGTTGTGTTCATGTGTGGCCGACTGCTTGCAGTGCATCGTGACATCAAGCCCCACAATGTCCTACTGTCCCACCCAGACAGTCACGGCAACGTCAGAGTCCTCATCTCGGACTTTGGCCTCTGTAAGAAGCTTGCCATTGGCCGAATGTCTTTCTCAAAAAGGTCAGGGGTCGCGGGAACTGAGGGCTGGATTGCCGCCGAGATGATGGAGCCTGATAAGAGGACGGTGGGTGATTTTTTGAGTAACGTTAAGGACAATTTATGATACTATGTATAGTATAAATATTGTAACCTTAGTGTTATAGTCACCCCCAGAATTAGCCCAAGGGGACATGAAATGCGAAGTGATAGTATTAATGTGACTAATTTCCTGTAATTTTCTTTGATAAAATAATTTGGACTGTGCTAGAATAGAATTACTTTAATTCAGTAATTCGGATGTGACTATATTGTACAGTCAATATCACAACTCAAAAGGCCTGTCCCGCCGATGAGGGGATTCGGGGGACAACCTGCAACATAGGGACAGTTTTGTTTGGACACAGGATTGTCCGCTGAAGAGAGTCACTACTTTAGAAAACAAATGTGAAAGTGTGAACTGTTGTCCTTGTTCATAACTGGTCACTGTCTGTGTTGTAGACCTGTGCTGTGGACATCTTCTCTGCCGGCTGCGTCTTCTACTATGTACTGTCAAAAGGCAAACACCCTTTCGGGGACAAACTCCACAGACAGGCAAACATCCTGAATGGGGAACACAGGCTGGACGCCATGGCAGGGGAGGGTATGTCACTGTGGTTATTCTTGCAATTTATAATTTTATATAGTCTGTATTTCTCAAATTTAAATGACCGAAGCTCCTTAGTTATACAACATGTGGCTGGGCAGAGTCTCTGTGTGCTTTTTAAATATTTCATAAATTTGTTTTAGTTGGTAGAACTTAACTTAAATTGGTTTTGTTTTGTACCACTGAGGTCAGATACTTAGCATATTGATGCCATAGAAGTTACTAATTACAAATATAACTGGCTTAATCTTAGTATGTAGAATGTTTCATGTCTGGATGTCTACTCAATTCTCCATATGTAGGGCAGTTGTGATTTTTGGTATTTTCACATTTACTTTCTAGAGCACACCCTTGAACGTAACCTCATTCTGAAGATGATTGACCTTGACCCTGACTACCGCCCCGTGGCCGGGGAAGTCCTCAAACATCCATTGTTCTGGTCGCCGCGGCAACAGCTGCAGTTCTTTCAGGTGAGTTTAGATGATCAACTGTATAGTCAGAGATTATACTTTCTTGCTTAATCATCTTTGTTCTAGTTGGAGCAGAGGTTGAAACAAACCGTCTCATTCCTTTTCTGTTGTTTGGCTTTTTCCTTAGTTTCATTCCATGTCATGTCGGTTTTCTGGGTCTTCTCCAGGTGTTGACAGGGCAGTCTGGCTTTCTTTTTCTTTGAGGTTCTCATTCCAGGGCTTGTCTTATAAGTATTTGTGGTTAAGAAACATATTTTTCTTACTCTGAATACTGTCAGTGTTTGGCAGTCTTCGTCTCTGGATTGCTTTGCTATGGGTGAATACACTGGTCATTACACCGTACCAGTCCATTAGTTATAAAGATAGCTAATCTGCTAGTCATAAAGTGCCAAACATCAGATTATTGAGAAAATAAACATAATGGAAAATCACTTTTTGAACAAAAATAAAAGGAAACACTGGAAGGACACAGAGAGGGAATATTTAATTTAGTCTTGTCAGATAAATGTGCAGTGTCCCATGATATATCAAACACGGTGATTGTTCATAAATGCACACGTCAGGCAGTTAGTTCGTCTTGCAACACATTTGTGACTTTTATTTGAGACCACCCCTAAAACCTTGTAGTGTGTGACTGGAGACGGGACATCGTCCACCACTGACCACTGATCGCTGTGTTTGTTGCAGGACGTGAGTGACCGAACAGAGAAGGAGACCCTGAGTGCGGCCATCATCGTGAGGCTGGAGGCGGGCGGGGAGCCTGTGGTGGGACAGGACTGGCGCAGACACATCACACGCGAACTACAGGAAGGTGGGGCAGCTGAAATGGCAATGTTTTGTCTGGGGTCATCTCAAAAGAAATTTAGCATTTTGTGAAGATTACCACTCAAAAACTTGTTTTGTTTTCATATATTATAACTATCTGACCAGTTACCTCTTAAAAATGTTTCATATTATTACTATTTGGCCAGGTTTTTGTGAGTGTTGTTTCTGCATTAAGACCATATTTACATTTTACATATTTACATGCAATGTTTTTTTTTTTTATTGAACAGTTTAGCTGCTGATAGTTACTGTTGTGATTTTAAAATGTATTAATTATTTAGCAATCTTTTTATTTTATTTTGTTTTTGTTTGTAGAAAAAGGTGACATTTCTCTGTGATATAGTTGTTCGTGTGACACAATTTTCACATTTAAATCTGTTAATATTTCTCAGAGGAGAATCTCTGGTGATATATAATATATAATGATGTACTCCGATACAATATTATTGCTTACTCCATGGTGTCTTAAATTGGCTGAATGTTTATACATATTGATCATTTGGTCAAGCATATATCTGCGGGTCCTACAGAGATGGCAATAATGAAATAGTCACTATATTGATATGTGTTTTCCAGATTTGAGAAAGTTTCGATCCTACCAGGGCGGTTCAGTGCGAGACTTACTTCGGGCAATGAGAAACAAGGTAGATAACACATGTGGTTATATTCATTTAAATGTTTTAAGGTTAACAATATAATCAAATGTTAGCATATGATTTATTTTGAAATCATTTCAGCAAACTAGAAGCTTTTTGTTTATTATTTTTCTCACCATTTAAATATTTTATTCACGACCTGCAACAAACACAGCGAATCATTTTTATATGATTGCCACAACAGGTGGCATATTGATTTAACAGGTTCATAAATTATTATATGAAAACACTTCAGTATGTCAAAAACCAAGATTATTGAATTGTTTACATGGACATTTATTATTTCTTACTATCACAACACCCGAATCTTTAGTAGAAACTTTTAGAAGTGGCTAATATAAAACATCCAGCAGTGCTATTTTCCCAATATACATTTAAACAATTAGAAAACAACACTAACCACCTCCCAGTTGTTATTTTATACCTGATAACGACAAAACAGAATTTGTTTGGAGAATGTTTCAATGCAAGCACTCACTTTCTCAGATTCAAATACCCGATTTCTCATATAATTTATATTGCTGGATTTAGCCATTACTCACAGATCTTAAGTTCCTCTTTACAAACTTTCACAAAGCCAAATGATTTGACAAATTTCTGGTGACATTTACCTTTACAGAAGCATCACTACAGAGAACTCCCACAGAATGTGCAGAGATCTCTTGGCCAGATCCCCGAACAGTTTGTCGCCTACTTCACATGTCGGTTTCCACGGTTACTGCTGCATGTTTACGAGGCGATGAAATATTTCCGATCCGAGCGGATCTTTAGGGATTACTACTACCAACCTCCAGAGATGTTCCCGGACAAGGCAGTGAGAAACACCGCATTACAGCCCCTATACACAACGTGACCTTTGGCATCATGTGACCTTTGACACCAGATGACCTATTGCATTTGACATTGTTGTGATATCCAAAATCTGAGGTCAGATAATGTTCTTGGTCCGAGTTTGTGTGTTGGATCGAAGGTTTTCACATCCCGTGGTTTATAAAGGAGAGAGTATTTTGTAATCAATCTGGTGTTACAATTGTTAGAAACGTTTGTGATACTCGTCGTTGTACCAAAACAAAGCATTTGCAGGACAAAGGAAAACATTTGAAATGTTTCTTGTTACATCGCCCTTCACTGTTGACAGCGATGTTTGTTAAACGATGTACCATAGCAAGAAGATTAACACAATTTCAGTGGTGATTCATACAAAGTCATACACATGCAGTAATATTTTTTGTAGTTTTCTATATTTGTACTGTCCTGAATACATTTGTGACACAACCTGTGGGTAAGTTGACATATCAGTGTGTCATTTATTTCAGTTGAGTTTGTGTAACCAGACTAACACCCACAAAATGGTTGTACAAATATAAACACCCACAGTGCCTACCATGTGTATTATATATATTACTTGCGTGTAACATAAAAATCAAGAGATGCAATCCACGACTAACTGTAAAAAAAAATTGAAGACTAACATTTTGTTGGAAGCCCAGGTCTGTTTTACATATGCTGTGATCAGTGCATAACGTAATGTATAGTTTTTAGACCGGTGAGTAAATATTCATAGAAAACTTAACAATTGCTTGGCAATTGTTTTTGCACATTTGGAGCTTGGAGCAGGTCTTGTTTCATTTTTAACGATTTTTTAACCATGATATTGCTGGTTAAAGGTTATCTTGATTATATTTGGCAAGTTGTTGGAATAATCGATCACACAATATCATGTGATTGGTCACATGATATCATCTGATCCTCTGTTAAAATGTATCGTGATGTTCTGTTCTTTCCAGTTGATGAGCAAGACCATTTGTTGAGTGGCCAAGAGAACTTGTTTTTTTTTCATAAAACTGTTGCAACTTTATTTTAAATTTTCTGTTGTCTGAAATACTAGAATTAAGAATGACATTTCCCCAACATAGCTCATGTAAGTAATATGATTGTCTAATGTTCATTTCTGTTTGGTATCAGTAATATTAAATCAACCTATTCTTTAGCATGTTACTTTCTACGCACAATAAGGTCTCTTTAAAAGTTGTTCTAACAGAATATATTTAATTATTTTGTTGAATTCTTATATGTCACATGTAACATAAAAATATATATATATATGCATATATATATATATTTGTGTAATTACACCTACATCAATATATACGTGTGTACATGTATATATATATATATATTAAATGGTTATTGTGTAGAGTATAACACTCAGCAGAAGAGCATGCCATACTAATGCACACTCTCAAGTTTTATTTTAATAGTACAATGGTTACTGTATATTTATATACATTTGAGATGTGCTCTATCAAAACATGATAATTAACCATACAGACTTTCTCTGCTACTTTTGTCTTGCAAATCTACACAACTTTAATGTTATCAGCGCAACAAGCTGATAAATTACTGTGTTTATGCAAATGGCTGATCTTGCTGCCATGTGAGATATTAATTATGCAGCCCAATTATAATGAATATTCATGCACGCACCGTGAACCAAGCAAAGACCATTGACTTTAGACACATTGAATTTGTTGGATAAAACAAAAATTTGGTGAACTGATCTGAATATCCATGAGCATGCCTTATTATGTATACAGAGGTAATTTTCATTATTGTGTCAAGGTTATAAGTGATTAATAACATATTTGTAATGAAATGAAGGCATAGAATTATACGAAAACATTGTGTGGATTAAGTTTAATTTGCACACATTTCAGTTAAAAATTCTCAAAGAATCCCTTTAAATGCAAGTAAAATGAACATCACAATGCATGTTCTTGCCAACTGCACATCTATGATGTAATGTACATTACGCTTGACGGGTTTTTAATGTTAATGCCAAACTGGTGGTGGGTAAGCACTAGGCACTGTGGTGCCCATGCACCATAATGCCCTGTTGCGATATATCTTAAAATGCCAAGAGGGTGAAATGTCGACACAGTTGCACTTGTTATAATGTTGCACATGCATTTTTAATGACACTGAAATGAAAACTGGATTGTTCTGCCAATGGACTTCACCATGTTAGATTTTGGTTTGTGTCCATCTGAAGTAATCACAGTAAACTAGATTTTGTGTACTATTGTGTGTCATATGTAACTTTTCACCAGATGCTGTTTTGTTAAATCTGTGAAAGTGATATTATTGAATTTGAATATGTTGCCCTCTGTTAAGTCATTGTTATACATGCAAACATTTAACTTGGTATTAACATAATGGGATTTAGATAGTACATATTTATTATATTGTGATATAAAACATGCATTGAAAGCTTCTTGCTTGCCTGTCTGGCACAAGTTAGAATTTTCTATTGTAATACTAACTAGTTATTACGTTAATGTCTTACTTATGGTGTAAATTTGATTTTCCTTGATTTGGCGTGCCTTTTGCAATTTATTTCTAAAATGTGGATTTGGCAACTGCTTGCTTGATTAACATCTCAAGTTAATGGAATTTCATGGAGGATATTTGGAAACTACAGGCTTGCAAAAACAATAATTTTATTGTACATTTGCGTTTGCAGCAATCAATGAGATTTTCTTGCCACATCGCTTATCTAAGTCAAACTTATATAACCTGCAATATATATGGACATTTTCATCTTTTAGTGACTGAAAGCTTATTATACAAGACAGCAGGTTCACAAACTATCGTTGCAATTTCCATTGCCCTGTGGTTGTTTCAACTGGAACATGGAGCCAAGAAATATCAAAAATATGTCATTTAAAAATGTGTGTAATAGAATTTGGACAGAAAACATTCCACAAGGGCTACGAAGACACAAGGTGTTTTTAATTTTGGTTCTCTTGTAATGGTGTTTATGTGGTTCTGGTAACCTGGCGGTTGTATTGTTGTACCTCGGTTGTGGTACTATGTGGTACCTTGGTTGTGATGCTAAAGTTGTATCATAATTGTGGTAATCTGGTTGTGGTACCCATGTCATGATGTCGCCAATAGTACTGCGGTTGTGATACATTATATAATGGTATTATAAGTGTGGTTCCATTGTTGTGGTATCATGGTTGCGGTATAACAAGTGTGTGATCTTGCTTGTTGTGGTGCTTTTTTTGCTGTTCATGGTACTTTGGACTTGGTACATTGAATGCAGTACCTTGGTTAGAGTACCAGTTGTGTCATCATTGTGGTATGATTGTGGTTCCTTAGGTGTGGTACCATGATGATGGCTGCACGATACCACTCTTGTGGTAGTGTGGGTGTGTTAGTACCGCTGGCTGGCTGCTGTGGTATCATTGTGAATGTGTAGATTCAACAGCACGTGTGGTTGCACAGCTGTGGCAATACCAGCACCGGTGTGGAAACATGAATGTGTTAACACTCACAGAAATGTACCTTTGTTTTTGTTGAATTCAATGATGCAACATAACACATCTTCACGGTAGCTACAATGTCTCTTTATTGAATGATGTAACTCTGACAACATTGAAGCATATAACTTGATTGTCTGATCACATCGTGAAACCTTTGAAACAACGTTGTAATGACATTATCTTGACACTTGTCATTCACCCATGTTTCCACACACAAACACAGACACAAAGCATCAGCAATAGTACAGAGACATCATTGTGTATGTTCGTATACATCATTTATAGTTTCTTATGTCAGATCACGTTAGCACATCACATTTGACATGTTGTACAGTATAATGTTTTTATTAAGCATATTTTATTGACAATAAAATGTAAAAACACTCCAAAATGGTGTTTTGTCGTGATTAATAATCTACTAATATTTACACAAGTGATTGTGCCACAATTATGCATGAAACCTTGATGCCTTTAATACACCAGAAATTATAACACATCATTTACTAAATTAGTTAATATTAGGATTACTTTTGTAAAGACACCAAAGTTGTATATTTTGAATAATGTAAGTAATAATGTAAAATTGCTATTTACATTGCGCTATGCCCCTGTACTGCTTTCAATATAACCTGTCGGTGCTTTGAACAAGAAACTTTAATATTATAACTTAAACACAAACAACAAATATACAACATCTTAAAATGTATTCTCACTGCTCCAACCTGTCTTGTAATTCATAATCACCCATGGTGGGTCGACCCACATCAATGTGGTATTGAACTTTATGACACACACACTGAACATGTTTTTATATATATCAGTAAAACTTATGTATGAACCAGAGTTTACTCGCTGAAAACTAAGATTACCCACAGTAGTTCCTTTGGATAAGCAATTTTTAAACACTAATCTTGTGGTATTTAACTAAAAACAACCGATTGCTTTGTTTTGCATGCCATTGATGAAATGTGGTTCTATTAGTAAAACGGACACATTTTTGGTAAAACAGCACATAAAGCAGAAACCATGAGGGCCAGTATACCATAATTCTCTGATGCATAGTTGCATATAAAATATCGTATTCTAAACATCTCAGGGAGTCAAATGTACATTTAAAATTTTACTTATTTGTAATAAATAATCAGTTAGATCCCTCAAAATCCTGGTCGTATTAAAAGTAGCCATTGGTTGGCAATTATTCCTAAATAAAAGGGTTTCCCAAGCTCCAACTGATACCCTGTAGCTGTGTTCCATTAAAACACCCCCTCTTGCCTGGCCATTTTTGGCTTGTTGTTCTAGGTGGCATGGTAGCGCCACCTGTTGCATTTAGCCGACATCTAAAACAAGGTCCTCCAACGTCGCTTGAGGCGCCAGTATGGATAAGCGACAATTTCCACTCAGTTGGTGAAGGTACACCAGACAAGTGGCACGTGTGCGGTAATAAAGTAAGCAATATTGAAATTATAAACGACCTGATTAATGTTTTCAATATAATAATGCGTAGATACGGCATAGCTAAATTATAGATCTAACACAACGAACGCGATTCATAAAGGAACATTCGCAGTGACTAGTCACGTGATAATTAATTACCATGTCTTTGAGTACGCTTTAGGCCTTAGCTGCACACACTATAGACAATAACGATGATGTTCCAACAGCAAGATCCACTTCCCGTCGGAGGTGACTTTGGAATATCCTAGGTGAATAAGTTACCCTGAGAGAGTGGGTTCTCTAACGCGTTGCGCTGCCTAGGTTCACTTCGTCATACAACGTGAGATAGTCGATTATACCGGGCGGCAGAGGCAGTTTGCCGAGCTTCCTCAGGAAGTAATTGTTCCCCTGCGGTGTCTCACGTATGGTCTGGCGGATGGCAGACCTGCACTGCCGTTGTAGACTGACGGGACAACTGAGTTCCTCCCGCAGCCACGCGATCAGATTGGCGTTGCGCGTCAACGTACCCGCGTTGAACTCCGTCCGGATGTTGCCGTCCTTCGACACGTGATACCCCGCGGCCACTATAAGCTTCGCGACATCGATGCTGCCCTGCACGATGGCGCAAAACAGCAGCGACGGCCCGTTGTGGATGTTCACGTTGCCGCCATTTTGTATCAGCAACTTGGCGATCTGCGTGCGCTTGCTCGAGTACTTGACGGCGAAGTAGAGCGGCGAATGGGTCCACATCATCGACGGGTTCACGCAGGCGCCGCTGTCGACGAGGAAGCGCGCGAGATCGGTGTGACGCTGCCTCGTCGCCATCCACAGAGCCGTGTGTCTGAAATTGTCCGTCGCCTCAAGGTCGGCGCCGCGCGCAACGAGCATGCGCACGGCATCCTCGTTGCCAAGGCGACACGTCGTCACGAGCGGCGGCTCGACGCGCTGTTTCTCGTCTTTGCTCAGCTTGTTCAGGTCGAGTTGGTGCTTGGTGCAGCGGTGGAAGAGGATCAACTCGAAGGCGAGCATCTGCTCCTTGTAGAGCGCCAGGGACAGGGCCGTGGCACCGCAGACCGTCGAGTTGATGGTGATCGTGTTGAGGTCGAGCAGCTCACGGACGTTGTCCACGCCGCCGGACAGCACGGCCTGGTGCAGGTCGTGGGCGTTCGCCTTCACCACCGCACTGCACATGGTCGAGGGCGAGGCGCCGGCAAACCCTGCAAACACACGCGGTCAAGGGTGGTGAACGACACGTGACGACGAATTATATACAGCATGCGTGTGTGTAGTAACGTCAAACTTTGCTATTAAGGTCACCCCGGGATTGGACCAGCATGTCCTGAATAGCGAGGTGACCGAATTGGTGCAATACTTGTCTTTATTCTCCTGCTATGGAAATAAAAAGGGGAGTATATTCCTTAATTGCCAGGTGGCTGTATTACTGAGTAGACCGAAACGCGTCCTAAATACGGCGTTGGGAGAGGGGATGATGATGGTGTGTCACCATCACCAACACATTACCCTTGTAGACATATCGCAACCACGGCCAAATACATTTGGATTCTGTGAATAATAGGAAATAGAAAACATTGACAAAAGTATGAACATTGCAGCTCATTCGATGCATTGATGATAGTGGTAATGACATCAATGCATGTCCGACTGTCGTTTACTTTTGTAAACTAGTAAACACTAGTTCCTTATGGCCTATACAAATAACCAGATTGAAAATTTAATGATTTACGCATAGCTGGCGCGGTATTGAAGTTGCGCCTTACGTAAGCGCCTACGCAAAATGTGATTACGTCATCATGTGACGTCCGTGCTTTATTTCGAGTATCTATGATTTCTCCCTGGCAACCAGTTGGACGAGCGGCATCGAAGTGGACGGACATGCTTCTTGTCTGTTATTACAGGGTAAGACCGAATGAGCTCATTAAAAAGTAATTGTAAATAGGTAATTAATTATAATGTTTTTTGTAAATATAATTAACATAATTTGATAATATCAAATGCTACTTTGCGTATACAGTATGTTGTTGTGTTACATTTGGTATATTGACTATTTCCAAGATTGGATGATGGTTTTTACACTCTGAAAGAGGTCGAATGGAACTACAAAATCATCATCATCTGTCAGTTGTTCAACTTCAAGATAGCTACCAGTTGGCCCTATTAACCTTCTTTACATTCCTCGGGTGAAAACGAATGTTGGACTCCATGCTTTCTCGGTTTCCGGACCGACTGTATGGAATTAGCTTCCTGCCGTCTAAAACAAATCTCTTTAATGCTGCACATCCTCCTTAGCTTCCTAGCAACGTCATCCACCCGTCGGCGACTTCACATTGTTTACGATAACGAGATTGCTTAATCCCTTGGTTTTGTCGCGCCGCTGAGCTTGATCTTAGAGGATATTGGCGCATTATTATTAATATTATTAAGATGTGAACAACATCTCGTTCGGCATGAGAACTATGCGGAACTTCGACAAAGGGATGATCCGTTGGAAATGACCAAGTTGATGAAGCTGCGGCTTGCCAGAATTGTGACATTATTTGCAATTATCTAACTGGGTGTTGGAAACGGTAAGACGGGCATCGCAGAGCTCAATGAGGCGACCCACGAGTAGCTGCTTGATAACACTCTGGAAGTGTAGGCTGCACAGGCACGAGAGAAGAAGAAAATGAATACTAAAAGAAGACAGATGTCCAACATCATGAACAGACGACGGCTGAACAAATTATCAGATCGCCGAAATGTGCAAGATATGGACAATCAATTCAGTAATGACACGCGTAATGTCTTTGTACCGGGCAGCCGAGAGCTAGCATGCTGATCTATATAATCACAACTGCTATAGATCGACTCCCTGAACAATTAAGCCCTTAAGATGTATAACAAATTGAAGCAAGCCCACCAGCTTTATTGTCGGTGGTAAGCTAAGAGCTGGAGTAAACTCCAACGTGGGAGATACAGTGCCACAACAAGAGAAGGTCTGTCCTTACACCCTCTCTACACGGTTAGTTATGATCTGTGAGGATGCAAGCTTCTATAGTTAACCCCAACCTACCAAGACCTCTGCCAATAGAGCGCGCAACTAAACACATCTATGCGCATTCTGCCAGCTTGGTCACGAGTCGACTAATGATCTGAGAAGTACAAAGTCAACCCAGACAGATAACAACCTTATCGGTTCCTTCTTCGTGTAGGCGCGCTGTAATTGGCATACAGATTAACGCTGGCATCACGACACATCTGTTGCAGAAGAAAGCCAGTGTGTGGAGGGCGAGAGTACCGTGGTGTGTAGTGTGGCATTAACTTGGCGCTGCCAGGGGACTGAGTGAGGGAGACAGAAACTCCCGCCAGGGAACTGAGTGAGGGAGACAGAAACTCTAGTGTTGTTTGTGTCGTTGGGTCATAAGTATTTGCAGAAGTTGAAGGAGATGTATTAGTTTTATTGTAACCTAACATATGAACACATCGAATGAGACACCATTGTTGGTGTTATTGCATGCATGGATTGAATTGAACAGTCCTTGGGTGTATTACTTGAACAGTTTGTGGATTGTGTGAGCACGCTACATAAAGGTAAAGGTAAATTCTTATATAGCACAACACCCAGTCCCCGTGACTAACCAAGGAGCTTTACACTTTATCCCTGGCAGACCTGTTCAATCGAACACCATCTCGACTTCTCTGGGAAGCATCCAGCCACGCTGCAATTAATGCCCAAAGACTGTTAGCCACCACTTACTCATACAGCTGCGTGAACTGCACTGCTAACCTACAGTATAGCACGGTCTTACTACATCGATTACAACATTACACTTTTAGGCGTCCTTCGTCAGGTAATCGTTGTTAAAATGTTTGTGTTGACCCAGAGTGACTCCAAGTTACCACACAAATTCCCGGGGAGGTATCGCTATCGATCTGTGCGTTGCTAATCGCAGCCATCATTAATTCACATGACATGCAGCATGTTCAGTTACGGTGGAAATACCTCCATCCAAATTGGTCTCACGATCCACCATTTATCACAACATTTATACAGAATATTGAAACATTATACACAAAAATAGTGAACAATATTTTATCATCAACACGGACGTAATAACGTTCGTATGATACGTTAACATCATGCATGCGACACATCGCAAACGATAACCAACATTGTTACTCGACGTTGCATTCTGGTAATCGATAAATCATAAATGTTCACTTGTGTTCGCGCTTTCGCACATTAGTTATGTATACGTGACACATTGCCATGCAGCGATATGTCAAGTCATTACGATTTCATAATATGTTATCATGACAATACAACATTACATATCCACGATTATAGATTGTACCCAATTAAGTCGCTTCTTGTGGAAGATATTCAGTGCAGTTTACCAGTGTGTTGTATTCATGCATTAGTTATAAACAATTCACTGTAGAGTCTTCGCAGAGATGACAACGGTACTTGACGTGGTAGCTAAGACAAGAGCCAGAAGAAACTGACGGAAGTCACAGGTGTTAGCTTAATGTTAACATAATTGATAAAAACATGTTGATTTTGAAGGGGAAAAACGATGTAGATATAACATCACACGTATATTACAACAGACCGTGTGAACAGATACGACAAATGGTGGGCAATTACTGCATATGAGAATGTGGAATGTCAACTAATCAATATAAGAAAGAACTACAACAGGGTCTACATATATTAACGCCAACTAGAATCAGCGTGGAGATTCATGCCACGGACACCCCCTCGTGGCGAACGGAGAGAACAAAGGGAACAGACGCCAAACTGATATGCGAAATCCTTCGCATTACTGCAGCTGACCTTCCCGTCCTAATGGACAATCGAACAATCGATGGAGCGGGATTGGCATTGCTGCTGCTCCCCTCGATCAATACTGCTGATGCAGGATTTGCGAGAATAAAATGCATTAATAACAAAAACACAGGAACGACCACAATGTTGTATACTGATATAACCATAATTATATATCATCTGTCATTTTGAGTAATTGCATGACATAAATTATATCAACAAGAACGGGAAGAACTGCGTCGATGGGCCACAGGTGTGTGGCTGTAATACACGGTACACATTCAAAACAAACGTCAATGTATCTACAGTTGTACATTCCTCCATCTACACCTGTTAAAACGGTGCTACACTCCACAGTGAACCGTCTCCATCACACCGTGATCGACGCAATTTACCTGAGGTTAGAACCGGGTGCTTATAACTGGGCTGCTGGTTTTAGGGCCGACTGTAGTGTCATGTCACTCTTATACACTCACCGGTACAGGCTCCCGCGAATGGCTCTGAAACAAGTATCACACGCGCTACAAGAGCACGTATTTCACAGTAGTAGCCAGTTGATCTTCGTTGTGAGTCTGCCTCGAACACTCTCCTAGAAATGGCTCCGAGTAGCTGAATAAATTACCGCTTCTATTTACGGACATACGCCGCGTGACTGCTGCGGTGGCAACCCGATACACCGCGCTCACTACGTTAGCGTCTCAGCATAACGCGATAGAGATAGCGTCTAAATACCTGCTGGTGAGGCGATGTTACAGTATATCAGATTTCCTTTTAATTTAACGAGATATCACGTAGGAGGATAACTGATTGGTGCTCGGTATCTACAGATGGTGCTGCTGCTACAAGTGGGGATGTTAAAACGCAAAAGTGACATACATCGGACGATGCCTGGTTATACAGGTCTATGCTGATGAGTAATATATATATATATATATATATATATATATATATATATATATATATATATATATATATATATATATATATATATATATATATATATATATATACATATATATATATACATATATATATATATATATATATATATATATATATATATATAATTATTTACGCTCGATAAAGTTAGAGTTATAGTCCACATGTTATCTGGGGCCGTTGAGATATTGTATAGCGCCGTCGTAACCTGATTAATCTGTATCTGGTTCAGACGCCCCTTCCCGAAATATTGCAGGGCCAGTCCTATCCCCAGCCAACCGAACCAAAACAATTACAAACTGCCACACACAAAAAACTATTACGCTGCAAATTGCCACCTGTCCTAAAATATGCCGGGCTAAACCCATTTCCTCCAACTTAAGAGAGTTCCCATGGTGCCGACGCCCATGTAATCACCGACAGTAGCAACACGTGCCCATGAATACCATGATCTCATTATACTCATTACACGTTGTCGCACCTGACGCCTATTCCATGTTGCTGCCAATGTCACCATAACGGACATACCATAACGGACCGGTAGGTGACACTGCGTAGTTATGGCAACGCCGTTTGGGTTGTTTTTATAACAAGTGTGCTTCTGTTGTGCCGAACATTGTTACATATATCGCTAACTGTCATAGACGTCAACAAATGCCATACCATTGTTAACAAACGTAACCAACTTGCCACCAACAAACGGCACATCGTGACAACGACAGATGTCACACCAATTATGGAGTTCATATGCTGGTGAACATTGGATGTAACGATAAGCAGGCCTTCTACTGGTATATGTTATTATTTTACTGCCGCATGATTTTAGACAATGCCATGCATCTGCGAGAATGTAAAAGGTTTGATAAGTGGGTGTGTCTTATAGTTTTGTTTTGTATAGCAGCCCAGAACGGCTCGGTGAAACGGACATAGGTATAATTAAAGTCACCCCGCTTGAATTAACCATCAAGTCATAAACTAAGAGTATATAAGTTATTACTGTCATCAAGTGAACACAATATATACAGTATATTAATAACAGCTTTGAATCACAATGCAACACAACATAGCATTGCATAATATTGTTGTATTTAAATGGGCGGCCATAAAACAAGTAATTGGACCACTAGTGATTGAGTCCCTGCCACATCTGCGAATTTTTTACTTCTCTGCGTAACCACATTTGTTGTGCCTCGTCCGAACGACACACAGCCTTTGTACCCTCCTCTCACCACATGCCAGGTGCTAGGCTAAATATATAATGCTAACAAAACAGCCGGGATACGACAGTCCAATATATATCTCCTAGCGTAGGCGCCGGAACTACAGATGGGAACCGCCGAAGTTTCAGCATGACAGCGCTTCCCCTCTCTCGCGGAGGATAATAATATCGGAAGACAAAGAAGCAAATGTATAATAAAAACACAGTATGAAAACATTTAAGTTTATAGCCTATTTCGACCAATGCCAGACTTAATCGGTTGAGTTCTGTTGAAATCTCTATAATTATTATATTTCGCCTCGTCGGCTCGTTCCATTGATAACAACAAACATGCTTAGGTAAAAGTCAGATGGGGAGGGGCTACGGGCTGCTGTTGAATTATTTTCGCATATCTCTACACCCACGAATATTCAGGGAGGCAGCTACCCCTTGCCCCCAATGTTACCGCGCCTTAGTCTCGCGACGGGCAGGCCTCCCACTCCACTCAACCATCGCATCAGTCAGGACTTGGGTTCTTGCACTGAGCACAGCAGCCACCCAGCTCAGTGTTGAGACTGAACACAAGGTCTGTTCACAAAACCCAACCGGGTGAGGACGGGATTGCGGACCTCATGCGGTCAACTACACGCTCACAACAACAGGGGTCAAGCTTCAACTTAATTAATTAACGACGGTAGCTCCACGCGGACTGTCAATCAAGAACGGGGTTGGGGAGCTACCTAGCGCTGTCTAGACATTTTGCCAGGTACGTTCATCACACGGTATCTGTGTCATTCGGGAGAGATGCTTAACAACGCTGGTCCCATTTCAATTGGAAGAAAAACAATCCACACGAGGACACGAACAAAACTCGTGCGAGATGGCCTCGATCGACAGAACACCTCGCGCGATGACCCACGTGATCCACGGTGTCGCTAGCTCTTTGCACACAAGAACCATGATTATTCTTGGAGGTGTTTCAATGGTGACTAGCCATTAATGATTACATAAATTTACTAATAGTCGATAGTATCACTATGATTTGTTGTAGTTTTGAAACGTGTAGTAGTAGTGTAGTAGTAGTAGTAGTAGTAGTAGTAGTAGTAGTAGTAGTAGTAGTAGTAGTAGTAGTAGTAGTAGTAGTAGTAGTAGTATATAGAAAAGCTTTATTTCCTGATGGTAACCACGTCACATGGTATATCGTAGTTTTCAATGGGACACCATCACCCAACAGTCTTACACATGCATGCATGCATGCATGCGCATCATCATGTTCGTAACGTACGTACGTACATGCATGCATGCATGCGTACGTACGAATGCATGCATATGTATGTACGTACGTACGTACGTACTGTACAGTACGTACGTACGTACGTATCGTATGTAGTACGTACGTACGTACTTGTCATATGTATGTATGTACGTATGTATGTATGTGCATATGTATGTACGTATGTATGTATGTATGTATGTATGTATGTATGTATGTATGTATGTATGTATGTATGTATGTATGTTTTATGTATATATACATGTATAGTATATACGTACGTACGTACGTACGTACGTACGCACGCACGACGCACGCACGCACGCACACACACACACACACACACACACACACACACAATAAAGTTTCAGATAAAATATATAGTTCACAACTTGTGTCATTGGCATTTTTGACATTTTCAACCGGAATAGCTGTGACGTATCTACAAAGGTGTGACAAGTGTCGACGAGAGTGATGATTGCTATAATAGCATAAGTCTCACACAAACGTAACACAAACATCACACAAAACACCACCAGCCCATCTGCATGCACGCTCAAATGCCTGCCTGCGTCAATTGCTGTGATCTGTGTGCGTGCATATGTGCGCGTGTTCGTGCGTGTATGCACACACGCGCGAACGCGCATGCACACAGATCACAGCAGTTGATGCAAGCACTAACAGAAACGCCGTAGCTATACACGTACCAGTACTATCCATTGTAACAATCAGTCGTCAGAATCATGACCACACAATGAGTCGTCTGCCTTGCACTGCCGTGAACAAATCATACCACAAGAAAGGGTTTGATCGGCTTAGTGCAGCCCTACGGTAAAGGCCAGGAAGTGTGACTGAAACAGCATTGATCGTTCCATCAGTTCCTATAGGCCAGCTGGCCAGAGCCCGCAACTACATCTAGATGTATATCATTGAAGCGTCATCGACCGGTCCTTTACATACGAATATGACTAGTCAGCTACGCCAATATTATGGTATGTGCACCCAGAGACCTATACCGCCGACTCTGTATACGCCTAGATAGCTATTTGCTCACGGGTATCCGAATAACGAGGCGAGTAATTTAATTGATTATCCCCAAATGTATGCAATTATTTGCAGAGTATGTCCCAAACGATAGTTTTGAAAAAAATATGATTACGATTCATTAAATGACATATACAAAACATAAAATGCTAATAAATGCGGCCAAAATCTGGCAACATGATAAGTAATTATGTATAATGTCATAAATAAATTATTGAGAGCAAATACTAGACACAAAGTAATGTCTGTCATTTCATTATAGAGGTGAATCTACGTCGTTTCACACGGGTTTAAGTAAGATGTATTGATACACACTCCCACAGCTCACAGCAATGTCAACTAATAAAGAAGTATATACAGTTATACTCTATGTATACACCAAACTTCACCGCGTGGATGACGCACAAAGCCAAATCAAAGCCAAAGGCTCGCACGCTTCTTTGTTTACAAAAAACATAGTTGTGAAAATGACAATATTTGCATGAATTTTCTCCATGACTGTAGATTAATGTCCGCGCACACGTATGGTATGTGTAACAAACACACACGAAACACTTATCTTGTACCCATACTTACGCAGTTAGTGAGAAAGTGTCACGAACGCAACGACATGTCATAGTTACGGGCAGCTGTCATCTTTCCATTTTATAAACAGGAAGTCATACTGCGCCGCCTGGTGATCACCCAGTGAACGAAGTAAGGTCAGTCAACAAACACGATTTCAAGGCACGGTCCAGTGTGTGTCAAAAACATTCGCGTACGCACGACAACCAATATCTATCAAAATGTCGTCAATGACTTTTGGTCAGAAAGCACTGACTGTCATTCCTCCGATGAAGGGAAGCTTTCCGTTGGACCATGAAGGTAAATTTCGGAACTTGTTCGTCTGAAACAAGAGTGTTTGGAAGCTGTCGTTAATCATCCGCTATCATCGCCCGCCTGGTAGTGGAACGTCACGTAGAATATTCGAGAGTCACAACCTGCTTATATCAATATAACTTACTAAATATTTTGTATAATGTTTTATACTTAACATAATATGGAATGGTGTTAAATGTATAGATTTCTAGTTAAAGATAAATTTTGATTATCAGATTTATTGACTCAAATTTCTCAAGAACTTGGATTCTACCAAAATAGTTCTCGTTCTCCTTCCACAAGGGAGAACTGACTCAGGATTTGCAGTCAGCATATATTATATACAATATTTAAAACTATACATAAACAAGTAACTAAAGATCCAAATGGTCAGCAAATTGACCGAGGTCATTTAATGGAAGAGGAAGATATGTCTGACATCGGTGACTGTGTTGTAAACTATGGTCGTTTTGTATGGATCACGTCCTATGCCAATTGATCATGGAACACCTAGAACTAAGCAAAAACAGTATCCTTGTCAATGCTCATGGCGGTTTCTGGGCGGTACAAAAGCCAGTTAATTACAACCATTGACTCCATAAACAGACAGATGCTCTCATTTGCATTTCTCCCAAAACGTTTGATATGGTCCCTCATCAGACTCCATATTTTCACAGTTGGTATAGCAGACATCCCACAGTGAAATAAAACATTTGACAGTGTGAAAACATTTTTTCTCAAAACCATACATTTTAACATTCATTTTCTGTATTAAAAGTTTTGTATCTCAGAAAATAATGCTTTATATAATTATATATGTGTGTGTGTATAATATAAAGCATTATTTCCTGAGATACAAAACTTTGAATACAGAAAACGAATGTTGAAAGGTATGGTTTTGAGAAGAAAAAAACAGTTTTTTATATATATATATATATATAATAAAATAAGCATCTTTCATGGTTCACAATATTATATTTCTGGTACACACTGTGCTTTTCAGGAGAATGCAAACTGAGGATGTTACAGTACATGAAATGCATGAATACAGCAAGTAGTAAAACGACAGACTGCAGACAGCAGTGCATGGACTACCTTGACTGTCGTATGGACCGGTGGGTTACATATCATTGTGGTTGAATTGTGTCCATATTTAATTCTTTGTGGGTTATGTAAATGTAGTTAAATAGGCAACCTATTAAACACTGCAGTTGACACTAGAGCCATATAATTATAGTATCATTTAATTGCATTTTAATAATGCACTGATATGTTGCTGTAGATGTTTATTTAAATATCCGACTCTTGAAACTGGAAAATTGGTTCTGTTTTTAGTCAGTATGATAAAACAAATTCATGGATGGAATTGTGGCATACTGGTCGTCGATAATAGATAAAATCGTGAGATTGCTCGTATATCAAAATGTTGGCATTCCTTTTTGAATTGTTTACTACAAGTGTTTGTATTTCTTCATCAATCAGTATGTGGCTTTCCTTTCAGATCTCTCATGCTGAGAGAAGACTGGACAAAACTTGGATTCAAAGAAGACGAAATCAAGGAATATTACACCAAACAAGGATTGCCTATACCAAATTGAAATTCTGCATAACAGCAATGTGCTGGAATTTGTCCACAAGACATTGAGTGGTTGGTTTTAGTGATAACTGATATCCAGAGGATGGTGTCAAAGGAGTTACAGTGTAAATCTCTATGTGGAAGGGAGTAGAAAGACATTATTCCAGAGGCGTCTCATAATGATTTGTATTGCAGGTGACGTTATATCCGGGTAATGTAAACATGGTGTCATGTTTAACATTTCATTTGGCATGTTTGACTCTCAGTGATAAACAGTGTCCCAGAAACATGTAAATTTGTGGTAGACTGTGTTATGGCATGAACTGTTATTGTATATTAAACGGTTTGATAATTTATACTTTTGTTGAGTAATTAACTTCCTTGTTGAGTACAGTTCAGGCACGTCTTTAGTCAGACATGCTGCGATCATTGGAGGATTGTGTATTTCAAAATAATGAGATTACTGTCCAACGGAAAGTTAGTCATCAATGTTTTTAATAACAATAGACCAGGTATTACAAATCATCCTCTTGCATACATTGTATTATAAAATAATTTTGATCTCGGTCAGTATAATTACTATTGCCGGGGTAGCTGGGAGAAACAAAACATACACTGGGGATATTCTTTCATTCACGTGTTCAGAGTGGAGAACAAAATATGGTGTAGTGGAAATCATGACTCTCCCTCGGACAGAAAGAAAGACGAGAGCAGCAATGTTCTATACATAATATTATTTCAATTAGGACATTATTTGATAAACAAAATTATATATTTATTATAAAAGGCACTTTCTTGACAATTCCAAGGGTGATGAAAGTAATTTTCTAATATACAGTATATATATATACATATATACACAGGATATAGTATATATACAATGTATATATACTATATATAAATGTACATAATTATATATTGTGGAGTTTCAGAACAAAAGGTATGTTGAAAAAACTCACTTTTGTGCATCAACTTCATCAGGGTAATCCAAAAGTACACAATATTGGAATATAAAAATACTGCATGACTGATAAATTTTAATCAAAACAGTGTCACCTAAATTGGTGTTTATCACATTCTACACATGAATTGTTCATATATGAAAAGGCCACCTCCCATATAATACACATGTAAGAATTATGCCTGAATGCGTTTTTGGTTAGATTCACTTCAAACAATACATACGCAACCTAACAACCAACAGACATTCTCTTAAATTAATTTTAAGCAACTTCCTCCAATTCTGACACTTCCTTACTGGACTCAGTGAGCAGATGATAAAATGTGACGGCCTGTAGCAAACAGGCTGCCATTTGTTCCTGCACACCGCTCCGTTGCTCGTAGTATTCGTCCAGAATTGGCGTCGGTATATACACGCCATGCGAGTATCGACACTGCCCCCTGCTGGTGTCTATGACAATCTGTCTGGCGCTCACACGTTCACCTCCAACGAGTAGGTTGAAGTATTCGCCGATGACATTTGGACGTATTTTGTACACAGTGTGTGTGAGTGGGTAGTCTGTGTTGTGTCGATGAGTCATAAGTGTAGTGAATATGGCGTCCATGCGAGCCTTGTTGAGGGTGACGGCCGTCAAGACCTGCTTGTTTGTGTTGCGGGAGACCGGCTCCTCCATTACACAGACCTCTGCGTCCGGTAACTCACGCACCATGTCCCACAACTAGGTCAAACAGAAGTATCATTAATCCAGGATTACATATTTACAGAAATGGCATCAACATGTATACCAATGGTATTTATATGTACACGAATGGCATCCATATATGTATGCAAACAGCATGTGGAATGGGAAACAGTTCTTCATTCCTGGGAATTTCTTAATTCTTATGTGGATATGATAATTGAATTGCTACATGGAGAGTGAGTTTTGCATCGATATAATGCAAAAATGTAATCACTCGTGTCTGAAAAACTTATACCTATAGCTGTGCCTTTGTAAATATGGAACTACTACTGTTAATTTCTACTGAGCACCATATCGTTTTATCATAAGTTCATTGTTTACATCAAGACAGATTAGTCTGTTCCTTTACTGGGAATCATCCACATGTGCTAAGATGACTTATATTTTACCCAAGTCCTGGAAAGAAAGCTTACATGAAAGTTGTGTCTCAAAGCATCACATACCTTGTTTTGGTAAAGGATATGGTCGTATTTTGCACGGATACGTTCAAAGAGAATCTCGTGTTTCCAGTCAACCACATTTAAGTCTGATGCCATGTGCAGCCAGCTGATGCTATCAGCCTGCAGGTTACATGCCAGTATATGGGGCGGCTTCTGCAACAGGAAATACATGCTATGTTAGAAGTGAACTTTACAGTAAACTTGGTAATTAACTTGGTGTTCTAGTCCAACTGTCAGCTGCAACTAAGCATTCAGGATTGTGGAATTATACAATAGGAAACATGTTGTATAACTGTGATCTAACAAACAAATATGTTTGGTTAAATGATGGAAAGCAACTACAGTTGAACTTTAACCTCACCTTATGATCACCTCAGTAATACAGCCAACTGGCAATTAAGGTCACACAAGAACATGCCAAATTATTTCCATAAAGTTTAAGAAATTAGACCCTCTGGTGGTATGGTCCTACTAATATGGTCACCTCTCTATTCAGGTTACTGCCCCACTCATGAGGGCAATCTTATTAGAGAGTTACCAATGTAGTATTCTCCACAGATACATTCGCTGTGGATATTATATAAATACAATGCACTTACCTGATTAGAAATATATCGAGGATGCACCTTTGTCCTGTCGATCACATATCTCGCTGCTGTGCTGCCTTTTGACATTTTATTGTTCACTATATTTTTGCAAATGCTGTTCAGAAGTGTGGGTCCAAATCCCTTCACCTGCATCACGTCTGACAATGTTTCAAAGTTTCCATGGTTGGTCCGGTAGCTGACGAGATCCAACGCCTTCCGCTTAGTGAGCCGAGAGTATTGTGAAAGTTCTTCATCAGATGCTTTGTTAAGTTTTTGTAGAATCACTTGTTGTTCATCCGTGTTGAACTCCGAGTCAAAGTTGTGAGTTTCTGTACTGCATCCAGCAGACTGTGTTGAAATCTGATGCAAAGATGATGTTATTAAGTACATATCACAAATAGCAAAATTGATGCACATTGATCATTAGCAGTGTATAATTCATGTTGGTAATCATTGATTGACATGTTGTAACTTTTTCAGAAAAATGCCATAGTTTGGGGTTGGAGTTTATCTTAGGTGTGAGATGGTCATACAATTTTTGGGGAGTTGGCAAGGCAAGGGAGTTGATGTATTGCGACTGGTGCATTCTGGTAGTGCATTCTGACCATCCCCTACAAACTTCAAAGGTTGTGTCTTTGTAAATGGGGGTCGAATGGCTACATGCTGTTTAGAATATAACGTTTTGCACACAACTATCGTAATAAATTACCCCAACATATTTTTTATGTATGTATATAGGACGTAGAAATTAACAAAAACGTGCATAACTCGTATGATCTGACCACAAAATACCCATTATCGCCCACAGCCACAGGTCGTCTATGTCATTCCGTCTAATAATTTTGGCACAGTAAACATGCATATATAATAATGCTTACGGCGTTTATATTTTTACTGGCTGTCACTCTGTTGACAAATGTAGTCCTACAAATATTTGGTCCTAGCAAAACTTTACGAAACACGCTACTAGAAAACATTTTCCCTGAGCGAGTGCTATGCTGGCGCCATCTACCAGTAAGGTTACATATTAGGATCTTCAATTTTCGACAAACTCACTAGGTGTCACATTATGGTGTCACGATCGTAGATTAAAATTAATAAGACTGTATTGTTATATATTTCAGTAGTCACAACAGTTTACACGCCAACTTGAACACTACATCTCTGAGCGCGCCTAACCATACTATAAAACACATTTTGTATTAATTGTTGTTGCTCGTGCACATGCACGCACGCACGCACGCACGCACACACACACACACACACACACACACACACACACGTGTACAGCACTGCCAACAAAACTAAATATCTGCAACTGGTGGTTGGCGGTATAGAAACCTTAGGGCATTATTAATCCACCAACGCCAGCTAGGGAGGCACTACACTATATCTTATTATCATTAAGTTAACTGCCCGTATCACTGAGCATTCATGCATTTCGTTGTTCTAATTCTTCTTATAACCGTAATCATTATGTTTCTGACACGCGTCTGTGATTACTAGGTGCGTAGTTCTGTCTTTATTATATCGCCCCCCCCCCGGACAGACAAACAACATCGACGTGTTCCTCTGAGTTTATTCTGCTATAATTTGTAAGTATCATGACTCATGTATATTCCTTTGTCGCAACAAACAAAGCAGCCGCAGGAGCACACAATGAACGACAGAAGAACCGCACCCTGACTATACGGCAGTTTGCGTTCAATGCGGTCGTATAAATTAACCACTATTTACGGAAAGAATCGTAATTAGCATATTGGCTACATTTATTTATTAATCTCGCTATGCACGCGCATGACCTACCCAAATGGAAACACGATTATACACACTTTGGTGGTCTACACAAGTTCATAAAAAAGTAATTTCTTATATAGCGTAGTATCCAAATCCTCAGGATTGCTTAAAGCGCTTTACACCTTACTTACAGACAGACCTGTTCAATCGAACGCGACAATTAATTTGAGAAGAATAGCCGTATACAAATATCCAACACTGTCTGCAGCTAGATACTCATTCACACAACTGAGTGAAATGAAGCAAGGTAGAGTGACAAAACTTATCCAAGGTTTTACCGGGAGCATAGGATTCTATCGAACCCGGGTCCTCTTAGTCGAGAGTCTGATGTTCTACCCACGAGCAAATGCGCTACTGGCCTACTACAGGTATTTTCTATAGTTTATACATATACAGGAAACACGACGCACGTAGACACTATAATAAGTTCGCACCGTTTAGCAGAATAATGAGTACAGCGAAGATACAATCAGGAAGTGCCGCGCGTGTATAGTTACGACCTAATTTTAGAGGCGACCATTCAGCGCCATGGTGAAACAATTAGTACAAACAAACACATAAGTTTGCTTCGTTATACCCTGCTTGCATATAGACTTAGCGGACAGATGTTCGGACGTACAGTGGCGTGTCAGTAGGACATGAATCGGCACAACAACAGGTGACAGTGAGCGGCAGGTATGTGTTATGATATTTTGTGGTGCTCGTTAAACGTGAAGCCATGACACGCAACTCGATGATAGATTAAGCGCTATTTGTGCTGTTCGTCCCCACGTTTCTTGTTCCTGCTCGTCGTGTGTGTTCTTCTCTCTCTCTCTCTCTCTCTCTCTCTCTCTCTCTCTCTTTGTGTGTGTGTGTGTGTGTGTGTGTGTGTGTGTGTGTGTGTGTGTGTGTGTGTGTGTGTGTGTGTGTGTGTGTGTGTGTGTGTGTGTGTGTGTGTGTGTGTGTGTGTGTGTGTGTGTGTGTGTGTGTGTGTGTGTGTGTGTGTGTGTGTGTGTGTGTGTGTGTGTGTGTGTGTGTGTGTGTGTGTGTGTGTGTGTGTGTGTGTGTGTGTGTGTGTGTGTGTGTGTGTGTGTGTGTGTGTGTGTGTGTGTGTGTGTGTGTTGTGTGTGTGTGTGTGTGTGTGTGTGTGTGTGTGTGTGTGTGTGTGTGTGTGTGTGTGTGTGTGTGTGTGTGTGTGGGGGGGGGTTTTTTTGTGTGTGTGTGTGTGTGTGTGTGTGTGTGTGTGTGTGTGTGTGTGTGTGTGTGTGTGTGTGTGTGTGTGTGTGTGTGTGTGTGTGTGTGTGTGTGTGTGTGTGTGTGTGTGTGTGTGTGTGTGTGTGTGTGTGTGTGTGTGTGTGTGTGTGTGTGTGTGTGTGTGTGTGTGTGTGTGTGTGTGTGTGTGTGTGTGTGTGTGTGTGTGTGTGTGTGTGTGTGTGTGTGTGTGTGTGTGTGTGTGTGTGTGTGTGTGTGTGTGTGTGTGTGTGTGTGTGTGTGTGTGTGTGTGTGTGTGTGTGTGTGTGTGTGTGTGTGTGTGTGTGTGTGTGTGTGTGTGTGTGTGTGTGTGTGTGTGTGTGTGTGTGTGTGTGTGTGTGTGTGTGTGTGTGTGTGTGTGTGTGTTGTTGTGTGTGTGTGTGTTTGTTTGTTGGTGTGTGTGTTGTTGTGGTGTGTGTGTGTGTGTGTGTGTGTGTGTGTGTGTGTGTGTGTGTGTGTGTGTGTGTGTGTGTGTGTGTGTGTGTGTGTGTGTGTGTGTGTTGTGTGTGTGTGTGTGTGTGTGTGTGTGTGTGTGTGTGTGTGTGTGTGTGTGTGTGTGTGTGTAAATCATTATCGTGCTGATGTGTCGTGAAATATTGCTTATGTTGGAAATAGTGCCAAAGTGCATTCACCGATTGAGCAGTGACGAATAAATAACAATGTTATCTAGGCAGATAAGCAAATAGACAAATAGTGTTAATGCCTTCATACAACAGAAGCAGCAAGTTTCTTGCAATTTATTCTTATGGTCAACTATAACAGATTTTATCCCAGCGATGAATACATGCTCGATGAATTCGCCGTTTTACAAGGAATGTCGTACAGAAATTTACGGATTTAGCAAATGTGTAAATGCGTCCACTGTATTTTTTCTTCGTCTTCTTATATTCAGCTCAGACGTCTGTATCAGAAACACGTATTCGGCTGGGGTATTGTGTTCTAAAAAGATTAAAACAAATCTCGACAAATGAAGTCATAATGCTATGAGAACGCCCCTTAAAATGCACACGAAATAGTGCACCAGGATATCCTGCGCCTTATAGTCTGTCGGTTCGAATAGGCCTACAATGTTGACGGCGTCGCTACTGCCAAAGAACCAACGCCTATGAAAATATAACACAAAAGGACAACCTTAAATAGGTCGCATAGTAATCAATACGGCAGCACAAGAATGTTCTCATTTCGTCAACACACAATACCGCGGCGCAGCAACGTCACGCATACGGACGCTCCTTTACGTCTAGCCGGGACGCGACGTTATTATAGGGCCTTAAGTGGGTCACGATACATGGCGAGACTCCGCGCAACTGGAGCTGATTGGGGATTGGACACAAAAATAATATTCTAACGATGGATGACAGTTGTAGCTTCCGACTGCTGAATACTAGGAAAATCAGGTCTTTCTTATCTTATATGTCCGATTTAATATTGAGTTTACCACACTATCATAGACATATAGCGATTTACATAGTGCAGATAGTAGACATGATTTGAGGCCGTATGTGTCTTTTAAAGTAGCCCGCTGTCGCGCTTACGTTTTTCCGGGCGTTAAAAACGTTCCGGTTGACGTTTCTGCACATGCGCGATATATGTACAATCATCAATGTGCAGCGAAAAGACAAAGCATTTATAGTATAAATACTACGTGTTGTTCGTTAGGATGTATATAACCTATCAACAAAGTTATTTGTCACAAATTAACACCAGACAAACAAGTTTTGAGGCATATTTTGATAGCAAGCGTAAATCACGTGACAGTAGTGCGCCATAATCCGTGACAGTGATTTATAAAAAACGCCGCGATGACTCGCTAATGACGCGCCAAAGACGCAAGCGTCTTTAGCGCGTCGTGAGCGAGTCTTCGCGGTGTGCGGGCTCCTCAAGACCGTTTCGAGGCGTCTTGAGCGAGTCGTGAGCGAGTCTTGAGGATCAAACATGTTTGATTTTTCGGAAGCGTCTTGAGGTGTTTTGACCTCGTATTGACCTCGTCTTGACCTCATATTGACCTCGTCTTGATCTCGTCTTGACCTCGTCTTGTCCGCATCTTATCTCAAAACTTGGTATGTAGGCAATTTGCGGTTGAGACGAGAGACAAAAATCCCATTTGCCAATGAGGAGCGGGTCTGAAGTTACATGCTACATCGTACAAAGTTGAATATGGCCGATACTTGGTCAGAAGAAGTTAATAACAGCCTAATAACATCTTGGCAAACATTCCCGCTATTGTATGACGTAGCTGATAAGCATTATTTCAATCTTGTTTTAAAAGAAAGGACATTTGTGGAGGTTGCGGAGGTAATAAATATGACAGGTAGCGTATGTGTACAATTTAAAATAGATCTTCCTAACCTGAAATTATAAGACACCGGTATCATACAGGTGTTATAGTAATCATGGGTCTAGTGGTGTTTTGTAAGTTTTACTAAAATGTCTTATCAAATTCTACAGTAAGATTATATTTATAAGCTAAATCTGTAACATAAATATTATATCATGTGCCAAGATGAAACAGTTGGAGATCACACCTTGTATATATATATATATATATATATATATATATATATATATATATATATATATATATATATATATACAAAAAAATAATTAAAATATGTTTTTGATGTTTGAAATTTTACCAAGAAAGGTATATAAAATGTGATGTTTTCACCACAATGTCATAACTATGATTCAGTAATTTTTTTATTACACCGGGCTTGTCCAACAGTACGTATTTTTGACAAATACAATCCATCTTTTTCAGCACAAGGGGTGAAGAAAAAAATGGTTTCTCTTCGCACTCAGTTTGGCAATGAGGTTCCACAAATCCACGTTAGTCGCTAGAGGCGCTGATACGCAACTAGACCCTAGTTGCGCATCAGCGCCTCTAGCGATTAACGTGGATTTGTTTGCATGTTTTGCGGAAAGCTTGTTTAAATCCTCAATTAGCTGTTGAACTCGGATATCTCAGAAACCTCACACATAGCTAAATACGAATATAGTTTAACATGTCCGTCAATGTGAAGGCATAATATGTACAGTAATGTACACTTACAGCCGAATGAGCTGATGGTTGTCGACGAGTGGCCCAACGCAACAGGTATGCTAGAACTATCCCGGAACGGATGTTTAAAATCATCTACAGCTCGCCGAATGCTTCACACGAGACTGCTACTTCACACATAGTTAAATATTGATATCGTATAACATGTCCGTCCGTATGAAAGCATAATGTCTAGTCATATCAATGCACATTTACAGTAGAAATGGCGCGGTCCCGGTTATTTTGTCGTGCACTGATCACATGTTCTTGGTCTTTGAAATACCCACCCGAAATTATGTAGAAATGGCCCGTTTTCTTGCCGCGAACAGATCACATGATCTTACAAAACATACTCATTTTTAATTCCCCCCACACTAATATCAACGAGTGCCAGTGCGCGATGTTAGGCGGGTAAAATCTGTTACATTGTATCGTATTTTGCCGTGTGTTTATTAAAAATAATAATGAATTTTATTGAATTTTATTTTGGTTACATATACACATTTGATAGTGTCAATGAAACCAGCGTGAGGTCATTGACATTGTAAATAGTGTACATAATGTTATTATAGTCTGGATTAGGCTGCATATAAGTAATTGTTAAAAGAAACTGCACCAACCTAGGTTTTCACGTGGATGTCGTTGCTTAGCTTTTATTAACAAAAACCATGACCAAAACAATTATGTCACTCTTTCCCTATATTATGGTGAAATACCTTTTCACATATATGAAGGGTAAGGTATTGACTGTGCAGGCGCGTAGCCAGCGATAGTTTGTATGTGTGTGCATGCCGTATGTGTGCTCAATAGACAGAATAGCCAAAACAACGCCATCTTGGCACTGAATTCGATCGAACGTCCTGTGACGTTCCATCGACTGTAAATGTACATTAATGTAGACATTATGCTTTCATACTGACAAACATGTTATACGATATCAATATTTAACTATGTGTGAAGTAGCAGTCTCGTATGATGCATAGGGCGAGCTGTAGATGATTTTAAACATCCGTTCCGGCATCGAGCCAGCACACCTGTCGTCGGGCCACCAGTCGACGTTCCATCGGCTGTACAATGTACATATTATGCCTTCACATTGACGGACATGTCAGACTGTATCCATATTCAACTATGTCATATTCAGCGGAGTCATGCGTGTTCAAAAGCTGATTGTAGGATGATTTACACAAGCCTTCCGCAAAATGTTCGGCAAAACGCATTTTACACACGTCAAGAATACGTAAAAGACGGCACAAAGACCCCAGTTGCGTTAGTGCGCCCTCTGTCGGATTAGTTATTGTTGTACCTCATTATGCTTTCCACGTTGGCCACATGAGCGCGCGAATCGACCCGTCTTTAGTGCGTCGTGAGCGAGTCTTCGCGGTGTGCGGGCAAATCAACTAAAGACTCGCTGACGACTCGACCTAAAAACTCGCTCAAGACGCGGCCAAGACGCATCTAAAATGCGTCTTGAGCGCGTCGCTGGCTTAAGGGATTTGCATTTTACATTGCTGTATGTTGTGGTTTCGATAAGCACATATATCTGACAAGTTGTCTAAATGCACATATCATAACTCATCTATACGATTGCCTCAAACAGGTTGTACTGCGCGAAAAATGGCACCCTTCATTATTAGTCAAGATCGCCAAACACAAGTACTAGCCGGCAATGCCATGGCAACCACCATAATAATCGATTAAAATTCATGATTTCCGTGATCATTGTCACCGACAAAGAATTTCATTGCTTCTGCTTGTAACAAGCCTTCGGACAATAT
Organism: Ridgeia piscesae; assembly: GCA_025642075.2. Taxonomy (NCBI): domain Eukaryota; kingdom Metazoa; phylum Annelida; class Polychaeta; order Sabellida; family Siboglinidae; genus Ridgeia; species Ridgeia piscesae. The sequence continues at coordinate 232,622 of JAODUO010000471.1, forward strand.
AACTGAAATACGCTATTTGGGAACAGTTCAATTATTACAAACAAAAACAAAACAAAGTCCTATATGTTAACATGGAGAATATGGACTTCCTGCCTCCAACTGCCCCCAGCCTCGTTTTCGCGCGCGAGACTTACACGTCCTATTGCACAACACTCAAACTATATACACTCATTCGCCCACCCGCCCACCCGCCCGCCCACCCCCCTCACCCGCCCACCCGCCCACTCGCCCACCTCGCTCGCTCATTCACTCACTCACTCATCTTTTCGTAATCTCCAGGTTGCTGCCCAGACTGCAGCGGTCATGGCCCTGCAACCGGATGTGACGTTTAAGGTCCATCGGACAGGTGAGACTAAGACGTACAGGTTTCCGTTAGACATCACGACGACGCTGGCCGATGCGAGACAAAAGCTGCTCACTCGGCACCCAGCCAGTGTGACGGCGTCGGCGTCGGCGGAGAACAGAGAAGTCGCGTTCCTGCGAGGGAGTCGAGTTGTGACGGCGGCAGAAGAAACACACACCCGACTGTGTGACGTCGTTCCGAAGCTGTTTGCCGGCAAACCACCACCGAACGAGGTCTTCCGCTACAGAGACGTCACTTACCGGGAGGTGGGTATACCGGCGTGACGGTCTGGAATGTCAATCGGTCCAGCACGTCGTTCTACTTCCGTTTTTCACCGGCTTATGCATATTGCGCATGACTCGTACATGTCAAAGGTTAGCGGCACATTTCGGCCCGCAACTTACCAATCTAGGATGTCGTTCCACCTCGTTTTGAGTGTCGTTCATGAACTTCGTATATGCATGTCAAATGTTAACGTCTACTTTGACCAGCTTAAACACTGTGACTGCTGAACCTATGCGTGACCCATGCATATTAGTGTTTATGTTAATGATTTATTTACACGCTTCCTTTGTTGCAATTATTATTAGTAAACATAACAAAACCTCATAATTAGCGTTACTTGTGTAATGATTTATAAAACGTTTTTTCTTAATGTCATTGTCTTAGAGCGTCGTGCATCTTATGGTTTCACCACTGCAGTAGTTTTCAGCGTTATTTATAGCGCGTACAGCGTTAAGTACAAATCGCGTGTGCGTGTGTGTGTGTGCGCGCGCGCAAGCGAGTGTGTGCGTGTATGAGCGAGAACACGTGTGTGTGCGTGAGCATGTGTGTGTGTGCATCGTGTGTGCGCATGCATATGCGTGCGTCCGTGCTTGCGTGTGTGTGTGTGTGTGTGTGCGTGCGTGTGCGTGTGCGTGTGTGCGTGCGTGTGTATGTGTGTTAGTGACACCTACATATACTTGGTTGTTGATTGCCCGTCCTGGCTGCAGGTGACGCTGCAGTATGGCGACCACAAAGCAGCCATCTTGTGTGCGTGTCTTGTCCGGCTGATAGAAATTGGAGAGAAGACAACAAAGATCACCGACGCAAGATACGGTTTCTCGTTTATTCCTGCTAACATAGAGACATACGAATATGTCAACACAGGTAAATAAAATAGTTAGTTAACAATTATAGCTTACGTGTGACAAGGTTACACACAATATTTATTTATTTATTCAGTGACATTATTTTAGCGTCTCATAATACTTTATGGCAAAGTGCCGTTGTTAGCATTCATTGAGTTTATGAACTTAACCATATAAACAAATAAACAAACATACACCTAAAATTTACTTTCATTGCACTAACTATCCCGATTTATTGACATTTTGAGAAAGGGTTTTGGGTTCGTTTCTCCATGTTTCACGGTATGCAAAGATATAATTAGTTAGCTTTTACTGAAAATACAATGGAACTAAATTACACGGCCATGGGAATAATGAATAGTAACTGCTTACTTTTATAGTCACACAACATATGACGGTTTCCCGACGGACAAAGACAATCGTCACGAAAGGTATTGTTTTTTGGTTGTGTTTGTGATGGTGTTCCATTTATAAGAAAACGTCGTAAATTATGAAAACTTGTTTGTGTCGTGTCTGTTGCTGCGGTTGAGTTTACGACATGTCAGTAACAGACTGCAGCACAATTACCGCGTTGAAACGCGTGAGTCGAAGCGTCAGGTGGACCTGTTCTCAAATATTTAATTTTATTGTCTATAGGCACTACGTGACTCAACGCCAGAATACATTCTTATTTAACATGACATGTACTTGCATGTTAAAAATCGCAAATAAAGCTTCATTTATTATAATTATTGCATTCACATATTTTGAAGCTCATCAGAAACATCGGCTCTTGAGGGTGACAGTGAGGCTACCCAAAAACACCTGATTACCCAAAAAACACCCAAATACCCTCCGAACAATTCTCAGCTTCCGACGCCTGTGCAATATAACTCACTATAGCGACCAACGAGCTGGTGATTTGCCTTTCAATACATATTCACAGCCAATAGGCCAGTTGCCACACTTAATTTTCACTATAATTTATTTTGCAGATCTGCACGAATTGGCAGCTACGGGGAAAGGGAAGGTAAGAAACTATTACAAAACGTCATGAATATAAAAAACTTTCGCTTATCGCTGCATTGTATGTTTCATTTCAAAACTCAATTTCTACTTATAAATGTCAGCAGTGTTAATTCATCTAAATCTGATGTTCTAAAAACGTCGTTTTACTTATGCAAACTGCTTAACTGTATCAAACAGATGCGATATTCATACTTGTTTTCTGTGCGTGACAGTTCCGCGATTTTCAAACATCGTGTGTAACAGTCTAGGTCAAGCTGACTGGTTGATATATTAGTCGGTTGGTTGGCTGATACTCGCTTTCCTCCGTTTACAGGTGACACTTGGACGCGGCGTCCAACACGAAAACGGCACACACTTGAAAGACGTACTGCAAAAATTAACACCACCGAGCACAATGACAATGCAGGTAGGCATAATTCAATCAAGGATTGTGTTGCCTGGACAATGGAGGTCTGTTTGACTTATTGTTGACGCCAGTTATAAGTTTGATACGAATACAACGCCGTACCTGACATGTTCCCTATTATCGCCCAGTACTGGTAAAGACACATGGCGCTAATCAATGTGCCATCTGGTAAATATTCAACCAAATGCCAACATAGGTTTGATCTAATTCATGTATATTTGACATGTTTCATCAGCAAAATTTATTACAGATAAAAAGATGCATGTCAAAGACATTTTAGGAATTATAGCCTGCATCACCCAGGCTAGGATTACAGTCGATCTATTATATGGGTCACATAACTGTCATATTGTCGGATCCCGCAGGACTACCGAGGCATGACGCCGCTCCACTACGCCGCCGCCGTTGGAGACATCGGTGCTTGCTCCGTCCTGCTGGAGCAGTTCCAGGCGACTGTGCTTCACGCTCGCGACAACCTCGGCAAGACGGCCTTGCACCACGCTCTGTACTGGACCCGCGTACCCGTAGCGGCGCTGCTCCTGCAGCGAGGGGCAAAGGTGGACAACGATGAAGACACGTACGGGAACACACCGCTGACTCTGATCCAGCACCTCAAAGACAAAACGCTGACACAGCTTATGCAGGAACTGCTCCCAAAAGGACCTCCTTTGGAAAAGTCGTTGCTGGAATGCCTCCTACACAGGACAATGTGGGGATTGTGCACCGATTTTGTGAAGCCGCTGTGCGACATGGGAGTGGACGTGAACTCGACAGATGCCATCGGTTTGGCAGCGATTCACTACGCGGCAATACGGGACAGCGGCGCCATGGTACAGGCGCTGGTCAGAGCGGGTGTTGATGCCGCAACTGCACGCACGCAGAGCGGTCGCCTGGCGTTACATTTGGCCGCGCAGCGTCGGACATCCACCATCCTGCAACAGTGTGACGCACTGGTGGAGACGGTGGCCAGCGACGATCTAACAACCGCCGTTTTCTCGGCGATCAGTGCGTGTAACTTCGAAGCGGCGGCCGTTCTCCTGGGACAGCCACGACTGACATTGACGCAGCGCGAATGGGAGTATGTGGCTGACGTCACCGACAGACACCTGCCAGCGAGCCGGCCAGTCGTCAGGTATTTCCGAGACGCGGCAGTCGCTACACGGTTCCTGGCGGTGTCGGCGCGTCTCGGCTACACAGACACGGTGAGGCAGCTACTCGACCAGGGGGCGCCACTGTGCAACAGTCAAGACTTCATGGGTCGAACGGCTCTGCACGAAGCGGTGCAGGCGGATAACGGGGCAGCAATTATCGCCAACTTGTTGCTGTCACAGCAACAACTTGACCCGAACATACAGGACCAGCGAGGCGAGACGGCCCTGCACTACGCCTGCCGGGCCGGGAAGGTTGGCGTCATTGACATTCTCTTAAGTGACAAACGAGTCCTACCATTCATGCAGGTGAGTGACGAGATAGTTATCACATACTTTCTATGAGCAGATTTTAGTTGTTCATTACTGGTTTAATAATATATACCAAAATAGGTAAGTTATTAATAATTAATACTAAGTTTGGCGGCATTCACAATTATGCATCGTTTCTGTTTTATAATGGTACTAATAATTTTTATTAAAAAACAACAAATGAAAACGCATCATGTAGTTATGCATATTTAACTTTAAAGCGAATGTTATCAAAAAGTACGGTAATCTATATAATGTTTAATTTACTTAGTGCTATTTTTATGTTTTGTAACACTGCCTTCGAACAGGGTAACCTGGATTTACTACGCTAAATAAATGATTTATTAGTACTATTATATTATTATAATCGACATATAACATATGCTACAATGATATTTTAACAGGAATTAGCGGCATTTGTAGAAATCCTGTTATATGTTTCGGTGATTCGCAGGATTATATCGGACGGACACCTCTCCTAGCGGCCTTGCGCGCAGGCCAACGACAGGCCGCTAGACATGTGTTGGCGAAATTCCCTCTCCACGTCGGCTTGACCAAAAAAGACATATACGGCTGTTCGATCTGGCACTACGTACACCAGTTTGAGCAAAACGATTTGTATCAAGTGTGCGCCTTGTTCAGACAGGTGGAGGATCAGGAGCAAGAGCAGGCACATGAGCAGGCACAGGAGCAGGAGCAAGAGCAGAAAGCCGCTCCAAAGACTCAGTCTGAAATTGGAGAAGGGAACGAACCGGAAGTGTCATGTTCCCATCCTGCAGGGAACACACCAGACGAAGGCAGTCTTGCCCCAGATGTCATTTGGAGACCGCGGTTGTATGAGAGCGTGCGACGGCATGCTGATGCAAGATTCGTTTGTCCGAAATGCGGTCAGCGCATGTTTCCCCGGCTTGCAAAGCGACACCAAACGCTTTGTGAGCGACAACAGTTGCTTCGGTGCAGAGTCACTCCCACCGTGTCCTCGTCACCAAAAGAGAATGTCATCCTCAAACGCCGGGATATACCGAAATGGCAAGAATCTCCACCATTCGCATTCCACAACGACAAAGGCATGTGCGACCAGCGCTCTTCGCCACTCTTCGCTGCCGTTGTACGGAACGATTTGGCCACGCTGAAGTTCCTTTGGGAATGCAAGTCCTCATATGAGAACGACGCCAGCGACGCAAGGAATGTTCTGGAATTCGCCGTCGACTGCTTGAAACCGAAAATGGTATCTTTCTTGCTCGCAGACGGGGGTATGAGAAGTGAAGACGACAAGATGTGCCTCGTGCACAGATGTGTGTCCGCACTCGCATGGACAGAAGCCGAAATGAAAGCGCAGTTTGAGATACTAAACATGCTGCATGCATCCGAAGGTCGACAGATATGGACTTGTCAGGGACACGACTCGTGTCGACCAGATGTCTACAGTCAGGAGCGCAACAATTGCATGCAACGGATGTTCTCCGTCTTGGCAAACAACTGGTCGGGTGAGAAAAGAGTTGTGAAGGATATCATCGCGGGATTGGGCAGAACCGATCAGATCGAAGTTCTGAACCAGGCCATCATTGAAGGGCATTCTGCTATGGTAGAATGGTGGTTATCTTGCATACATTCGACTGAAAGCACTGGAACACCAGTTATGACAGGGGAAGAACAACTCTATCTGGCGTGTACAGCGAAGCGGAAGGTCGTCAAAATCATGGAACATATTCTACAACATTGGCCTCGGGTGCTGGATGGTGACCAAAGAAAACACGTGGTTGATGCAACAGAAGCAACAGAAGAAACATCACAAGAAGACCAAATAACAACAGTCGAAACAGAGAGAGAAGAAACAGAAGAAATAGTTACAAAACGCGCAGAAAGCAATGCAGCAGACAACGACATGCAGGACATTACCGTTGATAAGACAAATGCTAAATGCAAATTCATCTACATGCACAGTCACACGCCGCTGGAGTGGCTGATGCGTCCAGCGTTACCGAGAAGTCCGGAAGAAGACAACGAATTCCACGACAGAGAGAACCTTGGCTGTTTCCTCATCGAAAACAAATTATACCTGGACATAGTCTGCGTGGACGACGACACAGGTGACAGCATTCACGCGGCTTGTGTGGCGTTGTCACTGGCCGTGAAACAACACTACTGGAAGATCGCTGAATCCCTTCTTCTAAATGGCGCTGCCGAACTCTTCTGGAACTGTGTGCATGGCGAGAAGAAAGGGACCACGTTGTGCACTGAGTGCTACAAACTGTCAGCACAGGGCATGATCAGAGATCTGTGTCGACCGAATGCTCCTATCAAACTGTTGCAGACCTTTCTCTCTCTCAAACCCAAAGACGCAAGGACACCGCAGTCAGATGCACCAGTGCGCAGTCCGCCGGGCTACTGGGTTCCATCGCTGAATCCCGCCCAACTGTGCGAACTAGTGGAACTTTCCCGCACCTACCCTCGACTGTGTCCTCCGGTGTGCTGCGAGGAATTCACATATGCTCCGAGGGGTGGAACGATCTATGAGCGCGAACCGACGAAGAACTGGACTGTTCTCCACGAGGCCTGCAGAGCGGGGAACGAAGACGTCGTTACGCGCCTCCTCGGGACGTTGCACGAAGTGTTGCAGATGCCAAATGAGCCGAGTCTGTCCACTCCCCTGTCCCTTGCGGTCCGCAGCGAGAGCGTCGTCAACGTGGAGACGTTGTTGGCGCGTGGAGCACCGCCCAGTTGGGCCATCGTTGCAGAGAGCTTCGATCGCCAGCGCCAGAGTCAGCGTGAGTCTCCATTCTGTCGGTCAAATTATGCTCTCACTGTCACGTACATGTCGATCGCGACAGTAAAAGTATAATTCGTTGACACAAGACTTACTACTAGCAATACCTACTACAACAACAACAACAACTACTACTACTACTACTACTACTACTACTACTTCTACTTCTACTACTACTACTACTACTACTACTACTACTACTACTACTACTACTACTACTACTACTACTACCACTACCACTACCACTACCACTACCACTACCACTACCACTACCACTACATTACTACTACTACTACTACTACTACTACTACTACTACTACTACTACTACTACTACTACTACTACTACTACTACTACTACCACCACTACTACTACTACTACCACTACCACTACCACTACCACTACCACTACCACTACCACTACCACTACCACTACCACTACCACCACCACCACCACCACTACCACTACCACTACCACTACCACTACCACTACCACCACCACCACCACCACCACCACCACCACTACCACTACCACTACCACTACCACCACCACCACCACCACCACCACACTACTACTACTACTACTACTACTACTACTACTACTACTACTACTACTACTACTACTACTACTACTACAACCAATACTACTACTACAACCAATACTACTACTACAACCATACTACTACTACTACTACTACTACTACTACTACTACTACTACTACTACTATTACTACTGCTACTACTACTACTACTACCACTACCACTACTAATAGCAAAAACAAAAATAAAATAATAATGCATAATCTATCTCGGGACAAAAGTATGTTCGACAAAAACATTGCCAGTTTTTACAATTAGTTTTTAGTGTTTACATTACACTAGTATGTATAAAATATGTTTTACTTTACCAGGCATCACATCGGACAAGACGAGAGTTTCCCCAGAAGCCATACACATGGACATTCTGAAGCTGCTGTATAGGAGGTGATGACAGCTTTACCTTCTGTCATTGTGTACCGTGAGGACGAGAAGCAGTTATCAAAAACAAACTGGCTGTGCTTCCTATATACATTGCAAGGAATACACTATTTTGTATCGCGGTCATTAGGCTGCTAATTTTATATTTCATGTGTCCCGTGCGTCAGGTCGGTCTGGTGCGTCAAATATGACTTGTCGCGTTGTCTGTCGGCTTATGTAAAGACCTGGGGGATGCAGTATACTCGAAGACATGCAACATTTCAATTTCTCCAAAATACACATCTGCGTCAAAATTGTAGCCTTTTTCTGTTGGGTAGGTGATCTTATCTCTGTCACCACCACAATATATACAGAAGCCACCTAACTCTACGACGCCTTTGATAGCAAACAACTTCAGCTGTGTTTCCTTTGCTTCCAGACTGCGCCCATCCAGACCGTCTTGTGCCGACATGGAACAGGTTCTCCTCCGAGTGGCTACACGCGGCGGGTTGAACCAGTTGCGGGCTCTCCAAGACATTGACATTGTACCAGAAGAATCGGACGTGCAGTTTGTCTGGTGAGTAACGTCATTGTCATATTCAAAATAGATCGAGCGAGTAGACCGCATATCATTGATCAAAAAGCACCGACGATGACATTGCACATGACATTGCAAATGCAATTTAGATTAAATATTCATTACCGATTTCAATTAATATAATTACATTATTAACCATTTCGACGAAGAAAATCATGGAAGCAAAATAGGTGAAATTCAGTTAACTTCTCATTATTAGTACTTAGACTTTTATTAGATGAATTAAGTGTACTACTGAGTACCACAACCATTTGTCTAATAATGTATCCCGTTGAGCTGCATATCTATGTTCTTAATCCAGGAGAGTGTTACTTCTGGCGGTCGACTCTGGTCAGGCTGATGTGGCCATGTTTCTCCTGGAGCATCGAATACAGCAGACAATACACGACGTCATCACAAACAAACTGAACGACTTCACCGACCTACTTCTGCGCTCGTCTCGACAGCAAATGTGGGAGCTCATGGATAAACTGATACCAGACATCAGTGGATTAATAGACGACTGTCAATTCGCAAACGGTACACACGGTCAGACGTGTGTCCACTACTTGGCTATGGGCGGTCAAGTGTCGCTGGTTGTGAGGGTGCTTCGTCTGATCAAGTGCGCCGAGATGTCGCCGTCGTGCATTGGTCAAGAGGACCACTGTGAGAGGACGCCATATTGGTATTCCGTTGCCAATGCACACTGGTCGCTGGCCGCGGTGTTTCTCATTTATGGAGCAAATCCGGCTGAGAAGAGTCCATGGCCAGGACGTTTGGGCGGCATGGTCGAAGTGCGCATGTCTGACAGTGGCGATCAGTACACGATCGACTTGCCTCGTTTGTTGACGGCGGGAATGTTTGCGAACGCGGCTTCTTGTTCCATTCTACACGCCGTATGTGCGACGGGGAACACGGCACTTGTGAAGATGCTGTGCAAAGAAAGACCGGAACTAGCAACGACACTGGATGACGACGGTCGGTCGGCGCTATTCTATGCAGCGTACAACGGCCACAAAGATGTCATACAAGTCTTGGTGTCGCTCGACGTCGATTGGCTCAGCATCGATGCCGCCGTCTTCAGTGCCGCCGCCTTGTACGCCCTCAAACAGGCTCGCAACATCGGCCTGTTCACAACGTCGAAACACAGCGTTTTGAGGAAGGAGAAGACCAGCGATATCACGAAGCTGTTGTCGTACACCACAAGAACATTGGCTAGAAAAGAGCCACAGTTTTGTGGGGAATCTGCAGAAGCCGGCCTGAGCAATGCAGAAGAATGCATCGCTGTAATTCTGCAAGGTCTTGGAACAGATAAACCGATGCCGACGACTGCCAGCGACTTGCTGAGTCTAGCAGCAGTTGTCATCGGGTCTCTCCGACTCTACACGTCGCTGCAGAGTGTCAACTCTCTTGTGGCAGTGTTAGACACACATCGGATAGCCACAGCCTTGACCATCGTCATCGACACAACACAATCCAGACAACGTGAAGAAGTCAAGAAACACAGCGTTTCTCTCTTTCAACTTGCACTTCACTTTCTCATGAGACGGATCACTGGTCGCTCTAGAAACACGACACTCAATCGTGCGATGGACCGCGAGACCATCACTTTACTGACGTCGCTAAACAATGTAGAGTCGGCACTGCTGGCCACAACAACATCGTCTTTGTTGTCACCTGTTATGCGCACTCTCCTTGAAGTGGATCCAGCTGGTGCCGTTAATTGTGACCCACAGAAGTATTTGCGCATCTTCTCATTCGCCCTAAAGAACGCACCTGACTGCGCTACTCAGCTGGCGAATGTGCTACGAGACCGGCCTGACTCCGGCGACAGAGATGCGCTGGCGTGCCTTGCGCTACAAGAAGCCGTCTACCACGGCGCAGATGCCACTGTTAAAGCACTTCTGAAAGTAGGTCAAAACCCCAGCAGACGTATCGTTGATGTTGACGTGGCCCTGGGACTGGCAGAAGAACTTCCGGTTCGTCACTTCCGGCCCACCTGGTCTGCCCTGCATGTAGCAATCGCCAGAGGCCACAGCTCCCTCTTTGTTACACTGTGGAATGTCGTTGGGAATTACAGTTCACCACCAACCGTCGTCAACGGATCCGAAATGTGGAACGAACTACTGTACATGTCGGCCGCATACGGTAATGACGAAGTGAGAACCTGTCTCACCGGAAAAGGCTGTCAGTATACGGCACTAAACCACGACGTTGATGGGCTGCTGTCTCGGAAGATCGACACCAGGTCGATGTGCTTGACTGCTGTAAAGAACGGCCACGAAAGATACGCAGAGACCGTCTTCGGTGATGTGACGTCACACGCCACAGCCCTGTACGACGAACACGAACAGACCAACATCTACCATTACGCCGCCTACAACGGTTTGTCGGCGCTGACAAAGTCTCTCTTGGAAAACAACGTTCCTGGCTTCTCCCGTGTTGACGAATACGGCGTCACACCAGTCCAGTACGCTCAGGCGTCAGGCCACATGGACACGCTGCGTGTGTTACTTGAACACGCAAAGGCTGCTGGGACGAGTCCAACACTGAGTCCCTGGGGACTGTATGGCGTGCTTCGTGCTATGGAGCACCACACTGTCTCCGTCGGTCGCATCCCAACGTGCATATCATGTTCGGAATTGACGTGGGACGCGAGTAGTTTCGAGAGGGTCGCAGTGCAGTACATTGCACATGCTCTCGCCGTGCAGCGTGACCACATGGCATGGGTCTACATCCAAGCTGTCCAGCCGGACTTGTTCGAGACCAACGCCAAGTCGCAAACGTTGCTGCATTATGCCGCCGCCGGCGGGTGCGTCAACAGTCTAACGGTAATACTGGACACGGCCAAGCAGCAGAACGCGCGCAATGTGTGCGTCACGGAAGACGACGCCGGACATACAGGTAAGTTTGATCGAGGTGTAGTCACGAATTGTGAGTAATTTTTCAGTTTACATTATATATAGAAAAAAACAGTACCATATCTATTTATCGCATTATAAACGAACTACTGTGATGATAACTGTAGCCATTGCTTGCCCCGTAACAATACGTGGATGCGCTTATGCAATAAATACTCTTAAGATATTAAACAATATTACTATGCAACATTTGGCAGGGTATGTTGAAGCTTTTTACCGTTGATAAGTATTGCTAAATGTGTAATGGACGTCCGTGGTTTGTTGTAAGATAACTGTTGTGGTGACAGTATTGTACAGACAGTACTGCACTGTGACGCTTAACTGTTTTTATAGCGTTGCAAAGTATGCTATGCGTCTGTACCAAACAGCGTTGAGTCATGCTATCGTGACGGGTCATATCGACTGCGCCGAACTGTTGCTGGACCAGCACGGATGGAGTCTATCAAGATGCCAGAAGACAGGTGAGACGCCCCTTCACTTGGCGGTGAGATTCAAGCACGAGCAGCTGGCCAAGCATCTGGTCGCGGTCGGCGGGACATCGCAATGGGAAGAGGCCGACAACGAAAACCTGACGCCCGTGGAATATCAGGAGCTGTTTGATGAACGTTCGCTCCGTCATGCATCTCCATCTCCCGCTGAACAAGACAAATCGCAAATCAGTGCAATGGAAGTACATCGGTTGTCTCGTGCATCCGGGTCCACGTCAGAACTGACTGAAATGGAAGCACCGCCCGACTGGCAGTGTCAGACGGCGGAGAACAACCTAACGAAACTGGAGAGCGTCAAACTTCGACAACCGTCAAAAGCGGACACAGACGCGTGGTTCCGACTGGAACAATCAAAAAACGAGACAGGCACGTGGGCATACTCAGTAGACGAACTTATGGATCGAGCTATTCAACATGCACAGGAAAAGGTAAGAGTATTGGATAATTACTATAGTACAAAGTGATCGCTTCTATATGGGAAAAATTATATTTTTTGTCAATTCGTTGTTACAACGAATTGACAAAATGCAATTTTGTTCCAGACATACCACCATTTACTTAGTCACTTGGTTAACGGCTTTCAAATAATAAAATTTATATATAGGTCACTGCACCTTCTGGTCTAGTGTCGCCACTTATCGAACTGGAAATTATATCCTCATCAACACAACTCCGTTTTTTTCAGAAACGCACGCACGCTAACACGCACGCACGCACACAAACACACGCATACATTGTGCGTGAAACATAAAAAGATATTTAGGTAAGCAGGCATATATATACTTGTGTTAATGCCATGTACATAGCGCATTTCACAAATATGGTAATTAGTTCGTCTTTGAGCGTGACTTATAATATACCGTATTTGTTCGTAGGTTTGATATTCAACTGAACGTGACAACGTTTCTTAGAGATGTCCTCTGATGAAATGTGCCAGTATTATACATTTTTTATTAGCGACGTGACCGATAATTTTGGCTGTGCCCGCAATTGATTAATGCATGAGTAACTACTGTTTATTCTGATGGCCTCAGGTGATGGAGCTACTTGGAATCAAACTGACAGTACAGATGGAGAAACAAAACGTGGATGCAGAAGAACGTGGACAAACACATGTCCTGCAGCAGTACGCCATTCAGCAACTGCGAAGCGAAGTTGAAAACTACGAACGCTACTGGGACACCATAACATACTACATGGACGAAGAGACGGTCAACGACATGAGACAAAAAGAGTTGAAGCCGAACAACGTAGTCTACATCGACGTCAGGGACAACAACGACCAGCCCACAGTTGACCCTGGGACAGTCAGATGGGTGTTTCGCGTGGGTGAAGGTGGTCAGCCGAGAGCGGAACCAGGGCACTTACCTGTCTGGCACGTCTTGCGAGCACGTTATGTCGAATGTGTTTGCCTGTGGGCACATTTGGACGGGGTGCAAAGGCACAACGGTCGCGTCAAGTTCACGGGATTAGAGAACTTCGACTCGATGGAGCAACGGCTCGCCTTCGTCAGAACACACTTAGCGTTCGTGGTGGAACTAATCTCGAGGGTCCTTGTTGTACACTGGGAATACCTACTGAATGTTGTCGAGAACCTCACGTTTGACGTGCGCCACGAGGATGGCCAGAAATGCGAGATTTTGATCGATGACGGATCAAAAACGTTACATGTCAGAGTCGCCTCTGCGGATCCGTCACAACCCGACATTGACGCCTTCTTGTTGGAGCGCGTGCGCAGGCAGATGGAAGTATCAGAGCAGATGAAGGAGACAGTTACAGACCTGCGCGAACGGACACAAGCGTTTGCGAAGAAACTCGGCGAGGAGCTTGGTGGAGACATGACAGTGGGGAAGATCCAGGAGGATGACGTCATAGCTGGTCTGTCGAGGGATTCGCTGCGTTACCTGTGTCCGCCCAGTGCCATTCTAGCCACGAGTATCGTCCACCAGTTTCCCGACATGGACAGAAACGTAGCACGCGACTGCATCGTGTCCTCGGCGAATCAACCGTCCATGCTCGTCTGGAAATGGCACATTAAAGTCGCTACAAACAACACGCCTGATTACTTGAGATGTCTGCGATTCTGGATTGAATCAGAAGGCTTCAAGGACACACAGAAACGAGATCGACTTCTTGTGATGAGGGATTACAGAGGCAAAATCAAGGCGCACGTGAACCCGCAGGATGTTGATGACGAGCTCGTGCTCGGACGGTGGGAGTCATTCAGTCTGGTCGAGTGTGTTGGTAGCGAGGGACGACACACAACACAGCGAGTCGACCTCATCTCATGCATGGGAGAAATGTACCGGACAACGCGTGGAGGTTTTGTCGAACACCTTCCTAATATACTCAACATCGCGTGGGAAGCAAAGGACAAGTCGCTCGCGGAACTGGACGCTCTGAGAAGAGACATAACAATGTATGCAAGTGACCATTTCCGTCAGCCGCCAATTCTCCACGGCCCTGCTCTGCAAATATACGACATGAAGGATCGACGATTAGTAGACGCGACTTATTTGTTGCTGTTGAAACTCGCCGCCATGGAACGCTCTTTGACCGCGCAAACCTTCTACAAAGTCAACATCGACTGGACACCATGGAGTAGGTTTTACAGCGAAGACGGTCTTGCTCGCCTGGCAATATTCACGTTGTTGACAACTCTAGACAGATTAAAGGTGGCCATAGACACCGCCGTGGTTGAGCTAGCGAATGCAATGAAAGGACATGGTGAGGAGGCCACAAAGGACGTGGAACTCAGGTCGGTGTATTTCGTTCAGGATGTCCTGATACAATTTGATAATGACATTTCGGCCACGGAAAGTACCGAGAAGCAAGTGGTGGAAGCATCTCCTTGGACGCTGGTAAAATCAGGAGTGAAGTTGGTCGTTAACTGCACAAAGTGGATATTTGACGACGACAGTGAAATAGAGGACATCATGGGTCAGACTGAGCGCTATGGTGACATCGGCACAAACGAAGAATGTCCACTTCTGAAAGCCATGCGATTGTTCGCGGACAGCATGAAGACAGATCTACTCAAACGCGCTCTCGGTCAGAAGATGACGCGGTTGGCGGAAAGCCTGACTCTGGATAACGTGTCACCTCACGTTAGCAGCAACAATACCTTCGCTAAGTACCCGAAAGGGGTTCGAAGTACTACACCACCCAGAGCTGCCGGGAGACGTAGTGGCTCAGTACTTCAGCAGGCTGGATGAGGCGATGAAGCCGTTTCTCGGTGCAATGTCGTTCATATCAGCGTCTGGAGCCCGCGACAAACTCCACCAGATAAACAGTGTGGAAGTGGTTATTCCGCATGCTGACGACACACATCGAACGTACGGCGTAACATTCCAGAATGGCATGTTACAGTACACGCTACAGGCGACGTCAGATCACGTGGAACAACCCACGCCCAGCAGTACCATGTTTGTCAACGCAATTATGTTTGCCTTAAAAATGAAGCCAAAATGGAGCGACAAACAGACCCTGGAAGTCTCAGCGCAGGAGACATCGGTGAGTGAGCGCTACCGTCACGGTCTTCAGTTGCCCCTTCTTGGATCACAGAACGTCTTCAAGCTAGAACTTCGGAACATTCAAGGCGACCTATTATCACAAGCTAAGCCTGTGAATGACGGCGACATAACAGTGTCAGTCTTGCACGATTCGGAGACAATAGCGTGTGAGTCATCGCTTCAGGATCAGACGAATGGAGTTGTATGTATGGCGTGGACTCCGCCATATGGCAATGATGTTGCTGGCTGTTTAGTCGACGTTCGATGGCGCGGCGACCCAGTGAAAGGAAGTCCGTTCCCGGCAGCGCTAATTCCTCCTGACGAAAGTAGACACCGAGCGCTTGGTCGCGGCAGACTCGTCGGGCAGGCCGATGGCTTCATCCAAGCGGGTAGCACGTGGCACCAGCTCGTCTATCACCGGCCGCATGGCTGCAGATCTCTGACAGAACTTGGACAGTTTGTCCGCAAGAAGGAAACGGAGCAGTCCGGACGTCGCATGACACCGGCAAAGTTCGTGAGCAAACATCACCAATGGACACATCTTCAACGTAACGGGTGGCACGTGACACGTCACCCCGCACTCCACGTGTACCATCACCAGGTGGGGCTGGTACAATCGACGCCGTCTGACAAGTCAACAAGGCAAAGGCCTATAACAGCAAGACCTCAACTGATGTCAATCAGATCTCGGCTGAAGTCATCGAGACCGCGGCCTGTGACTTCCAAACGGCCTGTGACCTCCAAACAACGACCAGTGGCATCCAACAAACGTCCGATGACATCAAAAAGCCGACCGGTGACATCCAAACAACGACTGATGACATCAAAACGACGACCTATGACATCCAGGCCAGGACAGGTGACATCCAATCTTGAACCGATGCAGTCAGACCACCAACAATTAAGACCCACGTTCAGCGTGACCAAACTGACCGATGGTCACTTTCTGCTGCGGTGTAGACCGGTCAAAGCCGGCACGATGGAGACGCTAATACAGTGTCCAGTTTGTAAAGAGAGACTAGAGACCGCCTCAACAACTCACTCTGTGCTTCAGACAGCCAAGATCATCGTGATGCCCGGCCGGATCTCTGCCAAGAAGTCATATGTGGAAGGTATGTGCACAGAGGTACTACTGATGTACGCCCTTTGTGCGACTTCCAGTGCTACGGAATAATAATAATAATAATAATAATAATAATAATAATAATAATAATAATAATAATAATAATAATAATAATAATAATAAATAACAGTATTTGTCTACGCCATATCTCTAGCAATAAAACCATTCAGAGGCGCATTACACTTTACATGAATATACAGA
The DNA here is from genome assembly GCA_025642075.2 of Ridgeia piscesae. Lineage (NCBI taxonomy): Eukaryota > Metazoa > Annelida > Polychaeta > Sabellida > Siboglinidae > Ridgeia > Ridgeia piscesae. The sequence continues at coordinate 249,513 of JAODUO010000471.1, forward strand.
TTACCTTAAAATAAACAATAGAGACGTAGTTGTAAAATAAATACATCAGTAAAAATGTTCAATATAAATAAATAATATTAGTCTTAATTATAATAAAATACTAATACTGATAAATAATAGTTAATTATATTACAACTTAAAAATAAATAATAAAATAGTTGATAAATAGTAGATATTAAAAATAGTAGATATTAAAAATAAATAATAGTTAATTATATTACAATTTAAAAAAAGTTGATAAATAGTACATATTAAACATGTTCGGATATTATAAAAAAATTCTTTTAAAGTGAAAACGCTCTTTTAAACAGAAATGTCTTCAGTTCAGAATACAAACATCGCATATATCATTATATATGAAAATAGTTGCTCTCTGATCGCCGTAAAGCAAACTACAATTTCGAACATGTTAGTGTGGACACGGGAATTGCAAGAATTTGTAACATATATATCGCATCATCAAGGATCCAGTGACTTAACTAAATACTTATTTACACTTTCGCTTTCTTACAGGACTGCATATGATGCGTGCGGAATTGATGCCGGTGCTCTTCAGGGTGCGGCTTCTGGACAATTACGGCAACGGCGTGTCCGTGAGACAGCTGGACGAATTGCCGAAGATATCCTTGTTGCAATGCACAGGGGGCGAGAACCACGAATCACCCTGCGAAGTAACCGTTCCGACGGCTGACGAGAACCTACTGAACGTGTCTACAGCAGCCATAACTGTCGCCGGGACCTACTTCGTGACACTGGACGACAGGGAGGTCGGCTGCTTCTTCTCCGTCGCTGCAGGGCCTCCGTGTGCCCGCAGGTGCAGAGTCATTGGGAACACACGCATACTCACGCAAGACAGGACTGTCGTCGTGCGAGTGCAGATAAGAGACAAGTTCGACAATCTGGTGAAACATCAGTGGCAGGCAAAAAACGACTTGCAAGTGACGGTACTGAGAGACGAAGCAGCGTGGCCACAGATGCAGCATTCGACCGATTGGGAGACTGACTGTCTGGCGTGTACCTTCTCATTCGTCCAACCATCGCGTTATACGTTGAAGGTACGCATTATTATCTCCATCGTGTTGGTAAGATTGCCGACGTCTTGATCTTGTGACATTGGCACATCAACATTTGATGTCAGAACGTTCACACATGGTTTTAATACTGTCCAAAAGAAGAAATCGCGCCAATGCAATATACGATATCATGTTGTTATTGTGAATTTTATTTAGCTTACTTAAGTCATAAGTCTGCGGCCTGGTTTGGCCGATTTCAGGATTATAGAGTTAAAAAAGTAAACAAGCATATTAATTATGCAACATACATGGCTCTCATCTATAATTTTAAATATAACGAAAAGTAACGTTAACGTCTTGCATAGTGCAATTTCCAGTCCTTAAAACTGCTCAAAGCTCTTCACACTTTACCACTTTACATCTGCGCCGACCTGTTCAATTGATCACGACTTCTCCTGGAAACATTCAGCCACGATGCAATTAATGCGCGAATACTATTCGTAGAGAATTATCAACCACTTGTGAAGGAACTAGCCTAATGTTCGACATGTCAGCCCAGAATTCAAACCGGTACCCTTTCGGTTGAGCCAGTGTCTCCAGTACTGTTGACGCTGTCGTATCGACACATTAAATACCATTACCTTCGTCTCGATACGAGCCTACCTGTGTTGCAGTTCTCCTACAAGAACAAGCCACTTGGCGAAAATCGCGTCACAGTTCACTTCACCGCACCGCCCTTCTCGGAACGACTAGACACCTTCAACAGACAGCTCGACGCATTGAGGCGTTACGACCGTCCGGTCATTAATGTCAGACGGAAGTTCGTGTTGGATGACACGCTTCCGTTTATCAGAAAGTGGATTCTCGACGAGAATGCGTTGCGCAGCACACCATACGTGCGATTTGCGTTTGAGCTAGGGCTTGACGAAGGAGGTCCAAGAAGGTACTATAGTTACCTTGGCTGATTAATAACGTGAAACATCGTACACGATTGTTTACATACAGTAGTAAACAACATTTTGCGAAGTGGTTAATGATTAATTCACCATTGTTTCAGTAGAGCGTTGGTGACTAAAGTGTATTTTAAATTGTTATTAGAGCAAGGTGCTTCTGTGCGAAACCATACCTTTAATTATCTGTTTTCTCAATTAAAAATGACAACAGATACATAGCAGCACAAACAATATCAAATATTTCATTTGTACACTTATTCGATAGGGTATAGCGTTTGTAGAAAAGTCGTAACATAAGTTAAACAAGTCGTCACATGAGTAGAAAGTGTTCATAAGGAACCTGGACAATATCGCAGTCACCTGCCAACTGTGTCAACGTCGGAACGTTGGCGAAACACCAGCTAACAGGCACAGACCAATTGGCGCTATCGTTTCTACAATTTCTTTTGTTTCTGTCAGAGATTGGTTCCGGCTCTTCTCCAGCGATGCCCTCAACCCCGACCGAAGCTATTTCAAGGAGGCCGGCGACGGATGCAGCCGACTCAGCGAATTGCTCGTGGATGGCCAGGAACAGACGGGCGAAGCACTTGAGTTGATTGGGTGTATGTTTGCCAAGACAGTTTTCGAAAGTAAGCCAACGGTTTTAATGGACCCGCAATATCTTGGATGTAATTTACATATGATACAAATATATCTATGTAAACAATTACATTGGTTCTTTTCTGGAGCGTGGCAAATCCAGCTGTACAGATTTGCGTTTCTAGCAGACGTAGTTGTGTAGTTGACGTAGTTGCTACTCCACGCGTTTGTAGTTTCATTAAGCCGGTTATAATTCCAAGAACAAAACTGACAAAATCTAAATGGAATTTCATAAACCATATTGTTCTTTTGGTAAACGGTTACGTTTTCTTTAGCACCATTGAGACCTTATAACATGAAATGTAAATGCAAGTAATTTTGCACGCACGTAATTAAACACCAATAATCATTTTGCATTTTTAGAGGAAACGATTGATGGCAGGTTGGCCGAGTCGGTGCTGAAGTACATGATAAATGAACCAATCACGCCGAGCAATCTGCAGAAGGAAGAGCCGGACTATTACAAGTAAGACGTACGACCACAAGTACCTCTCTCGAATGTTTATAAGGGGAACGCGTGACCAGATGCAAAACTTGTTTACTTCACATTTTAAAATACTAAGATGTGTCATCAACATTACACACATTATAAATAGTAATACGTATGGTTTATATGTGTAGTAAAAAGACAGCACCACGACAATAATGTAGATAGTTTTAAACTTGACACTTAAATGTCGAAGACCGTTCAACCAAAATAGCGATTGGCTCACTCTTAGAAAAACAAATTAGGTCGTTTTCTCAATATAACTCAATGGAATAAACCATTCGGTCTTGTGTAATATAATTGCATATTACTTTACCAAAACTATTGTTTTGCTTAATGTGTCTGTGTTTTGTACCATACTATTTCAAGTACGTGATTCTCACGTGAAACAAAATAGGGATCATAAAATTATATACATTTTATTTTAAATGTTTGAATATGTTTATTTTATGATAATACTTTTTGACACTCAAATACCATTAAAAGGACACCTGTAAAGTATTCTTGGAAACACCTTCTAAATAATCTCTCAATGTAAAAGTTTTGAACATTTATTGTATAGTGACTTTTGTATCGTGTATACAACTTGCAAACATAACCGACCTGTAGAAAATGCAGTCCCAACATATGTTTGGTTGCCAGGAGTTTGAAGAACATCTTAGAAATCGACGACGAAGATACATTTGAAAGCATGGCGCTGACATTTGTAAGATCAAAGGAAGAATTTGGCCAATCGGTGGATGTTCCGTTGGTTGAAGGCGGCGAAAACATGAGAGTGACGTTATACAACAAACACGAATATGCTCAACTGTGGGCCCAGAGCGTTTTGAGAGGTGAGATATACATGGCACTGCTGAATCATGAATACTTCCGGTTCATTTTTCGATATGTGCAACCAGTAGCCACATATATGTCCCAAAAACACGCTTAAAATTACAATTCTGAGTTTCAACACCAACCGAATCGCTATGAAAATCAACTCGCAATCTAGCTGCGGAGATTAGGTAAATATCTACAACAGTGTAAATACTATGGACAAAAAAGCTATTGAAGTGTATTATTGAAATGGGTCACACCGTATCTGCTTAGCGCTTGTCTTGTCCTGCCTAACTCTATCAAATACTCGCAGGTAAAAGGTTCACATAACTTGACATATTCAGTTGGCACAGCTAATCTAGTGCCAATTATACGAGACATACACAAGCGCATACGCGCGCACGACCATAGGCATGCATGTACGAACACATGTATGTGTGCGTGCGTATGTATGAGTTCTGTGGGGGTGCAGGAGATATGTAATTACAGTGGAACTGTTCTTTATCTCGACAGATGGCACAGTGCCACAGCTTGAATCATTCGCGGCTGGATTCTCTCGGCTTATTCCAGTGAAGTATCTGCAGCCGTTCAGCGCACAGGAGTTGCAGGTTTGTAAGATGACTGTCTACGCCAGGACACACAAATACAAGTGGTATGACATATAATAACATAACACACATAAACACACCACAACACACGTGCGCCTGCTCGCTCAAGCATCTTATGCTCGGGTTTCTTGATTCGTTGACAAAGACTACGCAAGCAGAATAAAATGCGGTATCTACCTGTCACTGCGCGTGTGATTATTGTTTCCACAAAGACCCACTACTATGACGTAGCATTACGTCCGAATCGACATTTCCCATGACGTCATAATGTGACGTCAGTTGTGAATATGGCGGCTTCGTTAACGAATGAGAACAGCACGAGAAGCAATAGATTCAACAGAGCGAAGCTCGCACATTGTGCTTCGCATCATATATCGTCGTTTCGACATTTTCTGTTCCAGAATCTTGCCAGGTACTTGCCAACCTGTGGTTTCTATTGTATTTTATTAAGTGTAGCTTGTATGATGTTTTCTTTTCACGACTTTTTTCTTTCTTTATTAGTGCGTACGTTTATGCACTGTGCATATGTATATGAACACTGCACGACTTAATGAATAACGTTATTCTGTAAAACCGCTGAAATATGTTAACGTAGTGTGTGTGTGTGTGTGTGTGTGTGTGTGTGTGTGTGTGTGTGTGTGTGTGTGTGTGTGTGTGTGTGTGTGTGTGTGAGTGTGTGTGTGTGCGCGCGTGCACGCGCGTATATATATATATGTACATAAATAATAAAAACGCCTTTAAGATGGTTTTGTTAACACAAACGTTTGTCCAAGACATTGAAAGATATGTTGCAATCAAATTGGTTATATTCACAGGTTTATTGCCTTTAAATATAAACTAAGAACATCATTCAGTCAGTCCAACGTTTACCCGAAGTTGGTCCTGTGGTTCCATTTGTTCACACAAAAATGACTACTTACCCTAATTGGAAAACCAACAGGAACGCTTGCTTTCATGTGTTTGAATATTCCA
>JAODUO010000471.1:257500-277500 GCA_025642075.2 Ridgeia piscesae
ATTATGTATGTATGTATGTATGTATGTATGTATGTATGTATGTATGTATGTATGCTTGTATGTGTATGTATGTATATGAATATGTATGTATGTGAATTTATGTGTGTATATATATATGTATAAATGTATATGTGCATGTATATATTATATATGTATGTATGTATATATGTATGTATGTATATGTGTATAAGTATATACATATATTGTGATAATCTGGCCCATGAAGAATGTACCTGTTATGTTTACTTTTGCTGCACTAGCCTGGCTATTGAGGGCGATGGATTGTGGTCAGTACGGTTATGATTTACCGGACACTACGTATGTTACTAAACACATTTATCATAGATGTTCATACACGAAGCCCATTCAGTGCTAGGATATAATCATGTTTTTAAATGTTCGTTTTGCACCGTGTTGAAAGCACGTCTGTGATGACGTACTCCTCAGTGGTTTGTTTATTAGGTTTATTCTGAAATTATACTTATTTAACGTGACTTTTCTCTTTTGGGGTGATCATAAAATGATGGTGTACACGAATATCATCTGCCTTTTTGTTTAACTTGGTCAAGAAAATTTGATTGTTAATGGTGTAGGAAATACATTTGTGTGTACTTGTTCTCACTCGGCGAGAGAGAAGTGTCCCAGTAGAGAATGTCGTTTAGCTTGAAAGTAGTGGTGTATTTATTTTGCGGCAGCTAAGCATTTAAATAAACAAGAACACCGTCACTAGGCGAGCTGAACAAGCGACGTCTTCCGCTGCGTCAAATATCATTATTACGTTGTTTCGAATGAACATTCTTATTTGGGATGAAATTATCACCATTCAAAAAAACACTGAACTGTTGTTGTTAGTATCATAAAACGAATAGGCCATATGAAGTGATGTGCATGTGTAAGTAACAATAGGACAGTTAATAGTTTAAAGAGAAAGTAATAATGCTAGACCTATAACAACATACAATGTGACCCGGTTCCTTATACAAAACGTTTCCTAGCGGCTTGGGGCATTATACCTCCTTCGACCGATCGTATATGTTCCTGGCGAACACAACATGCTAATGTAAATTGAAGTTAGCGGCCATTTTGGATAATACAATTTGCCGCTTCCACACCGTGGTGGGGGAATATTCCTGTTTCGTGTTTCTATTTCAAGTTATGATCTCCATGTTAATCGGCTAAAAACTGTTTCTTACTGTAATGTCTGATCTATGACATTGCGTGAATGTCTCTTACAGCAGGTGGCGTTGCAATTGAATTCTCAATAAATAATGTAACTATGACAATTTTGTTTTTCTTAACACAAATGCCGAAACTGGTGGTGGTGGTGGAGGGGGGGAGCTACGGACATAAGCCTTCAATATGTTTTAGATGCAACGGGAGATGGGTTAGCCCCCTTACTTTGTTAGGGATGTGCCTTATTTAATGTAATTTTGTTTGATGCGGGCTGTAAATAGAATTAGCCAACACATCTTCAAAAGCACTTCTTCCACCCCGTTGTCTGAGGACATCACCGTCAGCAGAGCGTCGCCTAAGTGCGGCGAGAAATCTCCAGTAGTAGAATGTCATGACCCGACACAGCATGACGGTGGAGTGATGCAGAAACTCCGGCCCTGCCCCCCCCCACTAGTAATTTTGTTCCGACGCTTGCGTTGAAGAATCATGCTGTTTTATAAGTTTAGCAAACAAACATAATAATAATTATGAACGCACGGAAATCCGTTTGGCGTAACACTGACAGGTTATCATTAGTTCAATGTACTATTAACATTATATATATATATATATATATATATATATATATATATATATATATATATATATATAAGATATATAGTATGTTATAATTGATAATACATTTGGCACCTCCGTTTCATCACTCTCTCTGTATGCATATGAATACATATCTAACATAAGTTAAGGTTTTCAGAGAGAGCTAACACACTAAATAACCCAACGATACTAATGGTAAGGGGCGTTATTTAGTATCAAAGACTACCCGGGGTGTGTCACCAGTAAATGGAAGGAAGGGACAGAGCCACGGGAACTGTCTGAGAATGGACGGAGACGGAAATAGAACATGCGTGTGTGAGCGCATGCGTGTGTGGAAGCGACGTTCTGGGAAGAAAACAGTGCATGTATAGTGTGAGCCTTTTTATAAGGAAGGCCACGGCAGTTCATAGGTAGGAATTTATTAGATCTGTTGACGACGCCACAGGTTTTGGTAATAATGTGATCATAAAATGTCTTGGGTGACCTCTGTCATTTACAACTAATCGGCCTGCCCGACAAAGTTAACGATTCTTGGTGTAACTGGTGAATGTCAAAATCCGTATTTTATTATTCTCTTCTGGCGTGTAATTTTAATTTATGGCCATCATTCTTCACACGAACACGCTAATGCAAATATAATTTTTTCACAGAATAATTCCAAATGGATTGACCTCTTTTTTTGCAGCTGTAGAGACATATTTCTTGGCTAACATGCTTAATTATCTTTTAACATGTACAGTCATCCTAAGTAGGCGTGACGCAGTTAGCAGAACATTTGAATGTGAAAGCAGGATCACTCGGCTATGATCTGTTTCATTATTACTTTGGGGGTTTTGATAATGTTTTGATTATGGCCACTATGTAAATGCATATCAATTCACACCCCATCGATTCGTTATGGTAGTAAAACATGCTTCCGTGCGCTGTGAGTGGTAATTGTAGCCTTCAAAACGGGAATTCGTATACAAATACAACGTAATGTGTCAGCGCAATAGATTGTCGTTTAATTTCATTGGCATGTGACCGAGCGACTGCTTCCTTATGCAGATGCTTTGATTAAGTAAAACAAATACACAACTGTCTTCTTCAAACCGACACTCATTTCAGAGACTAATGAAAACGAAACGCAGGTGATATTCTAGTACTTCGTAATATCACTACTCACATAATAGAATGATGTCATTGAAGAAACATGTTATCATAACTTAGTAACCTAAAACAAACAAGAGAAATAAATTCGCTCAAACAAAGTGCTTCGATTACGGTGCTCAGCGCCCATTTAAAAACAACTAGATCCTAGACATTGCTCTAACTTTGGCTGAATGGATTTCGTGCATGTATGACCTTATACGCCTCTTCTCTCAGTGCCATGATGTACAAGTCGTCTTCTATTTGCATTGACGAAATGAAATGTTCCTTTTTTACACTCTGTAAATTTAATACACTTTCAAGCAATATACCAAACATGAAGTGTTTTAATACGAACTCATGTCAATGTGCCCGCTCAAATATGATCGTTTGCATGCCACAATGCAACTAACTCAGGAGACGTTGCTGACGTCAGCGGAGTAAGTGCCACTGAACATGGCCAGTGTTTAGACATGGAAAGCTTCTTGTTTCTTTCAGTTGGACATGAAAGGCAATCGCATAATACAATATTTTATATAGCAATAAAAACAATAATCTTACCTACAAATGTGTTGCTGGACTACACAGGAATGTTGTTTACTTTTGAGTTATTTTGTTTGAACACCATAACAGCTCAAGTATACCCGTAGCCGTGTATATCTTGCAGGATTAAACATTCGCGATGTTCAAACGGCATCAAGTTAAACACTAACTAAATCCTTGACACATCGTGCGGTATATTTGTAGCTAAGTTTATTACCTTTACTGTGTTAGAAAAATATTAAATCCCACTGCAAATTTGAATATTAACACAAAGTTTTTAGAATACATCTAATTCAGATTCGGAATAGAAAATGTGATTTCACATGGTCTTTAACGATGTTCGCCGATGACTCGACATCTGCTGGCTCAAGGAGGACATACATCGACGGTGACCACATCACCAATCTGCTTGCCATCTAGTGTCAGGACATAGTCTCCGGCGACAGTTATTGCCGCAAAAGACAAATCAAGTATGTTGTCGTCTGCATCCGGCGCGGTAACGTCGCAGTGCTGTTTGTTGTTCCCTTCCGCTCGGCATCGGCTGAATGACATTTTCGGTAGTTCTTCCAGTTGCCTTACTGGGACGCTGTTGCCAAAACTGTCCAGAAGTCTTACCCTGATATGTCCCGTGCTCACGTCAGATAGTTCTGTAAGAAAACGGTGGCAATCGTTAGAAGTGTGTAACATATCTATACGGCTGATCCGATATTTCTTTGCACGGTTTTGAAACCGGTTTTATTGAAAACCCGGTATTCCATACGGTATGTTACATCGCCAATGGGTAATAGTAAAAGCCTTTTGAATCTAGCATAATCATGTAGACTTCACTAAAAATGTTAAACGAAAAGACTACATTTAACATATTCTGGCCTGTCCAGCGCTCGCCCAGAGGACCAGATAGTATACGTCAACCAATGGCGCTGTCCCAACAAGGCACACGGTGGCGCCACTGTTACACAGCTATACGTTTCCTGCACATAGTATACAGAGGAACACACCTTATGGTTATACCATATGAAATACACGGTAAGTGCCGCAAACCGTACAGAGACAAATGGTACACAGCTCTAGTAGTAATGACATTGTTCTCACTATGTCTTTGTTATAATGCACGTAATCACGACGAAATAATATCCAATTCTTGCTCATCTCCACACGTTAGTGTTAACGTGCTTGAGTCTGTGTTAGCTTTACAGCGACTAGAAAGCAACGTGTGCGTTTAATGCTATAGTATGTTACACAAGCATGCAGGACAATACCATCGCGCTTGGTGTTAGTGTGGATAGAACTATACTACCTCGAGACACGAACCTTCTACATATGACGTTCTGGCGGAGATGCGTCCGGGCATGACGATGACCCTGGCAGTCTGGAGTAGCGAGTGGGTCGTGGAGACGGTCTGTAGCTCCTCCCTACACACCGGACACTGCATTCGCGTCTCAAACGTGCCGACTTGAGCGGGCCGGCACCGCAGTAGGAAGTGATCATCGGCAAGTTCGGTCATACTGAACGAGGGCATTAGACTCGACGTCATCGGTCGTTGTTTGGACGTCACTGGCCTTTGCTGTTCGGTTGACTTGACACCTTCTTCCGGTGACGTCGACTGTGCGTCCAGTCCCACCTGGTGATGGTACACGTGGAGTGCGGGGTGACGTGTCACGTGCCACCCGTTACGATGAAGATGTGTCCATTGGTGATGTTTGCTCACGAACTTTGCCGGTGTCATGCGACGTCCGGACTGCTCCGTTTCCTTCTTGCGGACAAACTGTCCAAGTTCTGTCAGAGATCTGCAGCCATGCGGCCGGTGATAGACGAGCTGGTGCCACGTGCTACCCGCTTGGATGAAGCCATCGGCCTGCCCGACGAGTCTGCCGCGACCAAGCGCTCGGTGTCTACTTTCGTCAGGAGGAATTAGCGCTGCCGGGAACGGACTTCCTTTCACTGGGTCGCCGCGCCATCGAACGTCGACTAAACAGCCAGCATCAAGGTGATGAAGACTTGGCAGAGTCCACGATACTCGCACAGTTCCATTAGTTTGACCCTGAATGGACGACTGGCATGAGATTGTCTCCGAATCGTGCAAGACTGACACTGTTATGTCGCCGTCATTCACAGGCTTAGCTTGTGATAACAGGTCGCCTTGAATGTTCCGAAGTTCTAGACTGAAGACGTTCTGTGATCCAAGAAGGGGCACCTGAAGACTGTGACGGGACTGTTCACTGACCGACGTCTCCTGCGCTGAGATGTCCCGTGTCTGTTTGTCACTCGATTTCGGCTTGATTTTCAAGGCAAACAAGATTGCGTCGATTAGCATATATCGGCTGGGCAAGAGGGATTTCGTGTGGTGGGATGGTGTTGACAAGGTGTACTGTAGCACGCCATTCTGAAATGTTATGCCATACGTTCGACGGGTGTCGTCAGCATGCGGAAGAACCACTTCCACACTGTTGATCTGTTGAAGACTGTCTTCGGCTCCAGATGCTGATATGAATGACACCGCATCGATAAACGGTTTCATCGCCTCCTCCAGCCTGCTCGAATACTGAGCCATTACGTCTCCTGGCAGGTTTGGGTGGTGTAGTACCCCGAACTTATTCGGTGTGCTTAGCGAAGGTACTGTTGCTGACAACGTGAGGGACACGTTATCCATAGCCAGACCTTTCGCCAACCGCGTCATCTTCTGACCGAGAGCGTGTTTGAGCTGATCGTTCTTCACGGTGTCTGTGAGAGATTGCAAGCCTCTGAAGAATGGACATTCTTCGTACGTACCGATATCTGCATAGCGCTGCGCCTGGCCAGAGATATCCGCTATTTCGCTTTCGTCTTCAAATATAACCTTTTTGCAGCTAACGATCAATGACGGCCCTGATTTCACCAGCGTCCAGGGAGACGCCTCTGCCACTTGCTTCTCAGTATTTTCCAGTATTGAGGGGTCATAGTCAAAATGTATCGTAACATTTTGGAAGAAGAAGTACGGCGACTTGTGGTCCGTGTCCTCTGTTGGCCCCTCCACTGGCTCCTCTAGCTGCCCCATGTTGATATCAACAGCCGCTTCTAATCTGTCCACTGTCGTCAGTAATGTGAATATTGCCAGTCGCTCAAGTCCATCATTTTTGGCAAACCTACTCCACGATGTCCACGCAATGTTGACTTTGCAGAAGGTGTACGCCGTCAAGTGACGTTCGATGTTGGCCAATTTCTCCAGCAGCAAATGAGTCGCAATTTCTAATCGGTGGTCCTTCACATTGAATGCTTGCAATACTGGACCGTAGAGAAGTGGCGGCCGACGGAAATGGTCGTTCGCATATACGAGTACGTCTCCTCTCAGGGCGTCTAGTTCCGCGACTGATTTGTCCTTTGCTTCCCACCCGACGTTGAGTACATTTGGAAGATGTTCTACAAAGTCTTCAACTCCACGCGTTGTTCGGTACATTACTCCCATGCATGAGACGAAGTCGACTCGCTGTGCTGTGTGTCGTCCCTTGCTACCATGACACTCGACCAGACTGAATGACTCCCACCGTCCGAGCACGAGCTCGTCATCAACATCCTGCGGGTTCACGTGCGCCTTGATTTTGCCTCTGTAATCCCTCATCACAAGAAGTCGATCTCGTTTCTGTGTGTCAGTGAAGCCTTCTGATTCAATCCAGAATCGCAGACATCTCAAGTAATCAGGCGTGTTGTTTATAGCGACTTTAATGTGCCATTTCCAGACGAGCGTGGACGGTTGATTCGCTGAGGACCCGACGCAGGCACGCGCTACGTTTCTGTCCATGTATGGAAGCTGGTAGACGATACTCGTGGCTAGAATGGCACTGGGCGGACACAGATAACGCAGCGATTCCCTCGACAGACCAGCTATGACGTCATCCTCCTGGATCTTCCCCACTGTCATGTCTCCACCAAGTTCCTCGCCGAGTTTCTTCGCAAACTCTTCTGTCCGTTCGCGCAGATCTGTCACTGTCTCCTTCATCTGTTCCGATCCTTCGATCTGTTCACGCAGTCGTTGCAGCACGAAAGCATCAATGTCAGGTGGGGCCGTATCGGCGGAAGTTACGCTGATATGCAACGTTTTCGATCCGTCGTCGATCCACATTGTACGTTTCTTGCCAGCCTTTTTGCAAACTTCGAACGTGATGTTCTCGGCAACGTTCTCTAGGTCATGCCAGTGTGCAACCAGAACGTACTCGACCAGTTCTACCGTATGAGCTAAGTGTGTTCTGATGAACGTGAGTCTTTCCTTCATCGGGACGACGCTGTCTAGGCCTTTGAGCGTCACTCTGCCGTTGTTCTCTTGAACGTTGCTCAAATGTGCTCGCAAACAAACACATTCGACGTAGTGGGCTCGCAAGACGTACCAGATAGGTAAATGCTCTGGGTCTGATTTCGCTTGACCATCATCACCCATGCGAAACACCCATTTGACTGAACTAGGGTCAACTGCAGGAGTTTTCTTCTTCTTTTTGGCTGGTTGACCGACAACGATATCGACCACATAGTTCGGCTTCAACTCTTTCTGTCTCATGTCGTTGATCGTATCTTCATCCATGTAGCACGTCATGGTGTCCAGGTAGTGTTCGCAGTCTTCAACTTCGATTCGCAGTCGATGAAGGGAATACTGCTGCAGTACACGAGTTTCTCCGTGTTCTGCATCTGAGTTTGATTTCTCCATTTGTAGAGTTAGTTTGATGCCGAGCAGCTTCATCACCTGAAGAGAGGAATACACACGAATGATTTGGATTTTCGGGATTGCACAATTACCCGTCTTTTCAGTACTTATATATTCTGAAATACTAGTCTATTTATCAGTATGCACCTGTAAGAAACAGTATTAGATTCAGATACATACCAAACACACACACACACACACACACACACACACACACACACACACACACACACACACACACACACACACACACACACACACACACAAACACAGTATTAGATTAAGATACATACAAACAACACACACACACACACACACACACACACACACACACACACACACACACACACACACACACACACACACAAACACACACACACACACAACACACACACACACACACACACACACACACAAACACCACACACACCACACACCACACACACACACACACACATATATATATATATATATATATATATATATATATATATATATATATATATATATATATATATATATATATATATATATAATCCTCACTTTGTCCAGTGCAAGTTGAACGGAGTGGACTGTATGTTCCGCATCCGACACCCACACGCCGCTCTCGTTGTCAGTTTGTTCCATTCGGGACCATTCGTCTGTGTCCGCTTTTGACGGTTGCCGAAGTTTGACGCTCTCTAGCTTTGTGAGATTGTTCTGGATCGTTTGACACTGCCAGTCCGGCGGCAGTTCAATTGTCGTCCCTTCCGCCTGCGACGCGACTAGAAGCTTGACAAACTGCTCGCGGTTGAATCTCACCGCCAAGTGCAGCAATTTCTCTCGTGTCTTCTCCCAGCGCCCTGGATGCAAGCCTCCCGTTGCCAGTAGAAGTTCGGCGCAGTCGATGTTGCCCGCATCGACAGCATAACTCAACGCTGTGGATGCAAACATATGACACACGTTGACACTTGTACACGGTATCAACCTGACAATCCTGACAGTTGCTTTGAGAAAACATTTAATAATAATAATAATAATAATAATAATAATAATAATAATAATAATAATAATAATAATAATAATAATAATAATAATAATTATTATTATTATTATAACTACTTCTTATGCGCCAATATTCTTGCAGAGAAATGAACGACCACTAACAGGGGATGCCTACTGTTTATGTTAGCGTAAGTCAGTACATTTAACATATTGCTATATTGTTACCTGTGGACTGTTTACGCTATCTTTGTATGGCAATATAAGGACAAATAAAGAATCTATGACCCGAACTTATCTCTACCTCGATCAAACTTACCTGTATGTCCGGCGTCGTCTTCCATGACGCATACATTGAGCGCGTTCTGCTGCTTGGCCGTGTCCAGCAGTAACGTTAGACTGTTGACGCACCCGCCGGCGGCGGCATAATGCAGTAACGTCTGCGACTTCGCGTTCTTGTCGACCAAATCCGGCTGGACAGCTTGGATGTAGACCCATGCCATGTGGTCACGCTGCACGGCGAGAGCATGTGCAATGTACTGCCCGGCGACGCTCTCGAAACTACTCGCATTCTGTGTTAGTTCTGCTATCGAAACCCGTGTCGGAGTATGGCCAACGGGCATGTGATGATGCTCCATGAAACGAAGCGCGCCATACAGTCCCCAGGGACTCAGTTTTGGACTCGTCCCAGCAGCCTTTGCGTGTTCAAGTAACACACGCAGCGTGTCCATGTGGCCTGACGCCTGAGCGTACTGGACTGGTGTGACGCCGTATTCGTCAACACGGGAGAAGCCAGGAACGTTGTTTTCCAAGAGAGACTTTGTCAGCGCCGACAAACCGTTGTAGGCGGCGTAATGGTAGATGTTGGTCTGTTCGTGTTCGTCGCACAGGGCTGTGGCGTGTGACGTCACATCACCGAAGACGGTCTCTGCGTATCTTTCGTGGCCGTTCTTTACAGCAGTCAAGCACATCGACCTGGTGTCGATCTTCCGAGACAGCAGCCCATCAACGTCGTTGCTTAGTGCCGTATACTGACAGCCTTTTCCGGTGAGACAGGTTCTCACTTCGTCATTACCATATGCGGCCGACATATACAGTAGTTCGTTCCACATATCGGATCCGTTGACGACGGTTGCTGGTGAATTATAATTCCCAACGACATTCCACAGTGTAACAAAGAGGGAGCTGTGGCCTTTGGCGATTGCTACATGCAGGGCCGACCAGGTGGGCCGGAAGTGACGAACCGGAAGTTCTTCTGCCAGTCCCAGGGCCAGGTCAACATCAACGATACGTCTGCTGGGGTTTTGACCTACTTTCAGAAGTGCTTGAACAGTGGCATCTGCGCCGTGGTAGACGGCTTCTTGTAGCGCAAGGCACGCCAGCGCATCTCTGTCGCCGGAGTCAGGCCGGTCTCGTAGCACATTCGCCAGCTGAGTAGCGCAGTCAGGTGCGTTCTTTAGGGCGAATGAGAAAATGCGCAAATACTTCTGTGGGTCACAGTTGACGGCACCTGTTGTGTCCACTTCAAGGAGAGTGCGCATAACAGGTGACAACAAAGACGATGTTGTTGTGGCCAGCAGTGCCGACTCTACATTGTTTACCGACGTCAGTAAAGTGATGGTCTCGCGGTCCATCGCACGATTGAGTGTCGTGTTTCTAGAGCGAACAGTGATCCGTCTCATGAGAAAGTGAAGTGCAAGTTGAAAGAGAGAAACGCTGTGTTCAGTGGCATCTTTATGTTGCTTGGACTGCGTTTTGCCAGTCGAGGTTGTCAAGGTTGTCTCGATGTTACGTGTCTGTACTTGTGCCGCAAGAACATGTGCACTCTGCAGCGACGTGTAGAATCGGCGAGTACCAACGACAACTGCTGCCAAGCTCAACAAGTCGCTCTGGGACGTCGGCATCGGTTTAACTGTTCCAAGGCTTTGCAGAATTGCAGTGATGCATTCGTCTGCATTGTTCAGACCTGCTTCTGTGGTTTTTCCGCAAAACGGCGGCTCTTTACCAGCCAATGTTCTTGTGGTGTACGCCAATTGATCCGTGATCTCGCATAAGAATAGGCTTGTTTTCTCTTTCTTCGAAAGGTTGTGTTTCGACGTTGTGAACAGTCCGATGTTGCGAGCCTGTTTGAGGGCGTACAAGGCGGCGGCACTGAAGACAGCGGCATCGATGCTGAGCCAATCGACGTCGAGCGACACCAAGACTTGTATGACATCTTTGTGGCCGTTGTACGCTGCATAGAATAGCGCCGACCGACCGTCGTCATCCAGTGTCGTTGCTAGTTCCGGTCTTTCTTTGCACAGCATCTTCACAAGTGCCGTGTCCCCCGTCGCACATACGGCGTGTAGAATGGAACAAGAAGCCGCGTTCGCAAACATTCCCGCCGTCAACAAACGAGGCAAATCGATCGTGTACTGATCGCCACTGCCAGACATGCGCACTTCGATCATGCCGCCCAAACGTCCTGGCCATGGACTCTTCTCAGCCGGATTTGCTCCATAAATGAGAAACACCGCGGCCAGCGACCAGTGTGCATTGGCAACGGAATGCCAATATGGCGTCCTCTCACAGTGGTCCTCTTGACCAATGCACGACGACGACATCTCGGCGCACTTGATCAGACGAAGCAGCCTCACAACCAGCGACACTTGACCGCCCATAGCCAAGTAGTGGACACACGTCTGACCGTGTGTACCGTGTGCGAATTGACAGTCGTCTATTAATCCACTGATGTCTGGTATCAGTTTATCCATGAGCTCCCACATTTGCTGTCGAGACGAGCGCAGAAGTAGGTCGGTGAAGTCGTTCAGTTTGTTTGTGATGACGTCGTGTATTGTCTGCTGTATTCGATGCTCCAGGAGAAACATGGCCACATCAGCCTGACCAGAGTCGACCGCCAGAAGTAACACTCTCCTGGATTAAGAACATAGATATGCAGCTCAACGGGATACATTATTAGACAAATGGTTGTGGTACTCAGTAGTACACTTAATTCATCTAATAAAAGTCTAAGTACTAATAATGAGAAGTTAACTGAATTTCACCTATTTTGCTTCCATGATTTTCTTCGTCGAAATGGTTAATAATGTAATTATATTAATTGAAATCGGTAATGAATATTTAATCTAAATTGCATTTGCAATGTCATGTGCAATGTCATCGTCGGTGCTTTTTGATCAATGATATGCGGTCTACTCGCTTCGATCTATTTTGAATATGACGATGACGTTACTCACCAGACAAACTGCACGTCCAATTCTTCTGGTAAAATGTCAATGTCTTGGAGAGTCCGCAACTGGTTCAACCGGCCGCGTGTAGCCACTCGGAGGAGAACCTCTTCCATGTCGGCACAAGACGGTCTGGATGGGCGCAGTCTGGAAGCAAAGGAAACACAGCTGAAACCGACTGGCATGTTTTAAAATACGTGCGTGCATGCACACCACACGCACGCGCACGCGCACGCACGCACGCACGCACGCACACACACACACACACACACACACACAGACCACATAGTCTAGGCACTGCACAGATCGACTATAGTTATATTATTTATACAGTGTTATTTTTTCAAACGGACTTAAAATATGAACGCAAATGAGTCAGAATATTAATGGACATTCCGGGGTATTGCAGTTCACCTCTTTATATGGGTGGATTATTCTATTTAAAAGTAACATGTACTTAAATGTATTATAGCTGGTTCTTCTGCTAATACAAATTAGTACAAGGCCATCACCTGTTTTGTAGGCGCTTCAGAATGTCCAAGTGTTTTCCTTCTGAGGACACCTTTGTGTTGTCCGGTAGGATGCCTGGAATAGCAAAACGTACTTGTAGTATCTATTAAACAAATTTATGAAAAATGACCAGATTAATTGGAGCACATTACGCATGATTATTGTTAATCTGCAATGTCGATAACCCTTCAGAAAATAGGAATAGCCTTAATTAAAGGGAAAGTTACTAGAATAACTGCTACTGCTACTGCTACGGCCACGGCCACGGCCACGGCCACGGCCACTGCCACTGCCACGGCCACGGCCACGGCCACGGCTACGGCTACGGCTACGGCTACTGCTACGGCTACTGCTACTGCTACGGCTACGGCTACGGCTACGGCACGGCCACGGCCAGGCCACGCCATTACCATTACCATTACCATTACTACTATTACAAATACTACCGTCGCAACGATAGTAGTATTACTGTGATGGTGGTGGTGGTCGAGATGGTGGTGTGGTGGTGGTGTGTGTGTCTGGTGGTGGTAGGTGTGTTGTGGTGTGGTGGTGGTGGTGGTGGTGGTGGTGGTAGTGTGGTGTAGTATGGTGGTGGTGGTGTAGTAGTAGTAGTAGTAGTAGTAGTAGTAGTAGTAGTAGTAGTAGTAGTAGTAGTAGTAGTAGTAGTAGTAGTAGTAGTAGTAGTAGTAGTAGTAGTAGTAGTAGTAGTAGTAGTAGTAGTAGTAGTAGTAGTAGTAGTAGTAGTAGTAGTATTTGTTGTAGTAGCAGTTGTTATTGTAGTAGTAACATTGTTAGTAATATGTTATATGTCAACAAATTATGTTTTCACTGTCGCGATCGACATGTACGTGACAGTGAGAGCATAATTTGACCGACAGAATGGAGACTGACGCTGACTCTGGCGCTGGCGATCGAAGCTCTCTGCAACGATGGCCCAACTGGGCGGTGCTCCACGCGCCAACAACGTCTCCACATTGACGACGCTCTCGCTGCGGACCGCCAGGGACAGGGGAGTGGACAGACTCGGCTCATTTGGCATCTGCAACACTTCGTGCAACGTCCCGAGGAGGCGCGTAACGACGTCTTCGTTCCCCGTTCTGCAGGCCTCGTGGAGAACAGTCCAGTTCTTTGTCGGTTCGCGCTCATAGATCGTTCCACCCCTCGGAGCATATGTGAATTCCTCGCAGCACACATGAGGACACAGTCGAGGGTAGGTGCGGGAAAGTTCCACTAGTTCGCACAGTTGGGCGGGATTCAGCGATGGAACCCAGTAGCCCGGCGGACTGCGCACTGGTGCATCTGACTGCGGTGTCCTTGCGTCTTTGGGTTTGAGAGAGAGAAAGGTCTGCAACAGTTTGATAGGAGCATTCGGTCGACACAGATCTCTGATCATGCCCTGTGCCGACAGTTTGTAGCACTCAGTGCACAACGTGGTCCCTTTCTTCTCGCCATGCACACAGTTCCAGAAGATTTCGGCAGCGCCATTTTGAAGAAGGGATTCAGCGATCTTCCAGTAGTGTTGTTTCACGGCCAGTGACAACGCCACACAAGCCGCGTGAATGCTGTCACCTGTGTCGTCGTCCACGCAGACTATGTCCAGATATAATTTGTTTTCGACGAGGAAACAGCCAAGGTTCTCTCTGTCGTGGAATTCGTTGTCCTCTTCCGGACTTCTCGGTAACGCAGGATGCATTAACCACTCCAGCGGCGTGTGGCTGTAGAGGAATGTGCATTTATCATCTGTCTCATCAACGGTAGTGTCCTGCATTTCGTTGTCTGCTGCATTGCTTTCTGCGCGCTTAGCAACTATTTCTTCTGGTCCTTCTCTCTCTGTTTCGACTGTTGTTATTTGGTCTTCTTGTGATGTTTCTTCTGTTGCTTCTGTTGAATCAACCACGTGTTTTCTTTGGTCACCATCCAGCACCCGAGGCCAATGTTGTAGAATATGCTCCATGATTTTGACGACCTTCCGCTTCGCTGTACACGCCAGGTAGAGTTGGTCTTCCCCTGTCATAACTGGTGCTAAAGTGCTTTCAGTCGAATGTATGCAAGATAACCACCATTCTACCATAGCAGAATGCCCTTCAATGATGGCCTGGTTCAGAACTTCGATCTGATCGGTTCTGACCAGTCCCGCGATGATATCCTTCACAACTCTTGTCTCACCCGACCAGTTGTTTGCTAAGACGGAGAACATCCGTTGCATGCACTTGTCGCGCTCCTGACTGTAGACATCTGGTCGACACGAGTCGTGTCCCTGACAAGTCCATATCGGTCGACCTTGGGATGCATGCAGCATGTTTAGTATCTCAAACTGCGCTTTCATTTCGGCTTCTGTCCACGCGAGTGCGGACCCACATCTGTGCATGAGGCACATCTTGTCGTCCTCACTTCTCATACCCCCGTCTGCGAGCAAGAAGGATACTACCTTCGGTTTCAAGCAATCGACGGCGAATTCCAGAATATTCCTTGCGTCGTTGTCGTTGTTCTCGAACACGGCTTTGCACTTCCAAAGATCATTGCACTTCCAAAGGAACTTGAGCGTTGCCAAATCGTTTCGTGCAACGACAACGAACACTGGCGACATGCTGTGATCAGAGATCAGTTTGTCTTGATGGAATGCGAATGGTGGAGATTCTTTAACTTTGAATGTATCTTGGCGTTTGGAAGTCGCATTCTCTGTCGTTGACGAGGACTTGGACAGAATGACAGAACGCTTTTGGTGTCGCCTCGCGAGCTGATGAGCCAAGCGTCTGACGGGCGTGAGTCCAGTTGGTTGGGAACACACCGGTTCTACTTCGTTCGCTTTGCCGCCTTCAGGTTGGGTCCTATCCGTGTCTTGTGCTTCATCTTCAACCTGTCTGAACAAGGCGCACACTTGATACAAATCGATTTGCTCAAACTGGTGGGCGTAGTGCCAGATCGAACAGCCGTGTATGTCTTTTTTGGTCAAGCCGACGTGGAGAGGGAATTTCGTCAACACATGTCTAGCGGCCTGTCGTTGGCCCGCATGCAGGGCCGCTAGGAGAGGTGTCCGTCCGGAAGAGTCCTGTAATTGAACGAAACTTACAACACGACTTCCAGACAACTTTTTCGTGGTAAACATCTCTTTTTTATATATACACTGTATGACCCATGCTTCTCACTGTAGTGGGTGTACTAATATTGCAGTTTCGACTTTACAAAGCCGTTGGCGTAGCGTATTTTGTTCTCTCTAGTATCAGTAATATGCTGACAGTATAATAGTTTTTCCCACACTAATTGCTAAGTATCATACCGAAAATCGCATTTCATTTGCATTTACAGAAACATATATTGTTATCTGTTGACTATACTTATTACCTTTTTGCCTGTTTTCGTAGGCATACGCCATAACAAATTAGTCCTAAGATTGATAAAATATGATAGCGATATTTACGTTCATTTGTCCTACGATGACGTCCGTTTGTAAACTAGAGTATCTTGGCTATATTATGTAGCGTCTATGTAACTAGATAGTAACTTGATAGTAACATCTACAAGTGCCCCAATCGGACGATAGAACTAAGCGCATATAAAAGGGACAGGGGTAGGAAGACGCCACGGATGCCCTTGCAGGCGCTCTCTAGTGTCACAAACGTTATAATTGAAGCGAAACACATTCTATATTTGTAACTGTTTTACATACACAATACTAAGCCAATCGTGGTGATTAAAATCGGACATTATCTTCAGTCTCTTAAATGGAAATAAAAGGCAACCTTTGATGTCATTGAAATCATAAGAAGAATGTTGATATCCATAATTTAAGATTTAGCAGCAAGCCCTCCTGCCTCAACACAAAGCGCATGCACACGTGCTCCGCCTGTCGGACTTCTAGACAACTATTTTATCAACCAGCAGAAAGGACACACTGTTTCCAGGTGAACCATTAACGTCAAAACTAAATTTAATTGTAGCTACAAGGTGTTAGTTTGTGTTAACGTTTTGGGAGCACAACCCCCAAAATGTGACGTTTAGTTCCGATTAATAAATATGACATTATATTACCTATCTCGTCACTTACCTGCACGAATGGTAGGACTCGTTTGTCACTTAAGAGAATGTCAATGACGCCAACCTTCCCGGCTCGGCAGGCGTAGTGCAGGGCCGTCTCGCCTCGCCGGTCCTGTATGTTCGGGTCAAGTTGTTGCTGTGAAAGCAACGACGCGACGAACGTAGCTGCACCTCCTCTCCGCAAAGCAGCGTAGTGGATCGGTGCCAGACCAATGTCGTCAGTCGAGTTCACGTCCCGTCCACTGGCGCACAGCGGCTTCACAAAACTGCTGCTCAAACTCTGCATCGTCCTGTACCACAAGCATTCCAACAATGACCCTTCAAGGGAAAAGCCTTCTTGGAGCAGTTCCTGCATTAATCGTGTCAGCGCTTTATCTTTGAGGTGCTGGATCAGAGTTAGCGGTGTGTTCCCGTACGTGTCTTCATCGTTGTCCACCTTTGCCCCTCGCTGCAGAAGCAGCGCCGCTACGGGCACGCGGGTCCAGTACAGAGCGTGGTGCAAGGCCGTCTTGCCGAGGTTGTCGCGAGCGTGAAGCAGAGTCGACTGGAACTGCTCCAGCAGGACGGAGCAAGCACCGATGTCTCCAACGGCGGCGGCGTAGTGGAGCGGCGTCATGCCTCGGTAGTCCTGCGGGATCCGACAATCCAAAAACAATATGAACGATAGGTAGAGGTAAATTATTGTATAATACTATGTCCAGTCGTCTTAGCACTTAACAGTTTCCTTCCTGCGAGACCTGTACAATAAAACACTACCTCGATGTCTCTTGGAGGCAGTCGATCAAGTACTGCACGAAGAATTCTTGCACCAGAACACCAACGTGCGATAGTGTAGTGGTTAACTGAAGCATGCATAAAGGAATTGTGCCTCCTTGAATACATCACAAGAATATGATGGTGTTGAGAGTATGTACATTTGTTGGTGTCAGTCTACAATAAAGGT
Organism: Ridgeia piscesae; assembly: GCA_025642075.2. NCBI lineage: Eukaryota > Metazoa > Annelida > Polychaeta > Sabellida > Siboglinidae > Ridgeia > Ridgeia piscesae. The sequence goes on from JAODUO010000471.1 coordinate 275,307, forward strand.
TATTTGCAAGATAAAACTCCATTTGACCGTTGTCTGCAAGTATTATATACTTTCATATAAAAAAAATTATTTTTATAGTATATCCTGCTACACTTGGAAACAGAGAGATACTTCTAGATATCATCATGGTACACAACATAATTCGGACGTTGAAACATGTAAATACATTATACCTACCTGCATTGTCAATGTGTCGGGTAGTGTTAATTTGGTCAGCACATCTTTCAAGTATGTGTCATTTCCATTGTTGGCATCACGTTGATTCGTCACCTGTAAATGTAACAAACCATGTCTTAGTCTTCTCAGCTTTAACCAGCCAGCCAGCCAGCCGCCAGTCAGCCAGCCAGCCAGCCAGCCAGCCAGCCAGCCAGCCAGCCAGCCAGCCAGCCAGCCAGCCAGCCGCCAGCCAGCCAGCCAGCCAGCCAGCCAGTCAGCCAGCCAGCCAGCCAGCCAGCCAGCCAGCGAGCCAGCCAGCGAGCCAGCCAGCCAGCCAACCAGCCAGCCAGCCAGCCAGCCAGCCATCCTGCCTGCCTGCCAGCCTGTTAGCCAGCCAGAAGCCACTCTATCACATTGCATTAAAATTGATCATGACCACGATTTAAATCAGTTTTGATAAATTACTAGAGTAGCGTAATTTAAACGGCTCCACATCGAGTACATGTTTGAAAATAGCGTCTCTCACGCAGGGAGAGTGATAACTTAATGGCGCGTATATGTAATCTAGTTAAGCATTTAGATGAAGTAAAACCAACACCAAAGTAAATATGAGATGAATTACTTCTGCTGTTTTCTATGTATAGCCAAGAAAATATGTGGGAGTTCATAATTATAAATGTTATAATGAACCACAAGGTAACCAAGACATATGTGCATTCAATTTTGGATATTTGCATGATTACATAATTAATTGGCACGCTTATTATGCGATAAGCGAAAACAAAACAGGTAGCATACCGTTCCTTTTCCCGTTGCTGCCAATTCGTACAGATCTGCAAATAAATAACAATTAAGTAAGTGTAAAATGAAACACAGTTGGCTGTATTAATTACACAACATTTACTGGTGATCCAACAGCTTTCGAGAACCACAAAGAGAACGTAAGAAACATTTGACTGATATACTTACATATATAAACTATTTTAATAGAATTAAGATGATTTCTTATAATTTAATATTAAACAGCAGAATAAATTAGCAAAAGAACACTCACCTTGAATGACAATAGTCTTTGTCTCTCCAGAGACCGTCCTCATCTGTGTGACTGTGTAAACAAATAGTCACCATTCAATCCTTTACTGAACAGTTTAAAATGATACAAATAAATTGTAATTGTTTTTTTCTTCAAGTAGGCAAAACGTGTCTCAATAAAATATAAACAGTAACATCAAAACAGATTGTTCACATTGTCCACCAATTAAATATTTAAGCCTTTCACATTTAAATGTAGGTTTGTTATTTATTGATGGCAATTTGTTTATCAAGTTAACAAAAACAGCAAAACGTGCTGTCTCACTATATATAATTACATACTACGCATGGGTCAATAACACATACTTTCACCGAACTGCCAAAATAAATAAATACATACATTTATATAATGTCCTTTTGTTTTTAGCTACCTTCGTTGACGTATTCGTGTGTCTCTATAGTAGCAGGAATGAACGAAAACCCGTATCTTGCGTCGGTCATTTGTGTTGCATTCTCTTCGATTTCTATCAGCCGGACAAGACACGCACACAAGATGGCTGCTTTGTGGTCTCCATACTGCAGCGTCACCTGCAGCCAGGACGAGCAATCAACAACTCATATGCAACCAAGTATATGTAGGTGTCATTAACACACATACACGCGCACGCGCACGCGCACGCGCACGCGCACGCGCACGCGCACACGCACACGCACACGCACACGCACACGCACACGCACACGCACACGCACACGCACACGCACACGCACACGCACACGCACACGCACATATGTAGTTACTAGAATTACGACTGAACCCACTCCCACCTCCCGGTAAGTGACGTCTCTGTAGCGGAAGACCTCGTTCGGTGGTGGTTTGCCGACAAACAGCTTCGGAACGACGTCACACAGTCGGGTGTGTGTTTCTTCTGCCGCCGTCACAACTCGACTCCCTCGCAGGAACGCGACTTCTCTGTTCTCCGCCGACGCCGTCACACTGGCTGGGTGC
>JAODUO010000471.1:282500-325000 GCA_025642075.2 Ridgeia piscesae
ATCTTTATATCATTTTTATTTTATAGTTTGCCGCTTGAGAGCCAATCACCATCTCTACCATAATCTTGGGTGCTCCCGCTTCACGGCACTTTGGTTATCAAGACTAAACAGCGTTTTGATCTATTCTAAGGGTACTGTGATGTATAGGAACTTATCCGTTTACTTTTATAATCCAGGAGCTTGTTGAAAATGTATAGTTGACAAACACACAAACCTTGCAGTCATGAGGTGACGTAACATAGCAGTACTGTGTGGACGAATCGACGAATACTCATAATGTTAATTATAATCGTTATCCGTAACGAGCGGTTCATATGTTGGCATTATAATTCTATTGTCCCATTATTCTGTTACACAGTAAATGCTCGTCGTAGGCGCAAGTAAGTAATGATACGGTTATCGTGTTAACAAGTTGCATTGTCTGTTGCTATATCGAAAACATACAGGAGAGCATTTAGTCATGACAATTACATAGTACGCCCTGTAACTGAGCAGACTCGGAGAAGAATGTCGATATTGCTTATCTGACCAATATACCAAGAACCAACGCCACTAACAATTCGCGTGTCAACGAACGTAATTATAACTATATACACCGTAACAGGTTGTCATTGTGGAATTCGTTTGACAGTGGTATTTCATATGGTTTTTAATTATTTTCCTTTCGCGATGTCCAGACGACACGGCGCCACAGTGCGTTTTGGAAACATTTCGAGTCTCAGCGACTATTCCTAATGAATGTCACACATGTGGTCTATATTTCACTACACAATGGTTTATGCTCCCCTCCGTTTATTCCCTCCTCCCTCCATTCCTTCCTCCAGCCTACCCTTTCTCCCTTCCTTCCTTCCCTCTCTGCCTGCCTCCCTTCCTCGGTCCCTCCCTCCCTCCCTCCCTCCCGCCCTCCCTCCCTCCCGCCCTCCCGCCAATATAATAATAATAATAATAATAACAACAATAATGATGATACTGATGTTGATGATAATAATAATGATGTTGACAATTATACTATATAAGGATAATATGGTGATAATGATAACAACAACACTACTAACAATAACGACAACACTAACAAAAACAAACAATTACAATAATAATACACTTTATTTATACATTAGTCTACAGAGAATGGCTCTATTCAGTAGTGTGTACAGTGTTGCACAAATGATGATGACAACGACAACGGCGAACTGCAATAGACACAGTATCTCACACTGATCGTCACGGCACTGTTCAGGGGCGTGCAGTGGCGTGAGGCGGTTGTGCAATGGACCGAGACACAACAAAAGGCCGCGGCAGTACAATGGAACCACATTGTTATCTATTATAGATAATTACAATAAAAAGCCATTCGAATTCTGCGTGGGACGACTGACAAAGGAGGCCATACATCATATTGATTTATTTTGTACACATGTTCATACTAATAAATTGAATGATTTACAATAAACGCTATATATATATATATATATATATACTTTTGAAAGTTTTATAATATATCGAACTTTTTTGTAAGTCATAAGAACACATGTACATATATTCATACTAATACATCGAATGATTTTCAACAAATATTTGACATATATATATATATATATATCAAACTGTTGTTGTAAGTAATTCAATATACACACATATATATATATATATATATATGTGTGTGTGTGTATTATGTTATCCATAAGTAATGCGGCGCTCTTTCGTTGTGTCTCGATCCACTGCACAACCGTCTCACTCCACTGCACACGCCCATTAGTGTAGTCGCTTAGGGGACGCTGGGCCAAAAGCACCAAATTTGGCACATTTGTACTTTACGACCATATAGCACTATTTAGAGGGGGCTGCCAGATTTTAAAGGCCAATGTCAAGGTCAAGTCAAGGATCAATAATTATATAATCATATTGTCCAATATCTCGAGAATTTAATGGTATTTTGAAATGTTTTCAAAAGCTCATTTATTTTCGGAACCACATCTTTCAATGCGATGATTATGTAATTTGCATAATTCAAAATGGCCGACAAATGAGCAAATATGTAAATATCGCTATTCTTTATCAAAGCAATTTTGCAAAGGTTAAAAACAAATGTTTTGCACACATATACCTTATGGACACATACAACTTATAGGTTGCGGCTGCCCGAATTTAAAGATAAAGGTCAAGGTCAGTCGAAGGTCAAAAGACAACATATTTCATAATACCAATTTTATCATCTACTAACACTATAACAATGTTTGTATTTCGGAAGGTTACAGGAGACGTTTATGGCTGAAAAACTCTATTTTATATTTTATGCTTTATACAATTTGCATAATTTCAAAATGGCTGCCAAAATGCTAAAAACATATTATTATTATTTCAATGTGCACACGTAGCTGCACGCGTGTACTATACTATTGGGTATCGATACGTAGTGCACATCTACATTCATAGAGGCAGTCACATTAACTAATTAACTCACACCTCCATTGCTAACCAATTCCTCACATACCGCTACAATGAGCTTGTTTTATCTCTCACAAAGTCCACGGCAGAGACAAAGTGCTGTGCATGTGAGCCCGGCGGTCTTGCATCTGCATTTCTTCGCACAAGTGGGTTCAGCCTTTCAACCACACTTGATCAGTTCTCTACAAACCTACTGCATGCAGCAGCCGGTAGAGTTGTCGAGACTGGACGCCATCCGGTGTCTTCTCATGCCCATCCGAAGCCTTCAGGTTGGGTGCAGCTATGATAGGCTTCAGGCTATTTCTCCAGATACTGGCTTGGTAAAAGCATCGGTTTGCGTTTGAAGCAGTGCTGTTTCGGTCAGAGGAAGCTTCTCCATTATCTTACCCTCGTTGGAAGAAGATCTTGCCGAAGGTCGTTCAACTTGTTATAAGATGTCGTGCTGTCGTACATGATACATGTAAATCGTTCAGTCAGTCTAAATGCTGCAGATGTAAATTCCAAAGGAGTTGCATCAGAACCGGAGGAGGGGTGAACAAGGGCAAAGCACGAGCTTTTTTCTCCACAAGATCTTGGCAGATTGAGTTGATGTTCTTGGCAGATTGAGTTGATGCGGTAGTAGCGGAAGTGCTTCCAAAGTGCCAAAGCCGACCCATAACTGTATTCCTGGATGGTGCTGGGCAAGATCGTGAAAGATTCCAACCAAAATGACAACCACATCTGTGTCTACGGTTCTGACGAGAACAGTAGTTGCCCCCTCATTCAGCGCATCATCTACATGTAGACATATTCTGCCGTCTGCCTCTTCGTGGTCATTCGCCGACATCGATATGTCAGCACGATTCGACTTTACACGTTAACCACTGGAAAGGTACACACGTGTACTTGGTGGGTAGCCAGAAGATTGAAAAAGTGCTCCTTGTTTGTGGCATCTTGTAATAAACTCAAGCTGTCAGGTCGGTACGTGTCCCAGATTATGTCAATCCTAGAACATCCTTGTAGTTGTCTTTCAGCCCAAGGAATGAAGATGATGTCACTCTATTCCTCGAACGTTGCTGTGTTGTCGAGTGGCAGGGCATGCACTATCGTAGCATCATGCATCGAACACTTTGGCATCAAAATGAGAGGGTATTTCTTGCTGGAAATATGGTTCAATGCAATGCAACAGCTCATGTTTGGTGCTCGTCAGTCGAAATTTCCCATGCAGTGACACTGCTGGCGGCCACGGATGGTTTTCATGTGCAAAAAGCTCATCCAGTCTGGTGTTACGAACTTGTGCAGCAATGAACAGCTGGCTGAAGAGATTGCAGTCACTCTTCATTTGTTGAAACCGTTGTTTTGCTTTCAGTTTTTCGTAGTGAAGTGACGACGCTTGAATAAGGGCAGTTGGTTTTTCTTGATGGCCTTGAATATAGAGATCTTCCTTTCAATAATCAGTTTTGAGCATAATGGCAGCCATTTTGAAATTATGCAAATTGTATAAAATACGAAATATAAATTAGAGTGTTGCAGCCATAAACGTCTCCTGTAACCTCCCGAAATACAAACATTGTTATAGTGTTAGTAGATGATAAAATTGAAATTATGAAATATTTAGTCTTTTGACCTTCGTCTGACCTTGACCTTTAAAATCCGGGCATGGCTCTGATAAAGAATAACGATATTTATATATTTGTCCATTTGTCGGCCATTTTGTGTTTACGCAAATTAGGTAGTCTTCTCATGGAAAGCTGTGGATCCGTAAATCAATGAATTTTGGAAAACATTAAACAATATCTTTCAAATCTCGAGATATGGGACAATATGATTATATGATTACTGATCTTGACCTTACCTTGATCTTAACCTTGACCTTTAAAATCGGGCAGCCCCCTCTAAAAAGTGTTATATAGTCCTAAGGTATAAGTATGCCAAATTTAGTGCTTTGGCCCAGCGTGTCACGATTCCATTAACATTTGGACTTAAGCGACTCCACTACACAGTGTCGTGATGATCAGTATGAGGCGCAAATTAATCCTGTGCAGATGCTTGAAATGTATATATATATATATATATGTATATATATATATGTATATATATATTATGAAAACAATACACATTATGTATATTATATATATATATATAAATATATACATATACATACATAATGACGGGACACAGATACCTGGAGAGAACCCAGTAGCACAAACCAATATGAATTATATACACCTGTCTACACTGAGCTGAGAACCAGGTTCCGAGGAGTTGTGCGTAGCCCCCGAACCAATCTGTTATACAAGTGGCCGAACCAGTACTACACGTTATTGTTTGGCGGTTGAGTGCTAGCATTGTGCACGATCGTATATATGGGGAATATGGACGCAGACCAGGACGAATAAAACTCCCACGGTACGTGGTCCCCCGGTCTGCACCCACCGCACAGGAGCATTTCTGTTGTTATAAAATAGAGTTAATAAAGTTTAGTTGATATTACATTATTTGTTAAGAAATAAAGAAAACCTTTCGTGAATGCCATGTCATTCGGAGTAGCATTGTTTGAACACGGAATCTATTTTCGTTTCCGGTAGCTATGGCATAATGTAATGTACATTTAATTTTTTAGATGTTTCATATTAGTGATTCCAATTAATATTATATCATTATCTTATCGTTGACTAGTACCTGAAAACCCTCCTCTACCCGTATAATTCCGCTCTTTTGATTCATTTAGAGGCGAGATTTTCTAAAAGTGTCATTTAATTCTTCCTCTCTCTTCTGTCGTCATGACTGTTCATAAAGTCGCTGCACGTAACATCTTCGTTCGGTCTTCCACACCATATTTTCCCTCTGATTATCAGTCTGTTGCAAAGCAAGGGATGTTTCCCTATCAGGTCACACCAAATTGTTTGGACGTATCTCGCCTTTATGTGACAACCGCTGATGGCTGCATCTAGAGTTCGTTCTGAACACGTGTGACCGTCGCCATTTTAACTTGCAGCTAAATGTATATGCGTCAACTACAAACATACTAAATATGTCAATGTTTTACTTCCTAGAAAAGCTACTTTGTTTGGTCATTTGTTTGTAATAAACGTTGCTCGTGTACAGTGGGTAGAGAACTATTATCTGCTCAGTGGCAGGGGTTTCATCGACATCCGTCGACTCGTGATAATGAAATTGGAATGAATAAACACGTTACTATATCGTTTAAATACATATCACGTATATGTATATATATATATATATGTGTATATATATATATATATCATATATATATATGATATATATATATATATATATATAGATAATCTCACTGACTATCAGGACACTGGAGGAATATGTGGAGGTAGATTTAGTACCGTTTCAAAGGCAATGAGGAAAAAGGACACCTAGAGAGACTATTGGCGTAGGCAGACATCGAACCCAGTAGTGCAGACCAATATGAATTGCATACACAATATCTACGCTGAGCCGAGAACCAGGTTCAGAGGACTTGTACATAGGCCCCCGTACCGATCTGGTACACAAGTGACCGAACCTGTGCGTTGTTGTTTGGGTTTGAGCCTTGGGGAAATCGTGCACGAAGCAGGTGTATGGTGCATAGACGAAGAAAACTCCCGCGGTACGTGGTCCCCCGGTCCCCACCCACTGCACACGAGCATTTGTATTTTCCAATAATTTGTTTATTTCATAAATTAGAGTGAATAAAATATATAGTTAACATTACAGGGTATATATTATGTCGATTTATTTTTTAAGAGATTAAAACAATTGAATCCGAATTTTTTTCGTGAATGTTATGCTGAATCTATATTCGTTAAGGTAGGGTATTGTGTAATGCACACTAGCTCATTTAATGAATTCAGATGCGACATTTTCTAAAGGTGTTTTTTAATTCTTCCTCTGTCTTCTACCGTCATCACTGTCCATAACGTAGCTGCACACAGTATCTTCTGTCTTCTACCGTCATCACTGTCCATAACGTAGCTGCACACAGTGTCTTCTGTCTTCTACCGTCATCACTGTCCACAACGTAGCTGCAAACAGTGTCTTCTGTCTTCTACCGTCATCACTGTCCATAACGTCACATTTTTGTCATCACCGCTGGCACACAGTTGCATTCTTCTGCCTTCTACCGTCATCACTGTCCATCACGTAGCTGCACACAGTATCTTCTGTCTTCTACCGTCATCACTGTCCATCACGTAGCTGCACAGTATCTTCTGTCTTCTACCGTCATCACTGTCCATAACGTAGCTGCACACAGTATCTTCTGTCTTCTACCGTCATCACTGTCCATAACGTAGCTGCACACAGTATATTCTGTCTTCTACCGTCATCACTGTCCATAACGTAGCTGCACACAGTATCTTCTGTCTTCTACCGTCATCACTGTCCATAACGTAGCTGCACACAGTATCTTCTGTTTTCTACCGTCATCACTGTCCATAACGTAGCTGCACACAGTATCTTCTGTCTTCTACCGTCATCACTGTCCATCACGTAGCTGCACACAGTATCTTCTGTCTTCTACCGTCATGACTGTCCATAACGTAGCTGCACAATTCTTCTGTCTTCTACCGTCATCACTGTCCATAACGTAGCTGCACACAGTTTTCGTCTTCTACCGTCATCACTGTCCATAACGTAGCTGCACACAGTATCTTCTGTCTTCTACCGTCATCACTGTCCATAACGTAGCTGCACACAGTATCTTCTGTTTTCTACCGTCATCACTGTCCATAACGTAGCTGCACACAGTATATTCTGTCTTCTACCGTCATCACTGTCCATAACGTAGCTGCACACAGTATATTCTGTCTTCTACCGTCATCACTGTCCATAACGTAGCTGCACACAGTATATTCTGTCTTCTACCGTCATGACTGTCCATAACGTAGCTGCACACAGTATCTTCCGTCTTCTACCGTCATCACTGTCCATAAGGTAGCTCCACACAGTGTCTTCTGTCTTCTACCGTCATGACTGTCCATAACGTAGCTGCACACAGTATCTTCTGTCTTCTACCGTCATCACTGTCCATAAGGTAGCTGCACACAGTTCTTCTGTCTTCTACCGTCATCACTGCCCGAAGCCCCTCATCACTGAAATAATGGTAAGTTGGTCGTAATAATTATCAAACACCTGTTTACCAAGTTGTATAAGTTATGTGATGAACTTGTCTTTATTTCAGGGCTGCTACGTATCTTTTTGTCTTTAAAATGTTGGTAATGGCAATATTAAAGAAGTACTTGTGTTTTATTTCAGCGCAAAGAAAAGGCACGCATAGCTGACCCAGAACAACAGCAGCAGCAACAACAGCAGCAACAGCAAAAGCAGCAAAAAGACCAAACAGCGTTGACCGGTGGCGCCGCGGTGAGTATTATTTTAAAATGTAGGGAATTATTGTTATTATTATTATTAGTAGTAGTAGTAGTAGTACCCCCGGGGTGACAGGTGGCGCCACGGTTAGTAGGGAAAAAAAATTTAAAATAATAATAAAAAATTAATATTATTAAATCAAATTGTATGTGTCATTGCAGAAATCTCGCAAACGACACCGGTCACCGACAAAAACATCAGCTGCGTCGTCAGCGTCGTCACCACCAGTGGCGTCGTCGTCAGCGGCGTCGTCGTCGTCGTCAGCGGCGTTGCCTCCTCCTCCTCCACCACCATCACCACCATCGCCGTCGCCATCGGTATTTAATGAAGACCCTATATTCCCGTTGCCTGATTTTGACGATTTTGTAGATGATAATTTAATTAATTTCTATAGGAGTCAGTGGTCGTCCATTCGGACAAATCGTCGTAGCGGGCGCATCCAGTCAACTTATAATATTCGATTAACCGATTTAAATACGACCTCACTTCATCACACATTGTGGAATATTTTCAAAACTCAATCCTCCGCATTCAAAATAAATTTAAGTTTTGGGTTCATATTACGAAATAAAATTTCAGGCGAACTTCGTTATTTTCATTCTTCCAAAAATGTTTCAGGTAGGTTTCTGGATGCGCCCCATTTAATTACTGATGCGTTTGATTTTCAAACATTTTTAGAATCTTTTGTTGAGCGTGATATTTTAAGTTGGGCTATACTTCAGCGCCCTAATTCTGAATGGATTTGTGAGTTGGTGACAAATGCTACGTTTTACCTTAACTTTATACACGATCACCCGATTGGTTGCCCTCAAATAACGCTCCCCGACTATGTGCGAAACAACCCTGGATTAAACGGATTAGTTTGCGACTTGTCAAAATACGGTAAACCCTCTTACAGTGACAATTTATGTTTTTTCCGTGCTCTCGCACTTAGTCGGGGAGCTGACATGTTTAATTTAGAAACCCACGTTAAAGTATTATACACAATGTACAAACAACCTTCACCGGGCGCCCCTCCCATGAATGAATTTACAGGTTTTAAGTTGTCAGATTTATACACCATCGAAAAAATATTTCACATTAATATATATGTTTATGAACTAATCAATGATAAAGATAATCCTTTGTCGTGCCACTTAATTCGTCGATCCATGTGTAAGTACCCCGACACCTTAAATTTGAATTTGTACAAGACTCATTTTTCCTATATACACGATCTCACTATGTACACCCGTTCATTTAAATGTAAGAAATGTGGCAAGCTTTTTCACAGATCTTTTAATTTAAATAGACACGAACAAACATGCGAGGTAGAAGTTAAGCGAGTTTTTCCAGGTGGCGTTTTTCACGTAGGTCAAACTGTTTTTCAAAAAATGCGAGAATTTGGTATTCATGTTTCAGAAGAATTACGTTTTTATCCGTTTCGGGCAACGTTTGATTTTGAATGTTATTTTGATAATTCCGATTTGCCTCCGAATAGTCCAAAAGTCGACTGGTTGGCTCGGCACGAAATCCTCAGTGTTAGTATATGTTCAAATGTACCTGGATTTAGTTTACCGTGTTGTTTTATAAACGAGGGTGACCCGAACCAATTAGTCGACCGTTTCATGAATTATCTCAATAAAATAAGCAATGCTGCTTACAAAATTTTGACAAAAGTTTATGAAGATGTTTTTGACAGTTTGAAAAATGCGTTAGAGACGGCCACAGCTAACCGGTCATTGAACGAGGATGCGATTTGTGACGTGATTAATAAAGATAATGATAGTGATAATGATAATGATGCCGAGGAATATGATGGTGCCGAAATTTCAATCATAACACCTGAAGATATTTATAAATTAATTGCTTCTCTTAAAGGATTTCTTAAAGAATTACCAGTGATTGGTTTCAATTCTGGAAAGTATGATTTAAATCTTATTAAAAAATATATCGCGCCATACCTCCTGACAACAGATGTAGACGACAACGACGACGACGAGAATCACAAAGCGGACCGTGACAGACATGTTAAAAATGATATGTTCGTTGTAATGCGGAACACTAATTTCATGTGTCTGAAAACGAAAACCTTAAAATTTTTGGACATCATTAATTACTTGGCTCCCGGTTTTAGTTACGATAAATTTCTGAAAGCGTACGGCTGCACTCTGACAAAAGGTTTCTTTCCCTACGAGTGGGTGACTTCGTTAAGTAAACTCGTCTGCGAATCTCTTCCGCCTAAGGAAGCTTTTCACAGCGAATTGAAAAACGAAGATATTTCCGATCAAAATTACGCTTATTGCGAACAAATTTGGCGCGATCACGACATGAAAACGTTTCGTGATTTTCTCATTTGGTATAACAATAGAGACGTCGTTCCGTTTTTGGAAGCCATTGAAAAACAATTCCTGTTTTACAAATTGCGCCACATAGATATGTTTAAAGACGGTATTAGTGTGCCGGGACTCACCATGAAATTTTTGTTCGACACTTTACCCCGCGACATATATTTTACACTGTTTAACCAACAGCATTCCCATTTACATGATCTCCTTAGAAAAGGACTAACCGGAGGCCCTTCTTTAATATTTCATCGTCATCATGAGGTCGGCGTAACCCACATTAGGCACTCTTTACCATGCCGGGCGATTGTTGGTTATGATGCAAACGCCCTTTATCTTTGGTCCATTTCTCAAAACATGCCCACCGGATGCTATATCTACCGCACCGCTGAATCCAACTTTAAACCAAAACAGTCCCGTAAATATGGAAAAACATCGTTAGAATGGTTAGAGTGGCTTTCTCATAGTCAAAATATTTGTATTAAACACCAATTTAACGGAAAAGAACAGAGGATCGGCCATCGTCATCTTCCCGTTGACGGATGGTGTGCAGAGACGAAAACTATTTATAAATTTCACGGGTTTTTTTTTCACGGTTGCCCATGCCAAGAGGAGCACACCAACACCGTCAACGGGAAGTCGATGGCCGATCTTCTGTCGACCACCAAAAAGAATACTACTTATTTAAAACATTACGGGGAGGTAATTGAAATGTGGGAATGTCAGTGGTTAAATATGCGGACAAGTCCAGATATAAAACACTTTTTAGATTCAAAATTTCCAAACTGTAATCCGAAATGGGAAATGACACAGCAACAAGTTTTGAAAAATATTGTTGATGGAAATTTATTTGGGATAGTAGAGTGTGATATTTCAGTTCCGGACCACTTAAGGACTTATTTCGCAGAAATGCAACCTATTTTTAAAAACGCAAACATTTCTAGAGATGACATTGGTGAGTTCATGTATTCGTATGCTATAAAACACGACATCTTAAAACAGCCTCGTCGTTCACTAATAGGTTCTTATTACGGGGAAAAAATAGTACTAGCAACTCCACTTTTAAAATGGTACCTGAAACACGGACTGGTCGTCTCTCACGTTTACCAAATTATAGAGTACGAAGCCAGTCCGTGTTTCGCATCTTTTGCCGACACCGTCTCGGATGCACGCCGCGAAGGTGACGTGCATCCGGACAAAACCATAATAGCAGATACAATGAAATTAATTGGGAACAGTGCCTATGGAAAATGCGCTACAGATTTATCAAAACATAAAAAAAAATTATTTTGTAATGACCAAACTGCGAGTCGAGGAATAAATTCACACCGTTTTCGCCAGCTAGATCCAATTACTGAAACCGTGTACCAACTAACACTCAACAAAAAATCAATTACGTTCGGCCTCCCTCTTCAAATTGCGTTTATGGTTTACCAGTACGCGAAGCTGCGAATGCTTCAATTTTATTACGACTTTTTAGATTACTACATCGAGCGCCCTCTTTTCCAATATTGCGAAATGGACACGGATTCCGCGTACTTGGCACTAGCTCGCTCATGCTTAGATGATTGTGTTTCATACGAAAAAAGAGCTCATTATTTTAAACACAGGTCGGAATGGTTTCCCGGTGTTTGCTGTGACACGCACGCTCCTGAATACGTCGCCTGTCGGCTAGCCGGCAAGGAATGGGTAATAGTTCATCCTTGTTGCCAGGAGCGTATGCGTCACGACAAACGAACACCGGGACTTTTTAAAGTTGAATGGGAAGGTGAAGGTTTTGTCGGGTTGTGCTCGAAAACGTACTATTGTTTCGGGGCCAAAGATAAATACAGTACAAAGGGATTGAATAAACGAAATAAAAAAATTGACAAGCAGGTATTCTTTGATGTTTTAAAGACCGGAAAAAACGGGGTGGGGACAAATCGAGGGTTTAGAACAAGACACGGGTCAATATTTACATACATACAAGAACGTTCGGCGCTAACATATTTTTATGCTAAAAGAAGAGTACAACCCGACGGAATCTCGACCTCCCCTTGCCTTATTTAAAATTAAAAACCACCTCAAGTCATCGTTCATATTCTTGTGGACATTTGGTATTTACATATTTATATACATATTTATATACTGTTTGTTTATTTGTTTGTTTACGAACCGACCACTGACTCCTATTTTATGTATGTATGTATGTTGTAATTTATAACAACAATAACAACAACAAATATAATTTCATTTCGTGTATGTAACACATCATGTGACATGTTATGAAATCGGACATGATATTTAAAATGCGAAACAAAGTGACTATGCAAGACACGAAATGATGCTTGGCACTTTCTCTTGGGTGTTTGACAAGAATTGTGTAAATAGTTAAGGTTTACAAGAATGTTTATTATACCACTTTCTCTTGGGTGGATTATAATGTGTTTGTATACATTGGTATATGAAGTATGTAAATAAAACGTTGCAAACTCACAAAATGGTGTCGACTTTTTATTGTAATTAAGACGATACACAAACAAGCACGCGCACGCGCACATTGCATACGTGCATGCAGGGATGCATACAAATTCTTAACAAATGTCATTAAGGCAGACATTGCATGCAACTGTTAACAAAGTCAAATACACTGCAGTCATTGTTGACGAGGTCATTCCCGAAACCGTTCACAATCGTCTTCGGGTGAGGCCTCGACATCGGTGCAACAAATACATGACACAGAATTGTCCACACACGTTAGACAGTGGGCTCTGAAGTGTTTTCTCGTTGAAACTCCAAGTCACACTGTTTTTCTCTAAAAAATACACGAATTCCCCTTGTCGAGGTGGCAAGCCGTAAGAGTCAAAATATTCTCCACGCCTGTCATTAGTGAAAAACATGCAGATCCAGTGTTGTCCAGGTTTATCGCTCGCTTGAGTGTTGCACACGAACGCCGCTGGATATCTAACGATACCGGTCTTAGGCAGACAGTCTTTTGCTAGGACACCGACGACGATGCTTTTGGTGTACGAGTCTTCCGCAAGGAGGCGTTCTATCTGCTCCGTATCCATGACGATGTCCGTGTTTCAGTAGTCGTAGACTACGTTTCTGTTTCTATCAATCTCCAAAACCGACTCGAATTCTCCGTAGACGACGACGTTGACCGTCTGCTCGAGCGGCTCATCGAAATGCATCTCCACTCGCAGGTTGCCTTTATGTACCAAATTGAAATGGGGACCGTCACAACAATCCGGTGTGATATCAAAAGCAAACAGGGTATACCCTTCTGCAAAATCCTGTCGCGTGATATCGTTTCCTTCGTCTTGAAACATCTTTCCCGTTCCAGCAAACAGGTTAAGGTAACTTCTTACATAGGTACCGTCGGCATCGAATTTAGGCTGCAGAGGTTTCGCCGGAACTTGTTGACCGTCAACGTACAATGCTAGAAAATTCAATTTGTTGTGTTTGGCGTGAAATGGATTCTTGGCGAACGTCCCGTTGTATGCATCGTTGTCCACACAACACAACACTACTCTCTTCGGAAGGACACCCAAATAAACGTGTTCGTGTGTGTGCGACATAGCTCCTCGTGGTATGGAAAACACCTTACAGTGTACCCTTCTCAGGGGATACTTGGCCGTCCCCTTCTCGAGTGCTTTCACGTGACCCATCTGCACGGCAGGATTAAGTTTGGCTTTCCTAGCGAACAAAACCGCTTCGTCGATACTTATCTTGTAATCTGGATTGTCTCCGCCGGCCATCAGTGCAAAGGCATTCTTGCTCTGCACTAGACGAATTTTAACGTCGACGCCATT
The DNA here is from genome assembly GCA_025642075.2 of Ridgeia piscesae. Classification (NCBI taxonomy): domain Eukaryota; kingdom Metazoa; phylum Annelida; class Polychaeta; order Sabellida; family Siboglinidae; genus Ridgeia; species Ridgeia piscesae. Next base: position 296,425 of record JAODUO010000471.1, read on the forward strand.
GAGCAGATAGCGATCTTGGAAGAAAAGGTCGACGTGTAAGCGTCCCATCATATCCACGATTCGACTACCGGTAGTGTAATCCTTTCTCTTTAGGAGACCTTTGTTTTCATTGTCAGTGGCATCCATGTGTCCAGCCGTGTCTTTGTACCATAGTGCACTAGTCAACTGACTATTTTTGGCTTCCGCTCCATGACTCAACAGCGTTTCGATGTATGCACGATAAGCATAGGTGTTTGTTGAAGGCGTGACAAGTGTTCCATTCAAAGACACGTCGACTTGACTAAACAGAGAATGCATCCAGTTGTTTACGGGACCGACAGGGGCAGCTGCGGGGAAAACGACCTCCGTCTCCCTTGAGCACACGGCTCTCACAAACATAAGTATTGGCCAAGTCCAGGTAATCGTCTCCCGATCCAGGCAACAAGAACTCTATAGGTCCACCCGTACCTATCGATGCTACAGGTTGATGCTCGACCCATTGTGCGTGTTCGATGCTTGTTTGAGTCATCGGTAGACTAAACAGGTCCAATTCACTCTTGATTCCCTCACAGGACAACTGATGGACGAAAGCCATGGTTGGCTAATTCCCAAATATGTCGTCTGGATGCGTCTTCTGTCGTCTCCGTTTCTTGGCGACACTGACCAAACGTCTCGTCGGCTTGCGCTTTATAGAACGGCGGACTAGGCGAATACCCGGTGGTCCGTGGGCACTGCTTCCTAGCATCTTACTAACCATATCCTTCCCGGTCTCTTTGAGACGTCTTTTTGCCGACGATTTAATGCTCTGTCCCGACAACACGTCGCCAGCTACACCCAAACCTGTTTTCAACGCTCCTTTCCCCAGTGCCAGTGCCCCTCTCTTGATCAGTGGCATAGCACTTCGAATGAGTCCACCGAACAAACTACCCAACCCCTGACCTCGCTGCACTCTAGCTCCGACAAACACGGGCAATCCTCCACCCACTTGTCTACATAATAGTCTTCGTAGGAGCGACTGTCGCGACTGCGATTCATCTTTCAAAAAACGATGGCTTGCGTCGTCGAAAATGAAGCGTCACTGTCACTCTACCACGTTCGAATGGTACGTGACGTCCCGCATCGTCTCTTATATCGATCTCGATCGTTGTGAATTCTCTGTGCAAGACGGTAATGTATTGTACATTGTCAAAGTTCTTTGACACCACGTCTCCGTGTTTACCTTCAAGCGGTACTATTCTCAATAACGGCACAACGCTATCTCCAACGACACGTGATTCCACAACGTTAGTGTAGACGTAGAGTGCATAAAACCCTTGTGCCATATCTACCACCGAATCGGCCTCTCTTGCCGTTGTGACGAATGAGTTATTGAACCCAAGTATGTTCGACATATCCATAGACAGAATAGTACCCGGATCTAAGTCCACAGTCACCTTTTGTGTGATTTTGCTGTAGCTCAGTGTCACTTTCGTTTCGTCTGACGCCTTTTTCAACGTGTTGTTGATGGCCGCTATCATACGTTCGGGTCTATCATAATAGCCGGCCTCTATTTTACCCTTGCTAATGTCATAATTTTCTTGCGAGTTGGTCGTCGCTATTGCAAACGATGCGTTGTCGCTACGGACATTGTACCAACTGTGGGGGTATTGAATCTCGACCATTCCGACTCCCACTGACCCGACAGACTGATGCGTTGTGGCAAAGTCGTGATATAGTGGGTCAACGTGTTGTCGGGGTGTAAGTCAGCGGATGCATTGCTGGGTAACGTCAAATAAAAGTCAGAAGACATGGTGTTTCAACGTTGGGTTGGGCAATAGGTACCCCAGACAACTGCTCAACAAAGCCGTCCACAGATTAGAGTTACCGTCGGTTTTAGTCAGGTTGTAAATACTGACCACTATCACAGTGTACAGCACGCCGACTTGACAAAAGAAGACGATTTCCGCTTTAGGACACGAACTTCCAAACAACACCCAACGTTTGCTGTACGTACTTCCGGTGTCTTCGACGGTGTCTTCGACGGTGTCTTCGACAGGAATCCTTACCACCACCGTCGTAACGTCCATAGCAAGAATGGTCGTCCGAGAGACGGCCGTTACCCTTTATACGAGACCAACGACGACTTGTCCATCCAGCTGTTAAACGACTCGGGGTAGCCTAACCATTTGACTAGGACCTGTGCCTTTCTTCCACGCTTGCGCTGCTGCAAAACTTTCTCAATACGATACACTTTGTCTTTGGTTACTACCACTTTCTGGAGTTCTGGCTCGTAAAACGTACCCTCTATCTGTGAGCCTTGGTCGTCAATCAAACGGTAAACCGGCGGATCCGTGCGATGCACTGATTTAACAGTAAATATCTCGTCACTCCAGTTGGGTAAGTAACCTTTCTTGAACATCCTCTTGGCTTTACTGATACGAACGCGATCGTCAACTTTTAAACCAGGTTCGATTGTGCTGGTTTTTTCGTTTCCATACAATCGCTGCCACACCTTTTCTTGATTGACAACGTTCACTTCCGTCGGTGACATTCCGATACTTCGGTGATAACTGGCGTTATATGAATCGACGAGATGTTGTACCACGTCTAGGTACCTCAACGTCTGATATTTCGTGAAATATTTCCACATGCGGGTCTTGAGAGTACGATTAAATCGTTCAACAATGCAAGCTTTGGTCTCTTCGTTGTGCGTAGTGAAATGACGGATGCCTTTTTGTTTATAAAAATCTTGCAATTGCCTATTCAGAAACTCTTTTCCTTTGTCCGTCTGCATTGTCTGTGGTCCATCGTTGTTCTTTAGCAGGTGTCGAAATGCCGCCGTGAGTGAGGACGCCGACTTATTTTTTAACGGAATAGACCAGGCTTTCTTCGAGAACACGTCAATGACAGTCAGCAAGAAAGTGTGGTCGTCGTTGTACCGTTTCAAACGCGACATGTCAACGAGATCGGCTTGCCATTGATGATTTATTCCACCCACAACAACACGTCGACGTCTGAACCGATATCTCACAGGTTTGTGTAAGTGTACGTGTCTTGTTCCGATAACCATTGCTTAACCTCCTTCACCGACGCTCCCAGAGCGGGGTGGGAAGCACGACGCAAACGATCGATACCCCCAAAACTTCCAGTTTGTTTAGTGTCGTAATAAATGCTATTTAAAATACGGCTATGCGAAAGTGACTTGTTATCTACACGTCCAGCCATGACGTAATAACATCGTGATGTAGTGCGCGACTGTTTAATACGTATCCCATCGCATGTGTTGCAAAGGTAAGGAGACACGAGGTATGCGCGACGACAAAGATGCAGGCACTTGAACTGTCACCAACTCACAAATCCATTCAGAATTAGGGCGCTGAAGTATAGCCCAACTTAAAATATCACGCTCAACAAAAGATTCTAAAAATGTTTGAAAATCAAACGCATCAGTAATTAAATGGGGCGCATCCAGAAACCTACCTGAAACATTTTTGGAAGAATGAAAATAACGAAGTTCGCCTGAAATTTTATTTCGTAATATGAACCCAAAACTTAAATTTATTTTGAATGCGGAGGATTGAGTTTTGAAAATGTTCCACAATGTGTGATGAAGTGAGGTCGTATTTAAATCGGTTAATCGAATATTATAAGTTGACTGGATGCGCCCGCTACGACGATTTGTCCGAATGGACGACCACCGACTCCTATAGAAATTAATTAAATTATCATCTACAAAATCGTCAAAATCAGGCAACGGGAATATAGGGTCTTCATTAAATACCGATGGCGACGGCGATGGTGGTGATGGGGTGGAGGAGGCAACCCGTGACGACGACGACGACGCCGCCACTGGTGGTGACGACGCTGACGACGCAGCTGATGTTTTGTCGGTGACCGGTGTCGTTTGCGAGATTTCTGCAATGACACATAAAATAATACCCTCTTTTCATAACAAGTACGATATGTTATAACTAATCCGGTTTTAATAATATGGGAGTAAATTAAACACATTTCTTGACATATGAACAACATTGACACGCGATGCTTGATCATAATAACAATAATAATAATAATACCCTTCATATTCAAACACGACTCACCGCGGCGCCACTGGTCACCGGCTGCTGCTCCCCGGGGGCTAGGGTTGGGGCAGGGGCTGGCACATGGGGTGGCACCTGGGTTGGGGCTGGTGGGGACAGCTGGCGCACAACGGGCTGCCTCTTGGCGGGTGACGGCCCTTCTATGAATCGCTACAACAATATTTTAATACAATTTAGAAAACTAAACAAAAACAAACAAAAACTAAACTAAATAGCTACGACAGGGACGTGGCGGAAAGCCCTGCCATTTTTACAGAAGTTATGGGAGGGGCCATTGTTTTTACAGAAGTCGTGTTACGGATGTTATTATTGGAAGCGCTGCCATTTTAAAACGCGCCGCCATTTTTACGGTAGTTGTGTTTTGCATGTGGAGCGAAGCGGTATTTTTACGGAAACAGAAACATAGCACAGAATATTACTACAACGTTTAACTCACCACAACGGCGTCCAACGCGTCGTCCTCTGCCATCCTCTTGCGACGGTTGCAATAGACCGCGGCGGATGTGGCGTTGACAGTTGTCCCGCCTGGTAAACCCCATCCCACAGTGCAGGCACTTGAACTGTACCCGCGATGGTGGTGGTGGTGGTGGTGGCGGTGCCACAACGCATACATCCGACTACAACAAAGACCAAACGAAAGTTTTAGTCATGTAATTTAAAATATACGTATTCGCGTTTTCAAAAATTAACGAAGTTATAGTTAACACGAAAAATCGACATATGACATTGACAAAGACTTACCACATGAATCCCATTCGGAGCTATGGCTCCGCCGCTGTCGCCGCCGGGAGAGGGAGTTGTTCTGGTGGTGTGTTGTACCAATGGAGGAAAGCCTCATCCTTGGTAGGAATGGGTGTTAACCCAGCTGATTTGTGTTGGCGAACGGGACCTCTGACGGCGTCTGCGTAAGAAAACCCGGGTTTCCCTAAGGTTAGCCATAGCAACAAGGTTGAATGTCGGAGAACGACTGACAGCCTCCAAAAACGGACGTCTTTATATGTTTAGAGGTGGTCGTTAGAGTCACGTGGGGGGGCCGATAAGGTTCCAACCAATCACAACTCGACAAAACGCACGGCGACACGACGATACATTGTTGCAAGAATGGTATTATTGCATCACGCACCAGTTTATTGTAACATTGTATCGAGTTGGATGACAAAAAACAGTGAAGTCACCGAGTACATCAGTTGACGGATGTAATATTAAATCACGTGAGCGTGCCGAAATTAATTGTTGTAGAAAACAACGCCGACCGCGTTGTAAGCGATATATTTTTTAATAAGATTTAAATCATACCCTTCCAAATTGAAACCAATCACTGGTAATTCTTTAAGAAATCAATCCTTTAAGAGAAGCAATCAATTTATAAATATCTTCAGGTGCCGAAATTAATTGTTGTAGAAAAGAACGCCGACCGCGTTGTAAGCCTTACCCCTAAAAGCACGGACTTCTGAGTAACCTTCCCCTAAAAAGCACGGACTTCTGAGTAAGCCTCCCCAAAAAGCACGGACTTCTGAGTAACACCCTTGCTTCGCGTCGCTCTCACCAGGATCGCCTCATTGACTATTTTTAGAAGTGGTTTAAACATAAGAGACACATATTTTGGGGGTTTTAAAAGCACGGACTTCTGAGTAACACCCTTGCTTCGCGTCGCTCTCACCAGGATCGCCTCATTGACTATTTTTAGAAGTGGTTTAAACATAAGAGACACATTTTTGGGGGGTATTCACTGACGACGTATTCGTCAGATGGCCCCACTTGTTCGTTTACCAGGAGCGTTGACCGCCAGGGAGCGCTACTTGAACTCTAACCCTTTTAACGTAATTTTAAAAAAAAACATTTAACAATATTAAAACATAAGACACACGTATTTATGGGTATTAGTTGAGGAAGTATTCGTCAGATGGCTCCACTTGTTCGTTGACCTAGTTTGGGGTTCACCATGTATACACCAGGGGGCGCTACTTTGACCCCTAACACCATTGACCTAATTTTGAAATATTAAAAAAATTAAGACGCACGAATTTAGATACTATTAGTTCACAACCTTCCGCTAGGTGGCGCCATCAATTACAATTATCTATAATTGAAACAATGTCGTCCCACACTAAAATAGACGATTCACTATTCCAGAAGTTTCAAGCACCTTTCAAAATTTTAATTGATTACAACGGCGTCCCACACTAGAGCCACACACTCAGTTGGTGTCTCGGTCTACTGCATAAGGCTTCACTCCCTTGCCCCATCTGTGAACTGTGTGGTGACGATCGATATTTGTTGAAATTTACGCAATATATATTGTACTATTGATTGTACTATTGATGGGGAAATCTTCTTCGCATGGTCAAAGGCGGTGGTTTAGATGTACTCGACGTGGAGCCGTTTAAGTTATGCTACTCTAGTAATTTATCAAAAATGATTTAAATCATGGTCATGATCAATTTTAATGCAATGTGATAGAGTGGCTTCTTGCTGGCTGACAGGCCACTCTATACTCTTTACCCACTCTATACTACTACCGTCCCATTTCCTTAACTTCAATATGCTGCAAACTCCTTGAACACATTATCTACTCTAACATAATGGACCATCTTGACCAACACTCAGTTTTGTCTGACAAACAACATGGCTTCCGCAGTAAACACTCGACTGAAACCCAGTTAATACTCACAACACATGACCTATCCAAATCTCTAAATAATAAATCACAAGTAGACATGATCATAATGGATTTCTCAAAAGCATTCGATACTGTCCCTCATAACCGGCTCCTAAACAAATAAAAAAAATATGGCATCAACAACAAAACACATGCCTGGATTTCTAAATTCCTCACATGCCGTGAACAGAGAGTGGTGGTCAGTGGAGAACATTCCCCCTGGACCCATGTTAAGTCTGGTGTACCACAAGGCACGGTACTAGGCCCTCTTCTCTTCCTGATATACATCAACGATTTACCTAACAATATCCACTCCACAGTCCGTCTGTTTGCAGATGACTGTGTCCTGTACAGTTAGACTCACAAGAACTACAGAAAGACCTAGACGAATTAACTAAATGGGAACATGACTGGCAAATGCACTTTAACCCCGACAAATGCTTTGTGATGAGACTAACTCATGCAAGAAATATAAAACAATTTAATTATACTCTAGGAAACACAAAACTACAAGAAACAGACAGCCACTCATATCTAGGAATATGCATAACCAAAGACTTAAACTGGAACAAACATATACATCAGATAACAGCCTCAGCAAACCGCACCCTAGCATTCATCAGACGCAATCTCCACTCATGCCCCATAAACATCAAAACAACTGCCTACACAACCCTAGTCCGACCACTTCTAGAATACTCATCATCAGTATGGGACCCCCACACCCAGACCCTTATCAACCAAATCGAAATGGTCCAAAGACGCGCAGCCCGTTTTTGTCTTAACGACTATACATCTAGAGAAGCGGGCTGTGTGTCAGAAATGCTAAACCAGTTACACCTACAACAACTAATAACCAGACGAACAAACAGACGCCTCACCATACTCCACAAAGCCATCTATGGACACCTATCCTTGCCTGTCAATAACCTCCTCCAGCCCGTACAACCCCAAATAAAAAGCATTCAACACTATCCACGCCAGTAAGAACTGCTATAAATATTCATATTTCCCTCGAACAATAAGAGACTGGAATTCCCTACCAGATGCAATAGTTAACATTCCTAAACCACAACATTTTAAACAAGCTTTAATACATGACTAACAACCCAACAGCACGCGCACCCAACCCTGACCGTTTGACTCCACCAGGAGTGTTGGCCAGTATACCAAAAAAACAAACTTAACCGCCCTCTAATTCGTTACAACCGACCCGTGCGCTACGCTCCGCGGACGCTCACCTGCTGGAGGTTCCACGATGCAGCAACCCCAAAAAATTTTTCAAGTGCTGCTCCACGCCTCTGGAACAATCTGCCGCTTGCCATGCGTGCCACAGACTGCCTCAGTTCTTTCAAGAAGCAACTGAAGACATTTCTGTTTAAAAGAGCGTTTTCACTTTAAAAGAACAATTTTATAATATCCTACTATTTTTAATATCTACTATTTATCAACTATTTTATTATTTATTTATTTTTAAATTGTAATATAATTAACTATTATTTATCAGTATTAGTATTTTAGTATTATTAAGACTAATATTATTTATTTATATTGAACAATTTATACTGATCAATTTATTTTACAACTACATCTCAATTTTTTTACTTTAAGGTAATCTGTATAATATTCCTGTAAAGTGTAATGCGCCTCTGAATGGATTTATTGCTAAGAGATATGGCGTAGACAAAATACTTTTCTATATTACATTATTATTATCTTGTAAATATATTGCATAACTGTGATAACAGACACCTGTGGCAGCACATAATAAAATGATTGTACAGTGGAATGAGACACAAAGCAGGTGCGTGGCTCTAGGGTGGCATGACAATGGTAACAATTATATATGTATGACATTGTCCTGCACTATGACACAGGTACTCTAGGCCACGAGAAGCACTACATACAAGCGTGTTCCCAAGCAACATGTCAGATGCACACATACAGCTGTGAAGTCAGGTTGTGTCGTACAAACAGTCGCGAAACAGGTAACTGGTGGTAGTGGACATCTCCACGATGCTCCATTGCAGTGGACGTCGACTTGGCGGTCGACTTGCAAGAAAAGGGACGACCCGGGAAAGATGACGCGTATCCACGTTGACGGAGAACGCTCACAATCTTGTTAGGTAAGTCTGACAGCACCATCCCTCTGTATCACGTTGCCTCTTTATTATGTCATTAGCTGTATGTATCTGCCAATAAGTATGTATGTATGTATGTAAGTATGAATGTATGTATGTATGTATGTATGTATATGTATGTATATATATATATATTTATATATGTATATATATATATAATTATAATATATATGTATATGTATGTATTTTTGTGTTTGTGTATGTATGTGTGTATGTATGTATGTATGTATGTATGTATATATTTATGGGAAATGGGTGTACTTAGTTCAAGTATCCTCTATTTAGGATTTTAGGAACATGAACAATGACCCTAATGCACTGGCAAAGGAGTATAGGTGGCGTATGTATGTATGTATGTGTATGTATGTATGTATGTATGTATGTATGTATGTATGTATGTATGTATGTATGTATGTATGTATGTATGTATGTATGTATGTGTATGTATGTATGTATGTATGTATGTATGTATGTGTATGTATGTATGTATGTATGTATGTATGCATGTATGCATGTATGCATGTATGCGTATGCATGTATGCATGTATGCATGTATGTATGTATGTATGTATGTATGTATGTATTTATGGGAAATGGGTGTACTTAGTTCAAGTATCCTCTATTTAGGATTTTTGGAACATGAACAATGACCCTAATGCACTGGCAACGGAGTATAGGTGGCGGATGTGAACTCTAAGTTCATGATGACTGATCAGTCAGTGTAATCCTTTCCGATATAGGGTATACCTGTAAAAAGAGGGGGTTTATATGAGTTGCCTAAAAGTGAATAACATATATATATTGAACAAGAATACGCGTATATACCGGAAGCACAGGAGTGCATGCAGCCGTTACACTCCCATGTCAATATACATTAAACAAATATCATTTATGCAAGATCGACTATAGAAGTTGATGTTCTCCATTCTGTTCTGTTAAAAAATAAAAATTGATTAAAACCATTTATTTTTGTTATTTTTCCTTTTTATTTTTTTTGTAGATGGTGTACATTTAAATGCAAGAGGGACCCTGTTGTACTGGAAAACATGAGATATGCAGTGAGAAAATATGGTCTGAAATGAAAAAATACAATTTAAGCAGGGCATTGTGAAACTGTGGTGCAGCCCGCAGTGCCGCTACTGCTGGCCACCTCACACCTCCACAACCTCGTGACGTTGTTTATTAATAATTAATACATAGAACTATCCCCTGGTTGGTAAACATGTAGAATAACAATAATAGTTCATTACTGTATGCCTAAACTTATGTCATAGCACCGTAGCACAAGGGACAGACACCTAAGAAACCGTCCGGACCAGCACCGCTGCGGCCCGACGAACCCCACACGTAATCTAAACTCCATAACAACTAAACAATTGTACACCTGCAAAGAATCAGAATACATTAAATAATGTCTAGAATAATAACTATCATAATGCAGTTGTACAAGGGACAGACACGCGCGAAGCCGCACGGACCAGCGCTGCTGCAGCCCGACGAACCACGCACGCAATCCAATCCCCATAACAACTACATCACTATGCCCCGGCCAGGAACCGCCACAAGACGCCGCCAACCACGCCCACCCCCCACCCAGGACCACGCAGTGTCTCAGTCACACCCTACATTGTGCCGTAGAAGTCCATTGTTCATTGTAATTTGGTGGACATCAGCATATCTTTAAGGTTCTTATTCTTGGAAAAGGCTGTTATAAACCGAGGCGTGTAAATGTCTGGATAAGCGGATTGAAGCAGTTTATAGGTAGCTTTAGCCAGTTTAGCAATTGTCTTCCCTTGGTGGGAGAAACGAATCACAAAAGGTATAATATCAAAAGAGTCCTCTCTAATATTTAAACCTCCTGGCTGCCTAGTTTTAAGTCTTGCAATCCATTTGGATTCACAGTTCCGTCGGTAGATGGTTTCCAATGAGGTGTCGTCAGAAAATGGCCCTGATTCCAAGATTGTGATTCGCAAATCGGCATATGAGTGACCGGCTCCGTTAAAATGTCTGGCCACTTGTGTGTCGTTGTTATGTCTTATGTCCGACCTATGGTTATTCAGGCGTGTCCTGAGTTGATTGCCCGTCTCACCCACGTAACTAACTGAACAAGCGTTGCATGTAATTAGGTACACCACATTGGATGTACCGCAATTGTTGATTTTGTCCCGTTGTGTCACCTTTGTGTTATTAATAGGAGTGAAATCTACAAATACCGTACAGGCTTGACATCTTTTAACCTGGCATTTCGCGGCTTGTTCTTTCCTACTCCTATTTTTAATGTCCGCTAGGGTTGTGTTTTTAATGTGCCTTAAAAACGTGGTGTGTAATTCCTTTGCCTCAGACTATGGAAAAGTATTTGAACGGCTTCCTCAAAGTCTGATTTATTGTTGCATATCCTGTGAAATCGTAGTAGTTGCGACTTGAGTATACCAGAGAAGGTATGTTTGGGATGGAACGAGTCTTTGTACAGTAGTTGATGTGTATCTGTTGGTTTAAAGTAAACCTTGCTGTCAAGGTGTCCATTCGAATTAAAGCGTTTCCCTTTAAAGATCGTAGTGTCCAGGAAATCAATGGATTGTTTACTCGTTACCGACGTTAGTTTAACACAATTTTGATGGCTGTTTAGAATGTCCAGGAAGACCCGATATTCATCATCACCGTGGGTCCAGATACCAAAAATATCGTCCAAATATCGTAGATAAATCAAAGGTAATTTATTGCATTTCCTTAGTGCTTGTTTTTCCCATTCGGCCATGAAAAGGTTGGCATAGTTGGGGGCAAATCATTTTCCTATTGCAGTGCCAAAGATTTGAAGGTACCAGTTGGATGCGAATAAAAAAATCGTTGTGTTCCAATGAGATTTTAAGTAGTTCTAAAATGTCTACGTTGGGCGGTCAAAGTCCGGGTTCCGTAGAAAAGCTTGTTTTACTGCTTCAATCCCCGAATTATTGTCAATATTGGTATAGAGGCTTTCTACATCCATGGAGAGCAGTAGGGCATCACTAGGGATTTCGATTCATCAGTTTATCATATAAGTATGAGTATAGTTTATTAAATTGTCGAAACATCAATAGCAGCGCCGAAACGAACAATATTCACCTCTAGGTACTTAGATATATCACTTCGCCGACGCAATTTCTGCGAATTCGTTTTCAAAACGCTGCCAGTGCGACCGAAGTATCCCGATGAAACTACCAACTTTTAACGGCTACCCGAAGTGGCAGTGTGGCCGAAGCTTCCCAAATCCAAAAACTTCGTTTTTCGTTTTTCGTTCGCAAGTTTGAAAACGAAAAACGAAAAAGGAATTCGTTATTCGTTTTTCGATCGCAAATTTGAAAACGAAAAAGGAAAAGACGGTATATACACGGACCCGCTACCAGTACTAATGACTATACCCGGGGTTCAAAAGTACAGTAGACCGGATCTCACAAGAGGAAGTATCGCGACAGATAACAGCCGTTAACAGCAGTGGACAGGATCTAGTGTGACATTGTTGCACAGAGAGGGATAGCCCGGTAAGCATTTGTTTAACTTATGTGCGTGTATGTTAGTTTATAGCCCGTGTGACATATATTCCACGGGCGATGGGGAAGGGGCAATAGTATACTGGCGATAAGGTAAATACCTTTATACCGAACCACCATAATTATCATTGAAGTGCCGCCATTGTACGGAGCCTAACTAAACTACAATACATTTACAATATAAAAGCAATGTTGTAACATCAGCCGTGATTTCGAACATTCCTGTAATCCGTACCAACACTCATCACTTGCTGTGTGCTTGACTCAGTGAAAAAACAATGTATAGTTGTGCCACGTCAGGGTTCAAAAGTACAGTAGACCGGATCTCACAGAAGGAAGTAGCGCGACACATTACAGTAGTGAAAAGTAATGAACAGTTGTGGAAAGTAGTGAACAGTAGTGAACAGTAGTGAACAATAGTGAACAGTAGTGAACAGCAGTGAACAGTAGTGAACAATAGTGATCAGTAGTGAACAGGACCTAGTGTCGTCTTGTTGCCCAGAGCGGGATAGTCGAGAGACATTGGTGATATACACAAGTTATTCTATCAGTAAAGTATCTGCAATGGCGCTGTTTTGTAGGAATGAAAGCGATTGACTGGGTTACTGTTTTGAATATCGGTATGCGTTTTCTTACCTTCTGTACGTGTAGCTCAGATTATAGCGCGTGTAATATGTGACGTGTGTGTGTGTGTGTGTGTGTGTGTGTGTGTGTGTGTGTGTGTGTGTGTGTGTGTGTGTGTGTGTGTTTGTGTGTGTGTGTGTGTGTGTGTGTTTTGTGTGTGTGTGTGTGTGTGTGTGTGTGTGTGTGTGTGTGTGTGTGTGTGTGTGTGTGTGTGTGTGTGTGTGTGTGTGTGTGTGTGTGTGTGTGTGTGTGTGTGTGTGTGTGTGTGTGTGTGTGTGTGTGTGTGTGTGTGTGTGTGTGTGTGTGTGTGTGTGTGTGTGTGTGTGTGTGTGTGTGTGTGTGTGTGTGTGTGTGTGTGTGTGTGTGTGTGTGTGTGTGTGTGTGTGTGTGTGTGTGTGTGTGTGTGAAACGTCACACCTATAATTACTCAAGGCAACACGATAGGTACCTGACATAATCATATTCAAAAGTATTGCTGTGCAAGAAGAAATTAATACACCGTATGTATTTTGTTTTACGTAAATTGCAGCTGGTCTCCACAGTATGTATACGTCACTTCTATATTATATGTAGAGGTAGTTTTATAATAGCACATGAACATATATGTATATATATATATATATATATATATATATATATATATATATATATATGTGTGTGTGTGTGTGTGTGTGTGTGTGTGTGTGTGTGTGTGTGTGTGTGTGTGTGTGTATTAAGGCGCTGCACGGGCTGGAAATCTGACCCCGAAGCCCCCCCCGCCCGCAGTAACTTGGCCCGCAGCCCTCCCCGCCCCGCAGTAACTTGGCCCGCAGCCCGCCCTGCCCCGCAGTAACTTGGCCCGGAACCCGCCCCTCAGTTCGACCCGCAGCAATTTTTCAAAAGTCAGTCTGCAGCCTATAACAGATTGAACAGATAGCATGGAATAGTTAAAAATAACTAATCGTTATTGATTTTACTTAATTAATTTTATTAACTAAATTTCATTATTTTATTTATTAAACTACTTTTACTTGTGTATCCGAATTAATATATGGCTAGTTATATTTTATATTCACCTTGTCTTTTTTAACCATTGAATTACTTGAAATTCAATAAACCACATTGTTTCAGTCAGACAGAAATAATTATATTGGTAGTTACTGTAGTCATTCACCATGACAACACTGAGCATACCAAATAAGCTAATATCCACTAACAGACAGTCAGTCTTCACCTCTGATCAAGGTGGACCCAGCTGCAATTAGCAACAACAGGCCTCTTTTGCAGTGGCCTGCCTGCTTTTGATCTCTTGGCTTCAATGCCCCTTGTCCTGTTCTAACCAGACCTGCTAGATGGCAACTGCTAAGGCTATTGTGTCAGTGCCTCAGTGTTGGTGCAAAGTGATAAGAAATATTTGCTTGAGGGAAGGAAGTGGCATCCCAAGCCAGGTAGGATCTTCAATTGCTTTACACTGTTGTAGTTTTACAGCTTACCACATTATTTAATTGAGTATCCTGCCAGACATTTCCATTACTCATTGATATAGTATACATTAAATAGACACCAGCCAACACTCATCCATTGAGGGAAAACTTGTAACAAATGTTATGATATATACATTGCACATGGTTATCAAGAAATGAAAAGTTTCTGCTAAGAGTCAGCAATGCCAATGTGAGATCATTCAGGTCTTGTTTAGTAATATTTACACAGATTAGCACCTGAGGGTACTGGGCAGTAAAACTGGGCACCACCAGCCTGCTAATTGCCTTTGTGTGTTAGAGAAGGTCTGGCTCAGATAAGCAAGCCCTTTGTCCAAGCCAGGTATCCCAAATTATATAGGTCTCCTTGGGAGTTGTTCAAACATCACACACCCTAGCAAGACAGGACAGCCTGGTGAATGGTGATACGGATGTTAAAGGGAGAACCAAAATCAACTTGAATGTTAGCTAGTTCTGGCATCACTGATATGATTGTGTAAAAAGGGCAGTCTGTAGCGATCTGTGCCAAAATAACATTATTTTCGCTACCTTATTTCTTACTGTTGTCAAAGATTCAAAAGATCTTTATGGTGCTCGTGTATGTAAGACATGTAAGACCAAACCTTTGTATTAACTAGACAGTGTCTGAATAACATTATTTTGTGACCTTATTTTCTGTGCCTTTCCTAGGCAAAACTGAAATTTCTTTCTGTGATTTCTTTTATTGTGAATTATTCTACGTACATTCCAATGAATGACTAAAGCTGGCAGGGCAAAACAACAAAACAGTGAAATATTATGAATGTTTTCAACAGTGTTACCAAATTGTTCTGTTACCAGAATGCTCACTGCCATCATGCTGTTTACCAAAACGTCATGGTTAGCACATGTTATCATAACATAGTGAAACGCATACACACACACACACACACACACACACACACACACACACACACACACACACACACACACACACACACACACACACACACACACACACACAAACACACACACACACACACACACACACACACACACACACACACACACACACACACACACACACACACACACTAGTTGCACACATGTATGCACGCATGCACAGCATATATTCGTCGCACACGTGAGTCGTGCAAGCAACACACAGTGTCACACACACAAAGAGCTATCAGGTAATCCACCAACTAATGTGCAAATTTTGAGATATATATATATATATATATATATATATATATATATATATATATATATATATATATATATTAATAGGCTATCTGGTCGATTTCGTGGATATTTTATTTCTTGCTGGGCGGTGCGGGCTATATATATATATATATATATATATATATATATATATATACCGCCCATATTCGCCTCCTGCCGCCCTATCTCTGTACCTAGCCTGTTTCCCTGCCTACCTCACTCCGTGCATTTGTTGAACCCACCCCTGACTATGTGTTTCTAAAGACCATATCCCTACATAACTGCCGCATAATGAGTAGGAGTATAGAATAGCGGTGTAACTGGCGGGCCGTGACGCTTGAACGCATAAACACAACGCCCTGTGCGGTCATGCTTGAGTGCACATGACAAAGTCAATTCTATGCATGTCACAATTACTGGAGTTGGGGAAACCAATAGATAAGACAGGTACGTCCCATATCAATCCACCATATTCAATCAAGTTACGCTTAAGTAATTTGATTCATCGAAGAGACATTGACGTATGTCGAAGAAGGTCATGTGCCGTTTCCTTGATATATTATATATATATATATATATATATATATATATATATATATATATATATATATATATATATATATATAAAAGAGAGAGAGAGAGAGAGAGAGAGAGAGAGAGAGAGAGAGAGAGAGAGAGAGAGAGAGAGAGAGAGAGAGAGAGAGAGAGAGAGAGAGAGAGAGAGAGATAGAGATAGAGATAGAGATAGAGATAGAGAGATAGAGAGAGCTGTTTCGTTGTGAGACTAGGTGGAATATCGGTTAGGTTGTTCAAAAGATTTAGCATTCAGCGGTACTCGTTGGCCAACGTTTATAAAGATTACTGTTGGTCTATGTAGGTCAGTAGTGGTGGATGTCGTTTTGAGAGTGTTGTGCTGTAAAAATTGTTTGGTGTATCTCGATGATTTTATTGTCTATAGGAAGACCTTCGATGAGACACTGCACCGCCTCACTACGATGTGGGACAGTTTTCGTGCTGCTTGACCATGGAAGCAGAGAAGTGTATGCTGTTTCAGACTGACGTTTCCTACCTTGGCTACCCAGTCTCCAGACACGGGATTGTTACAGATCCTCACAAAATATCTACAGTGCGAGACTGGCCTCGGCCTACTACGGTCAAACAAGTTCGTCGATTTTTAGGCTTAACATCCTATTATTGGCGCTTTATAACATCGATTGCGCACATTGCGAGTCCATTGACGGCCATGACAAGAGGAAAGCGTTATTTTACCAGGCCAGATACCAAAGAGAAGGCTCTTCGAGCCCTTCGACAGGCCCTTTGTGAAACACCTGTGTTGGCATACCCCACTCGTAATGACGAGTTCGTGTTTTATGTTGATGCGAGCCATGAGTAGTGTACTTTCACAACGACAGGCGGGTGGCGAGAAAATAATTGCCTATGCATCTAAGACCTTCAGTCGTACGCAGACCCGATACTGCACAACACTCAGGGAGTTGTTGGCAGTAGTGACATTTGTCAAAAAAACTTCCACCATTATCTGTGTGGCCGACCATTCACGATCATCACTGATCATGCGTCACTGACATGGCTGCTTAATGTTTAAGAACCGGAACGGATGGTTGCACGGTGGCTCGTCACCCTTGGTACGTACGAATTCCAGATTGTTAATCGATTGGTAATGCTGACGCATTTTCCCGAAAGGCGTCACGGCCATGCAAGCGCGCCGAGTGTAAGGACTGTAATCCAAATACGTGCATTGAGCATCAGGCCTCGCAACAATCCACATCAAACCACCGTGATGTTGCCCCGACCCTATCCTAGGATAGTCTCTTGTTGGGGAGGTTGCTGAACAAATCGTGGATCCACCCAAAGATTGTCCGCCATCCCCTGAGGACGACTATTCGGTATCTGCGTAACAGCTGCGCACTGGGTTCCAGATGTGACACTAGCGGATATACGTCACCTGCAAAGCGAGGACGAGAGCATTGACTGCATGCTGCGTCACAAAGAAAACCGTAGCCATAGACCACCGTTTTCCCAAATCAGAGACCTAGATTACACTAGGATGTTTTTGTGGCAAATATGGGACAAGTTGACCATAGTATCGTAAGAAGAAAGCCAGCTGTGACACCGAAGACATAACCCAGCTTGTGGTCCCCTCGTCGATGGTCGGCGACTCTTTCATGCGGTTCACGGCGACCGCCTTGGAGGGCACATTGGTCATAACAAATCACTCACCTCCCCGCAACGACGTTACTACCGGCCTAGTATGTCATATGACGTCAGACATTGGCTTTCCTTGTGTCGGACTGTGGACAGCGCAAACCGGCGTCGGCTCCACACCGTGTTCCTTTCACTCAGACGGCAGTAGGAGTTCCACGGGAACGCATTGCGTAATTCTATGTCAGATTATATGCATTGTATCTTCTTATGAATACATTCCAGATTCTGCCAGAAAGAAGTGGTAAACAACACAGAGGATTCAGGAATGCTTCATGACTGCCTTTGAAGGGAATTACGTTAGAAAACATCGGGTGGAGAATATAGCTGGGTGCAGCAAGCTTATGGACATACTATGTTGCGCAATTTCTTCATCAAATAGTTGAATTGTTATGTGCCACAGGAAGCAATGGGCACAGTAGGCAGGTATACATCTGTTTTTAAATTATGTCCTTATTATATATATATTGAAGTTATTTACGTCAAATTATCTGAAAATGAATGGCAGTTAATTATTATGTCGTAGCTGATGTCAAACTCAAATAAAGGCAATGTTAAATTAAATGAAGCATGTTAGATTATAATTGTGGTGAATCGTCAAAGGTGTTGGTTTAATAAAATGTATATTTTAAAAACAGTTCTGGTATTTGTCAAGTATGATAGACCTCGGTATTGTATAACAAAATACACTTCAGAAATGTAGTTTAATTTTTTTAATCCGTTTTCATATAATCAACAACATGAAATATAACACAGGGATTATACAATACATACAGTAAATGTTTAATATACAAGCTCAATGCCAATATTGATCCAAAAGGTTAATCATAACATAAACATGTACCTCGGGTTTGTATTACAAAATACACTTCAGAAATAGGTCCATTGAAACACTTGACTAGTCGTCTTATTTCCGCTTTACAGTCTCGCTTTTGCACTGTGGACAGAACCACTTGCCCTTCGTCACACGTTTTACCTTTAAACATTTGACATGGTACCACTGTACACAAGTTTTCATTGTCACAAAAAATCATCTTTTGGCCATCATCTTCTCCACCACAGATACAATACTTGCTAGTACTACCTGACTGGACAACACAATTGCTTGGCACCAATACTGATTTTGGGGTGAAATACTTCATACATAGCTCAAGCTTTAAACACATAGCATGGAAGAGCATGCCCTGCTTTTACTTCTCAGCCCACCACTCACTATCTGGCACTATCCTCTCTATGTACAACATTTCAGGCGACCACACAACAAAATCACAATATTCCAGATTTGTCACAAACAACTGCATCTGCACCTGGTGTGTTTTTCTAAATCTGAACTTCCCATCAATCTCTACAACCATTCAGTCTAGACTACTCATATTACCATCCCGCAAAGTGATAGGACATTTTACTTCAACAACCCCCACCCCACAACATGTACCATTCACTAAGCCATCAGGCGTAGCTCCAAACATTGGGTATTCAGTGTTCAAGAACAAACCACAATGGCGACAGTCAAAATCGCTGTGCTGTGCATGCTGCGATGTCACATAGCAAAGGCCTCGTTTGATTTACCCCAATCAGTGGCTACAGAAGAAAAACATTGATCGTTTGGCGAGGATATGGTTCTAAGCAAGGACATAGCTGGCATCTCTATGTGGGTATGACACGCTGCATGGAATGCCGATGCTGTCACCCTGCCTGCCTTCATAGTAAACCACAGGTTGCTCTTACTCTGTGCCTTTGTCTGCTCCATAACAAATTCTACCTGTGCATCACTTACACTGATGTCGAAACTGTCACAGTAGGTCAGAATGTCCACATAATTGACAATAGTGGTGTCAGGGTTATACAGCTGTCCAAGATGTCTTGCAGCCATGTTGGAGACAGACTTAGGCACAAACTTGTCACTGTACGTGCTGTGCAGGGATAGCACGACTGCATTTGGGCAAGCACGATGCAAGTGCGCAAAGAATGTGTCTTGTTCGTGTTTTGTTGGTGAGGGTATGTTGTGGTATGCAGTGCTGGGTGTGTGTGGATTTGTAGGCGTGTGTGTAGCACTAGCAGCTGGTGTGTGTGGAGTTGTAGGCGTGTTTGTAGCACTAGCAGCTGATGTGTGTGGAGTTGTAGGCGTGTGTGTAGCACTAACAGCTAGTGTGTGTGGAGTTGTAGGCGTGTGTGTAGCACTAGCAGCTCATAGAATGAGCAACTTGAAAGATAAACTACAAAGTAAATATAACATAAGTAATTATTAATAGTACACAATGATTACACAGTACAATGTATACATTTAACTTTGAATTTATTACAAATAATGGGACCTTCAACAATAATGATATATGCCCTATTGTATAATGAGGTTTATTATAAACGTAGGCTATATAAAGTCTGTCCAGTTTAAAAAAAACAGCTTTAGTCTAGGCTCGAATTGCCCTAATTGCACGTTAGTTATGACCATTGGTATAGTATAAACACCGACTGGCATAATCTAGTCCTGCTCCCAAGTCCCAACCTATCACCTACACCAGGGCGAGGCTAGGCCTGACGAATAGCAGGATCTAGCCTACGCAACTATAGTCTAAGCATACACAGACGTAACGCCGTAAATAGCTAAGGTCGATGTTATGTTTACCTTTGCACGGATCAGATGAACGCCGTTTATTTTCTTGTGCAGAATCTGTCGAATCCAGCCATCCTGGAAGTACTTGTACGCATCGACAGACTTGTACTTTTTCAGCTGTTCGCTGGTGTACGACGAAGGGCTGAATACGAGGTAGTTTATCACATCCAAGAAACCAACGTGTGGCCATTTGGTAACGTCGTTTTCTAAACAAGTGGCAGCAATGTTATACGGATCACACCTTATCACACTTGTTTTGTCGTTGTACCTTTTGCGAACATCTGGGGGAAGGGATTTCACGTAGTCGGAACACACATCGCTCGCCATGACCACTACAAAGCATAGGAATCAAAATGGAGCCGCGCGGTGCAAAGTGGGTAATATTTCATAGGCGCACGCAAAGTGCTGACGTCAGTGAATATAAGCAATTAAACACGGTTGGCCTAAGAGCGGCTCGCCATCGGCACAGTCGGCATATAAGCGGTTAACCATCGGCACACCATTGGCAGCCGAGCATGAGCCGCCCGCGGCCCGAACTCTAGCCGGCGGACAAAAATCCTGCGGCCCACAGGAAGCCGAAGGAGACCCGATAGTTTTGCCGCACTCGAGCCGCCCTCGGCCCGCTCTAATTGTGCTATCTGGGTGATTTCTACCACGATTCGATGTACGACTACCTATGTGTGTCACTGTGTAACTGTATGAAAATTCCCCCTCTGAGTCATGCGCCCCTCCCCCCCCAGAATAGTATACCTGTACAATATCGCCGGGGCCATGGTATGTTTAATTTATTAAAGTTGATAGAAATTACAATCAACATGCTGTATCATAATTTAGCATGGGATTTATACGCGACAATCTTATTCCGTAAAGGGACTTTATACCGGTATAAGTGTCCTTCTCCGGCAGTGTCGTACCGGTATAGTATTTCTGGGGGCGGTGGGGGAGGGGCAATATTATATTGGGGACAACGTTATAGGACGTTTCATGTTTACTAACACGTGACGTCACTTTCGCACATGCGCATTGCACTGGTTGGCAAAACACGCCGAGCTGCCAACCAGCCAAGCCAACAAAGGCTGGTTGTAACGCTGCAATTATGAATTGCCAATATTCGTTGTACGTTAATTCTTTAGATGTCAGCGCGAGAGATTGGTATTAAAAGAAACTAGGGTACGGTGATGGCGCTGACAAGTTGCCAGATCCCTATTTTATGCAAGACAGCTGGCAAATTGATCCCGAATCTAACGTTCGCCGGCGATATTGACAATTAGCCGTTACAATTACGCCAGGAATGTTCAGTCGAGCCTCGATGAAGAACATACACTTAACTAGACGCTTACATTCAAATGTAAAATATATATTCAACATCGGAGTATCATGTAGGGCCTAATTTACTGGTTCCGGGTCCAGGTCCAGGCCCAGTAATGCAGTGTGTCTGCCAGCTACGCATACGCCAGTCGGTATACTGACGGTGACAGCTCGCGCCAGCCAGCCCGCCACAAGTCCTACACGCGACCAGTATAACAAAGGTCAAAGTCTGTTTTGCAGTAAATAATTATTATGTTTATGTAGCTGCCACCAGTACTCGTGACTAGTAACGTTTTGTGCTAATAATAAAAACGGTTCAAAATTTGAAATGTCATCCACAAACTCGGTCGTTGTTGATTGGAGACGGAGCCGAATGTTTACGCTTGATCGCATTCAGCCAAAGTTGTCGTCGTTTCTCTTCCTTGGGAATGCGGTGAAATGACAACGAACTATCCACACGTCGACTAGTACACCCCACAACAACACACGACATCACCATCATTGTTTATTCGCACTACTGTAAAGCGTAAACACAAGGTAAATGGCCGCCAACTTCTCTCTTCTGCCAACCAGTCGCCGCAGACGACCACGTGACTCGGCGTGTGACGTCACTGTGAAACGTCCTATACCGTTATACCGAGCAACCGTAATTACCCTTGAAGTGCCGCCATCTTACGGTGCCTACATAAACTATAATACACTTACACAAAGCAATATTGTAACATCAGCCGTTCTATCGAGCATGGCTATTTATATTCCAGTTATCAGTACCAACAATCATAGCTCGGCTTTGTGCTTGACTCAGTGACACAAACGATGTATAGCTGTGCCACGTCAGGGTTCAAAGGTTCAGTAGACCGGATCTCACAAGAGGAAGTAGCGCGACACATTACAGTACTGAACAGTAGTGAACAGTATTGATCAGTAGTGAACAGTAGTGAACAATAGTGATCAGTAGTGAACAGGACCTTGTGTCGTCTTGTCGCACAGAGCGGGATAGTCGAGAGACATTGGTGATATACACAAGTTATTCTATCAGGCAAGTACCTCGTAAAGTATCTGCAATGGCGCTGTTTTGTAGGAATGAAAGCGATTGACTGGGTTACTGTGTTGAATACCGGTATTCGTTTTCTTACCTTCTGTACGTATAGCTCAGACCCGTGTATTATGTGACGTTTACACACACAGACACAGACACAGACACAGACACAGACACAGACACAGACACAGACACAGACACAGACACAGACACAGACACAGACACAGACACAGACACAGACACAGACACAGACACAGACACAGACACAGACACAGACACAGACACAGACACAGACACAGACACAGACACAGACAAAGACACAGACACAGACACAGACACAGACACAGACACAGACACAGACACAGACACAGACACAGACACAGACACAGACACAGACACACACACACACACACACACACACACACACACACACACTACACACACACAATATATATATATATATATATATATATATATATATATATATATATATATTATAAATAGGTAGTTTTATGAGCATAGGTCAATCGAACCCATATATATATATGTGTGTGTTTGATTGACCTATGCTCATAAAACTACCTATATATACAATATAGAAGTGACGTATACATACTGTGGAGACCAGCTGCGATTTATGTAAAACAAAATACATGCGATGTATTAATTTCTTCTTGCACAGGAATACTTTTGAAAATGATTGTGTCAGGTACTTATCGTATTGCCTTTAGTGATTATAGGTGTGACTTAAACACACGCACACGTGTACGCATGCATGCGTAAGCACGCACTTTTATCCAACTAAAGCGGTCCCTAAATGCAAACATACTATTATCTGACTGCCTGCCTGCCTGCCTGCCTGCCTGCCTGCCTGCCCGCCCGCCCGCCCGCCCGCCCGCCCGCCCGCCCGCCCGCCCGCCCGCCCGCCCGCCCGCCCGCCCGCCCGCCCGCCCGCCCGCCGCCCGCCCGCCCGCCCGCCCGCCGCCCGCCCGCCGCCGCCGCCCGCCCGCCCGCCGCCCGCCCGCCCGCCCGCCCGCCCGCCCGCCGCCCGCCCACGGAAATCATGAATTTTAATAGATTATAATGGTGGTGCCATGGCAATAGCGGAAGTACTTGTGTTTGGCGATCTTGACTAATAATGAAGAGTGCCAGTTTTCGCGCAGTACAACCTGTGTGGGGCAAACGTATACATGAGTTATGATTATGTGCATTTAGACAACTTGTCAGATATAAGTGCTTATCGAAACCACAACGTACAGCAATGCAAAATGCAAATCCCGTAAAAGACACATACGGCCTAACATCGTGGCTAATATCTGCACCACGTAAATCACTATGTGTCTATGATAGTGTGATAAACTCAATATTAAACCGGACATTTAAGATAAGAAACGTATAACACAAGATATTTATGACCTGATTTTCCTAGTATTCATCAGTCGGAAGCTACAACTATCGTCCATCGTTAGAATATTATTCTCGTGTCCAGTCCCAAATTAGTCTCGCTTAGTCCCCAATATGCTTCAGTCGCGCAGAGTCACGCCATGTATCGTGACCCACTTGCAGGCCCTATAAGCTCCAGTCACGCGGAGGCACACCATGTATCGTGACCCACTTGCAGGCCCTATACGCTCCTGTCACGCGGAGGCACACCATGTATCGTGACCCACTTGCAAGCCCTATAGCTGTGTCTTGGCGGGCCGTGACGCTTGAACGCATAAACATAACGCCCTGTTCGGTCATGCTAGAGTGCACCTGACAAAGGTCAACTCTATTCATGTCACTCAATGAGTGGAGTTGGGGAAACCAAATTGATCAGACAGGTACGTCCCATGTCAGTCCACCGTATTCGATCAAGTAATTGTATTCATCGATGAGACATTGACGTATATGTCGAAGTAGGCCTTGTGCCTTTTCCTTGGTATATACAGAACTGTTTCTTTGTGAGCCTAGGTTGGATATCGGGTAGGTTGTTCAACAGATTTAGCATTCAGCGGTACTCGTTGGCCAACGTGTGTATCGTTTAGAAAGATTACTGTTGGTCTATGTAGGTCAGTAGAATGAGCGGTTAGGATATAGTCGGTGCGTCTCAGAGAACGTAATATTCCTCAAGTTACATGTTAATAACTACAACGACAAATGATGAAATATAAAGCAATGTAATATATATATATATATATATATATATATATATATATATATATATATATATATATATATAATACATATTAGTCTTAACATATATCAGCGATAACAACTGCTAAACTTACTTGCACAGAGACAATGATCAAAAAGTGTCATGTGACGGCTGCTAATATCCCTGCTATACCATCAAGACATAAGTTGAAAAACCCATATCTCCTTGTGTAAATGACTTCGTATTAGATTATCGAAAATATATTATATTCCTTTGTGTTCTTTAGCTACGACCGACATAATATAATGTTTTCGTCCATATCTGATTATCACCTATCGCTGACTACTTAACTTTTCAAGAATAAATACTACAATAGCTATATATTATGAATATTTGGTATCCTAAACTGTTCTTCCCAGAAGATTTGGATCCCAATCCTTCAGATAGTAAACTATAATCCCACAGTTACAAATACATTTCCATATAATGGCAACAGGCACAGACTTACAAACGTCGTAATTACGAGATTAAAAGCCGTAATTACGACACTTTTCTCTGTATGCCGCCTTCGAAAAACCTATCACATTGACATGTGTGCATAACTATTGACCTCATGCCTGTACATATCTATATTATAGTGGCTGTTAAAGCAGTTCACGTTTCTATATGAATGTAGCATGTAGGCCGGTACTTTTGCAGCTCATACCCTCGCCTAGAAACGTGAACACAATGACCGCAACCTTTTATCGAACTTGTTCACACATGCCATACACGTAATGCCACTCACTGCAGTACTCTACATGTCACGTGTCATGTGATCAAACAAAACATTACTGTCTTTTAATGGTCGACATATAAATGAGATATTGTCGTCTTTGAATGTATACGTAGTTTTACATAATCTCGTTTAACCGACTCTCGCTCGGCTGCGTAACTTCGCCGAGAAGATAGTATGTTAATATATATATATATATATGCCTGTCTATATATAATGTAAATGTTATCCGTGTAAAGTGGTGTCAACGCACGGAGCCTGGGTAATCGAGGCTAATCCTGCCATTATTCCTGCTTCATAGACAACCGGACATTTTTATTGTGGTTATGTTTATGTGAATATAAGTTTAACTTTGAATTGTTTTGTTTTATAATAATAGTGTTGTCTGCTAAAAAAGGGTGTCCGTATTTAATTTGTTATTTCAAATTCGGTCTGAGTGCCAATCAGCGTATCAGCCCTATCCTGGGGTTAGGCAGCCCTGTCGATTATATCGGCAGCCCTTAGATATACCAGCCAGACTTGAGGGGTTGAAAAGTGCTGCCACGTTACGGGGCCTGGCTAATCGAAGCTATGTTTTACTAAGAAACTGCCGTGCATCATTTTAGGGTTGCTTCACCCTCGCAAGCCACGCATGTCATACCAAATCCTCTAAGAGAAGTGTTTTTTTTCAATTCAATTCAATTAAATATTATTTATTCAAACAACATTCAGTAGACATTATAATTTAAGACAATACAAACATGCTATACACATAATGTTATTTGAAGGGAATACACAATAATTTAAAAACTTGTAGTATTATGTATCCCCGTTTAACTTAGAATGGTGGTGTCTCCCTCAACTATGTGCTCTTCGCAGGACCAGACCTCAACAACAGCCTTCTGGGAGTTTTTATTCACTTCAGAAACGAACTGATGGCAACCAATCTTTCCCCATGAGAGAAGGGAATAGGAACTACCTCAGGTGTCTGTGGTACAGAAACAACGACATGTCAAATAAATCATCGAGTACCGAAAGAAGGTTCATGACTTCAGCATCTGCCCCCTCGGTCTGTAACAATACAAGGCACAGCCCTGTTATGCGAGATTTCAAAAGATACACGCAAACTCCACTCCCTGAAGAGCAGTTCAAGGAAATGTGACATCTAAATTCATTTGCATCTACATTATGATCAGACTGAAACAAAATATTTCCAAAACCGTTTTCGACATTGTATGACCAATGAATTGTGAATGGCGCCACCTTGTCGATTTCCACGGTGTTTTCTATGCTGATGTAATTCAATGTGTTTCGGCTAATACTTATGTAACCCCGACGTTTCCATCGAATGGATTGATAATATCGAAGGTATTGAATAGACCGATGGCATCTAATGGATCGACGGTACCGAAAGATCGACGAAGATCGACGAAGTTCGATATAAAGCGAATATTGCGATACCATAAAGTATGGGTATCAAACGTGAGCAAATATCGCGATATTTTGAAATATTGTATGCATATATGTACTATATGTATACACTAGTGCTGGTTTGATACTAGTATCAAACCAGCACCAGTGTTTACATACGCAGGCATTATATCATTATTATTGACCTACTGGCTCGATAGTCACTTATATTAATAAACATAGCAAGTCACTATAACTTTTCAAAAATCCTCTCCCGCTACTTCCTGTTATGAGATCCGGTCAACTGTACGTTTGAACCCTGACGTGGCACAACTATACATTGTTTTTGTTACTGAGTCAAGCACACAGCAAGTGATGTATGTCACATAACATGTTGATTTCAGAGCTATTGAAGCCAACATTTGCCTTACAGAGACACATGTAATACAATATAGTAAATTAAAATACAAATATAATGTAAATCGTCTAATGATTATTTCATCCAGTTAATGTGCATCGCATAGAATAAAAATTAATGTGTTGCTGACATTTTATATTTAAATATGCGCGTGCGCTAAGGTGTAAATGTGTTCATACATATTGCTTGGTGTGCGTATGGTGTGTGTGTGTGTGTGTGTGTGTGTGTGTGTGTGTGTGTGTGTGTGTGTGTGTGTGTGTGTGTGTGTGTGTGTGTGTGTGTTGTGTGTGTGTGATGTGTGTGTGTTGTTTGTTTGGGTGTGTGTGTGCATGCGTGTGTGTGGGTTTATGTGTTTGCGTGTTTGATCGGAAAGGCCTGTGATTGTTAATGCGTGTGTTGTGTAAAGTCAGATAGGCATACATATGTCAATATAACGCGTTTTGAAATTAGCATGTGCACGTAATATTTTACTAATTAACCTTGTTCTTCATATAATTGTGACGATAATTGCAGATGAGTCGAAGAATCACATTTTGAATACATCATTTTCAACCACTCGATTGAATCTGCGACACATAACAGTAGCGAACAGGAACTAGTGTGACCTTGCAGAACAGAGCGGGATAGTCGAGAGACATTGGTGATATACACAAGTTATTCTATCAGGCAAGTACCTCGTAAACTATCTGCAATGGTGCTGTTTTATAGGAATGAATATGATTGACTGGGCTACTGTGTTGAATACCGGTATGCGTTACACACACACACACACACACACACACACACACACACACACACACACACACACACACACACACACACACACACACACACACACACACACACACACACACACACACACACACACACACACACACACACACACACACACACGAACACACGAAAACACACATGTTCCATTGGCATATGCTCATTAACCTTCAGTTCTACCTCTATGTACAACCTAGAAGTGACGTATACATAATGTGGAGGGAGATCAGCTGCGA
>JAODUO010000471.1:330000-332850 GCA_025642075.2 Ridgeia piscesae
TACATACATACATACGTACGTACGTACGTACGTACATACATACATACATACATACATACATACATACATACATACATACATACATACATACATACGTACGTACTACATACACATACATACATACATACATACATACATACATACATACATACATATACAGACGTGATTTTTCTACCATATGTAGTACAACATATCACTTCAATATGTTAGTGTGATAATAACATACATAGTAACTATTAACTATAGATGACATAATAGATCATACAATCTTATTAGCAATTAATCATTGCATGCTGATCGATCGTACATGCATGACATAGCATACATCATACATACATGCATACATACATGCATGCATGAATGCATGCATACATACATACATACATACATACATACATACATACATACATACATACATACATACATACATACATACATACATACATACATACATACATACATACATACATACATACATACATACATACATACATACATACATGAGCACAACGTACATACGTACATACATATTTATGTAGGTTTAATTTATAAACAAGTCATATATTGTTTTAAAAGCCGCCCAAAAGCATAGTGTAAGTGATTTCGTGATTTTCTTTGTATGCAAATGTCCCTAGCTTGTAATCTGTATAATTACCTTTGAATAACATACATTATTTATGTACGAAATACGTCGGCTTAAGTATTTTCCCAAGTTATCCATATTTGGCGTACGTATGCGAAGTCGAACCGCAAATACCGCTTAGACATCTGATTGGATCACACACAAATATATGTGACGTAGAATTCAATTTACTTTGCTAACATTGTAAGTGTTCGCGGAAGTTCGCTGCTTATTGCGCTAGGTAATGGTATATATTGTAACTGAATACACGTTTCTTTACAGACTTGCACGGCTCATGTGTAGAGTTTCACACGTCAGGACGAAAAGACGCCAATGGTGTTTGGAAGTGGATGGCGACCGGGCAGCCATTCCACTTTACGTCTTGGGCATCAGGACAACCGGACAATACTGGCCACTACTGCTACATATGGAACAGACGACCCGGGTGGAACACCTGGGATGATTATAAAGATGCTAATAGATGTTTCCTTTGTGAATATGATATCGCCTTGCCAACGTACTGCCACAAGTAAAATCGAGACTGACACAAACTTCGATTACCATCAACATACAACCAGGCAGACACCTCATACCAGAGTTCCGCAATATAATTGAGAAAGACGGAAAATCATGGCAATGGTGGTTTTGAACCATCTGCTGCGACTGCGTTGAAACCGATAAGACAATTAATATTTTGAGTTAACTCGATTCAGGTTATATTATGAATAACTTTGAGGCAGTTCAACAAATGACAGACGGCTACGATACATTTAATCACAATTATAAACGTTCTAACAAATACATAATTATACTTTATATCGTTTCAGTGGTTGTTGTGTTTTGTTACTTACATTTTACATATAGCCGTGACTACTCTAGTCTTTAGTCGATCATCCCTTAATGGCGTTATCAAATCTACCCATTGTGCTGCTAACAGCTATCGAGGATGATCTAAAATTATATCAATATGGTGGCTTTGAACCATCCGCTGCGACTGCGTTGATAACATTAAGACAGTTACTGTTTTGAGTTATCTCGATTCAGATTATATTAGGAATAACTTTGTGGCAGTTTAACAAATGTCACACGCCTACGACACATATAGTTACAATTATATACGTTTTAACCAATACATGTTAACACATACGTTAATACTTAATATCCTTTCAATTGTTGTTGTGTTTTGATACACACATTTCGCATATAGCCTGCTCACTTTCCTCGTGACCAGTCTAGTCTTTAGTCGGTCACCCCTTAATGGCGTTATCAAACCTACCCATTGTGCTGCGAACAGCTACCGAGGATGATCTTAAATCCCTGAACTTATTTCTATCGGATGCAATCAAAAGAATAATTAAACAACAGCAGTCCATCAATCTTTTCAATTGCCTCTACGTTGGCCGGCTTACCCAGTACATCTAAACAACAATGTTGGCGGCCGACTAACGCCATGTGGCTGTGTACGGTCTAACCGTTGACGCAGCGACGGCAGACGATGTGTCCCGGTCCCTCGTTATACTCTTCACACAACCACAGATGACCCAGGTTGATCTAATGAAAGTAATGCAATCAATTAATGTAAAGTAATACAACACCACTAACAAACTGGATAAAATCGATGACTCGAAGGTAGATAAACACGACAAGCAACTAACACAATGTTAGTTACTTTAAACACCATTTATTCGAGGCTCGACTAAGTTAGATATGAGGCAGGGACGATATGTCAAACCTCAACTTATTTAAGCTGGTGGCGTAATGGAAAAGGAAAAGGGAACATTGTGCTGTCTACTAAATGCATATATCTTCGTAAGAAAATGATATTATAGATTCATTGCCATGGTTTGTTGTAGCGGATAATGCAATAGAACACCGAACGTGTTATTATGACGAGTTACTAACATTGATAACTAATATGGTTACGGGTCGCGTCGGCAGAGTCATAATCTCGGCTAGCCGAGGCGTCCTAAATTATAGGGTCTCAAATAACTCTGCTACACCAAACCAGCTATGGAAATTCATAAATCAAATCTTACACAGGCGGACTTCTCCTTCTCTACTAACTCGTGCATCAATCAAGCCATTGTGTAACTCTCGTTCAAGTAATTTTAAGGGCAAAATCAGCCAATGTAAATGCTGACTCTCCACAACTACAATCTAAACTCGCATCGTTTGAACAAGCCACAACCGCTGAAGTGAGTAAAATAATCATGTCGTCGCCAAGTAAA
>JAODUO010000472.1:0-27500 GCA_025642075.2 Ridgeia piscesae
TTCTCTCTCTTTCTCTCTTCTCTTTTCTCGCTGTTCTCTCTCTTTTTCTCTTTTCTTTCTCTCTTCTCTCTCTTTTTTTCTTTTCTCTCTTCTCTCTCTTTTTTTCTCTTCTTCTTCCCCCTTTTTTCTCTCTTCTCTTCTTCCCTCTCTTTCTCTCTTCTCTTCTTCTCTCTCTTCTCTCTCTTCTCTCTCTTCTCTTCTCTTCTCTCTCTTCTCTCTCCTTTTTTCTCTCTTTCTCTTCTCTCCCTTCTCTCTCTTCTCTCCTTCTTCTCTTCTCTCCCTTCTCTCTCTTCTCTCTCTTTTCTCTCTTCTTCTCTTCTCTCTCTTCTCTCTTTTTCTCTTTCTTCTCTCTTCCTCTCTTTCTCCCTTCTCTTTTTCTCTCTCTTCTTCTCTTCTCCTTTCTCTCTCTTTCTCTTTTTTCTTCTCTTCTCTTTTTCTCTCTTTC
The DNA here is from genome assembly GCA_025642075.2 of Ridgeia piscesae. Taxonomy (NCBI): domain Eukaryota; kingdom Metazoa; phylum Annelida; class Polychaeta; order Sabellida; family Siboglinidae; genus Ridgeia; species Ridgeia piscesae. The sequence goes on from JAODUO010000472.1 coordinate 446, forward strand.
TCTTCTCTCTTTCTCTTCTCTCTTCTCTCTTCTCCTTTTCTCTTCTCCTTTTTCCCTTTTCTTTTCTTTCTCTCTTCTCTCTTCTCTCTTCTTCTTCTTCTTCTCTCTTTTCTCTTTCTCTTTCTCTCTTTTCTTTCTCCTCTTCTCTCTTCTCTCTTTCTCTCTTTCTCTCTTTTTTCTTTTTTTCCTCTTTTCTCTTCTCTTTTCTTCTCTCTCTTCTTCTCTTTCTCTTTCTCTCTTCTCTCTCTTCTTCTCTTCTCCCCTTTTTTCTCTTCTTCTCTTTCTCTTTCTTCTTTCTCTCTTTTTTCTCTCTCTCTTCTCTCTCTTCTTTCTCTTTCTTCTTTTCTCTTTTCTCTCTTTTTTTCTGTTCTCTCTTCTCTCTCTCTCCCTCTCTTCCCTCTTTTCTCTTTTTCTCTCTTTCTCTCTTTCTCTTTTCTCTCTTTCTCTCTTTTTCTCTCTTTCTCTCTTTTCTCTCTTCACTCTTTTCTCTCTCTTTTCTCTCTTCCCTCTCTTTTCTTTTTCTCTTTCTTCTCTCTTTCTTTTTCTCTTCTCTCTCTTTCTCTGTTCTCTCTGTTCTCTCTGTTCTCTCTGTTCTCTCTGTTTTCTCTTCTCTCTTTCTCTCTTTTCTCTCTCTTCTCTCTCTTCTCTCTCTTCTCTCTCTTCTCTCTTCTTCTCTTTCTCTTTTTTCTCTTCTCTTTTCTCCTGTTCTCTCTCTTCTTCTCTTCTCTCTTTTTCTCTCTCTTCTCTCTCTTCTCTCTCTTCTCTCTCTTCTCTCTCTCTTCTCTCTCTTTCTCTCTCTTCTCTCTCTTCTTCTTTCTCTCTCTTCTCTCTCTTCTCTCTCTTCTCTCTCTTCTCTTTCTCTTCTCTCTCTTCTCTCTCTTCTCTCTCTTCTCTCTCTTCTCTCTCTTCTCTCTCTTCTCTCTCTTCTCTCTTTTCTCTTCTCTCTTCTCTCTTCTCTCTCTTCTTTCTCTTTTCTCTCTTCTCTTCTTCCTCTCTTCTCTCTTTTCTCTCTTTCTCTCTCTTCTCTCTCTTTCTCTCTCTTCTCTCTCTTCTCCTTCTCTCTCTTCTCTCTCTTCTCTCTCTTTCTCTCTTCTCTCTCTTTTCTCTTCTCTCTCTTCTCTCTCTTCCCTCTCTTCTCTCCCTTCTCTCTCTTCTCTCTCTTCTATCTCTTCTCTCCCTTCTCTCTCTTCTCTCTCTTCTCTCTCTTCTCTCTCTTCTCTCTCTTCTCTCTCTTCTCTCTCTCTCTCTCTTCTCTCTCTTCTCTCTCTTCTCTCTCTTCTCTCTCTTCTCTCTCTTCTCTTCTCTCTCTTCTCTCTCTCTCTCTCTTCTCTCTCTTCTATCTCTTCTCTCTCTTCTCTCTCTTCTTTCTCTTCTCTCTCTTCTCTCTCTTCTCTCTCTTCTCTCTCTTCTCTTCTCTCTTCCTCTCTCTTCTCTCTCTCTCTTCTCTCTTCTATCTCTTCTCTCTGTTCTCTCTTCTCTCTCTTCTCCTCTCTTCTCTCTCTTCTATCTCTTCTCTCTCTTCTCTCTCTTCTCTCTTCTCTCTCTTCTCAATGTTCTCAAATGCACGCAAGTTCACATACACACCCACCCACACACCCACTCACACGCACACACACACCACACACACACACACACACACACACACACACACACACACACACACACACACACACACACACACACACACACACACACACACACACACATATATATATATATATATATATATATATATATATATATATATATATATATATATATATATAAAACACACACACAGGCAAATCCATCATAGATGATGTTATTTCAAGGTGGTCCATCATATCCAATCGTAAACAAGGCCGACCCAATCCTTACGTCATTGCCTAACAATAGCAACAACACATAACGTCTGTTTGCTCGGTGACGTTCCTGCTTCGTGTACCTGTCAGATAACGCTAAACGCTACTGAACCATTGCTGATATCGTTCATGCTTTAGTGATACAGAGAAGAGGGGTGGAGACCGGATGGAACATAGGCTACACCTATGATAAAATCTTCCTGCAGACAAGCGCACCATTGTATAATGATCCGCCGGTATCTACACATTTATTACCGCGGCTGATGTCTCACCAGTGTGACGTCTCTGTTGTCGTTACGACATGCCCGATTACTTTATTTCAATCACATTCTTCGAGCGTTTCCGGCGGCTGGTGAGAACTAATTGCTCAGAAAAAGGGTAAAACAGTCCCATGACGTCGTGACATCTAAACAACGCCGACGTTTATTCATAACAGAATCAGGAAATAATGTTCTTTTGGCCAATGTTTCGAGTGCTCTTTGTGAGGTATGTAGTAGGTACTAGGTACCGACGTAACATTGTATGTTGATTTATTAGCCAATAACTCGACATGGAGGAAGGATTTACTTTCCAGTGTCTGGGGTGTTGGAAACAGCAGAGATAGCTAGGCTAGTGACTATTGTGAAGGGGTTGGACTTGAGAATGACGAAAGGGACGGATAAAATACAGAGCGATGACTGTGAGAGAGGTCGGAAGGAGCAATGTGGTGACAAGAAGGATGAAGAAAGGACATTGAGAGGAGGGAGGGCGATTACAAGGAAAACAAACGGAGAAAGAACAACATAAAACATGACACGCAGGAAGGTGACAGGGGAGAAAGTGACAGTAGAGAATGAGGGCGGGAGAATGGGACACGGAAGGAAAGAAGTGCGTGCGACAGGAGGAGAGATAAATGGAAGAAAGGAAGTGATAGTATATGTGACGAAAGGGAAGTCAATAATAGGGATGATGAGAGGAAGATAAGAGGCAGGAAAGAAAAAAGCAACAGAGAAAGCCGCAGGGGGAAGTCAACGACCAGGTAGATGCACAAAGGAAGAACTATTCCAAGGCAGTGATTAAGGGAGTTTTGAGAACAGAAAGAGTATTTATGGGCGACTCCATTTTGCGAAAGACAGACAGGACCTTAAGCAAATGAGAAGATGTTGTTGCTTTTCTTCCGGGGGCTAGGATAGAGCATACGACTGAACGGGTAGAGAACGTATTGGGGATTGGCCAGGGAGGATCTATGTTAGTGCATGTAGGGAGGAACAATGCAGGCAGGGAGGGGACGACTAGGATAGCGCAGAGATACAGACAGTTGGTAGGGAAACTGAAGAAGCCAAAAGTTGAACAGATTATTCTCTCAGGAATCTTTCCAGTAATGGGAGGACGGGGAGACACATATTGAAACTACAAGAGGATGGCAATCAACGTTGTAGTAGAGCAGATGTGTGAAGAAGAACGAGTTGGATTCATAGATTTGTGGGGATAATTTGTTGGCAATGAAGACATGTACATGAGAGATGCCCTCCATCTAAGCGGACAGGGCACAGCCTTGTCCCCTGAGAATCTGCGTCGATCTATGGACAGTGGAACAGGTTGCAAGTATCTAAACTAGATTCGCAGGGGGACTCATAATAGAGAAGTCAAATATTGGAGGCATAAATAAAGACAGCAAAGAACAGTGTGGAAAACTATACTGCATTAGGTTATACATGTGTTTGTTTAAATGAAAGGAGCATAGTAAACAAAATAAATGAACACTAGAAACCAGGAGATTGAGATGAGATAAGATAGAAGTGTTTAAAATATTGAAAATATTGACAGAAATTTTTTTTCTCGGTCAAGGAAAAGAAAAGAAAAGGACTACAGGACATGGAGTTACATTAGCAAAGAAGCAGTGTAGACTATAGATATTTGAACATTCTCATTTTCACAAAGAACAATAAACAAATGGAAAAGATTATCAGCTGATTGTGTAGGTGCTACTAGTGTAAATATATTTTAAAATGAAATCGACATATACCTAAGAAGGGCGGGGTACACTTAGATAGATACTTTGGACTTTCGATAAGCCAAACGGCTTCCTAGTCCACCTGCCATCTAGAGTTGATTCTCTATGTGGTAATCGTGTCAAATGTTTTGTAAAATCTTGTTAAATGTCGGTATTATCGATAATTCAATGGGCACAAACTGGCGCATAAAAATGCAAGCGCTAATACATGATCATATGCATGCACGCACGCGCGCACAAACAGACACGCTCGGTCGCGCACACGTACACCCCCCGTACTTCAAGAAACATACGTTGTTGTGTATACCAACGCTCACACATACGCATAAATTATCTCTCTCTCATGCACACACACACACACACACACACACACACACACACACACACACACACACACACACACACACACACACACACACACACACACACACACACACACACACACACACACACACACACACACACACACACACACACACACACACACACACACACACACACACACACACACACACACACACACACACACACACACACACACACACACACACACACACACACACACACACACACACACACCGAAATTGTCAATACTAGATATGTGACAAGAACTCACATTTTCTTCAGTTTTCATCAAATCTACCTGTCAACGTTTCAACCGCATTGTAGTTATGGCATTTACTGTCTCGTCTATTTGTAACGTTCTTTCACCCTCCAGCACAAAATGGATGTTGCTGCCTTTTTTTCTCTTCTTCATCGTTGTTCGATTTAGCATTTCACTCTGGTTGCTTTAACGTACATTGCTATCAGCCGGGAAGTCCTGCAAGGTGCCGCGGACGCTGCTTTTTAAAAGCGAACTTCTGCGATGGATTACGTATCTCTTACATAGGATCTATAACGCATATATACGGTTGAAGATCGTTGTAATCCTGCTGCGAAATTTTACCATTCTGGAAATAACGTTCCTATGGTGAGTAACGAGTCAAAGGCAGCGTGTGAATGTACGGTTTGGTGTGAAACAAGCACTGTATTCAATGTCTACAGTGGTTTGTTTCTGAAATAGACGTGTAACTTGACACCGGCGTTTGCATAAAGCGCCATTCATGCGTCAGTCTTGGTGTACCTACGCTACACACAAATGCCGTCTGACCGGCCCTACTGAAAGCTGCATTATATTACATAGACGCGAAAAGACTCGATTTCAAGTCACAGCCATGCGCATTAGCATATTGCCTTTTCAAGCGGCATTGCTCCGGTTTGCTCGACATCCCAGTAGGGTGCGAAAATGTCGTGTTCACGCGTGATTGGCATTTCGACATTTTGAATGACTAATGTGTCTCTCAGCGATGACAGGAATGTTAGGTCTATAGGTGTGTAACGCCCAAAATAATGCGTAGTTTACTTCTAGTTCGATTTGTGGGCTGTGAGCGTCTGTGGTCATTTTGGCTACACTAGCGTCAGTGTAGTATTCGATAATGTCGTGTATTGCTATGTTGTTTATTCATAACGTTTTCTTAACAACAAGGAGGGCACTTGTGGTTTTTGTGAGAAGGTCAATGACACTTACACGACGGGGGATATTAGCCTTTGCCAACGGTATCTCAACTCGTGGTAACGGGAGATCTGGTTTGACGAGAGAGTGCTGTGTAATGTTACCTGTGCAATTCCTCCTTGACACGCGCCTAGCTTCCAAAGTCACGCGAAAGGGGAGGGGCGCTTTTGTGCTTTTATGACGGGCTCTGTGATGATGGGTATATGGGATGTGTTCGACGGATGATTATTAACGTCGCCGCCATGCTTTCAACTCGTGGTAACAGGTGATATGGTTTGACGAAGAGTGTGTAGTGCTGCCCGTGAAATCCCTCCTTGACACATTCCTAGCTTCCAAAGACACACGAGCCCTGTAAACAGCCCGATAGCACATTCCCCAATACGACAGCCTTAAAGTTGTCCATATGAGATGAATTATGGGAAAATGAGCTGCGTTCGCTCCGTCACACTGCATCTATTGTGTGTGTGTGAGGTACACAATCATATTAAACGTTTAAAAGAAGTTATTGCTGTGGTTTCATCACAAGGCATGAACTTCTACGGTCGCTATTATCCTCCACGAAGTCCGACTGGACTGTAGGAGACGTCGCCACTTTGTTGGTCTTGCACGTGCTCTTCTTTCAGCCCCGTCAATTCCACATTCTTCTGCCCGCTGTCTTTCCATCTTTTTCTGGTCTCCTTCTTTAATCTTCGCACGGAGAGGCGAGCATGTGGTTTTTTTTATCATGTAGTGACTATGCTAGTGAAGCAGGGCATGTCTAAAAAATGTTTAATCCCAACTCACGCCCGCTCTCAATCCCACTCGTTTGTGTTCTGTTCACTGCGCGACATGTTCATCGCCCACCTCATCATCCTCATCTCAGGTCACGAGGAAGAGCTCTTCTTTTCTCTTCAGGATCCGTGTGTCCGCACATGGACCGTGAATGCGTTCTGACTGGCTTACCGTGCTGAAGGTCGTTTAACTATATTTTAAATATGATCACGAGTTGTATGATCACGGACTTATATGCACTGGACTGCTGTCTCCGGGTTCAAGGCCGCTAGAGTAGCGCAGCAAGGTCAACCTAGCACAAGATGTATAAGTTACTTCCGGTTGTCTGCTGGTTGCCGGCAATTTCGCAGTTGACCGCAGGAAAACATCATTTTAATAAGACATTTGGATAAACACTTACATGACACGTATGTTTAATAAAATCCTAGCAAATACATTGTTTGGAAAGTTGTTTTGAGTGAAGTATTGACGATTTTAAACGGCTAAAATGCGTTGCCGCGAAAAAATCATCGACCCAACTTGGCAACTACGAAGTACTAGTCCGTGTTGCAATTTATCAGTAAATGAAACCGTGGCTGCTTCGGTGGTTGGGGCAAACCCAGACTAGGGAAGGAAACAATTCATCAGTTTTAATCAAAATGAATGACTTGGGATTTAGTTACAGCCACGAGATGGACTTTAGGACCAGGGCCAACAGTATACAGATGGTCCCGAGACAACCCTCCCCTCCACACCCCATGATCGTTACGGAAAATATAGTAGGTAGCCCTGCTGTAGGCACTTCAAAAAATTACCACAGGATTTAGGCTTAAATGAAAGGTAATAAGTTACAGATCACGTAACTGTTAATGTTATTACGATACCTTTATTAGATCCAAAATTATTGCAATTTAAAAACGAAAAAATTGCGCTAAATTTGTGTATCTCTTATAATGGTAAAATAAGCTCATTTTTGTTTCTGTTGATAAATATTCGAATAAGTGACTTTAAAATGGCATAACGTTGTAATTTATAGAACAAAATATTGTTTGCAACATTTTAAAATACCTTGAATGGAGTGATACATTTTCAATACTGATGTTTTTTCATACTAATTAATCCAGTTAATTAGCTAATATTAGTTAAGTAGTGCACAAAGTTAACAGGCCGAAACATTCTAATTAAGACCAGCCGAGTCCATAAATATGAAGATATTTATACATAATATTATTATGCAGTGTGCATAACCACATTTATTACGAGAATAAATAATTATATTAACTAGTCATGTAATAATAAATTAGTTAATAGGTGATAATTAGCAGGCAACCTCAACAGACAGAAACTTTTTTGTAAAATGCCACAATGTCCATGAATATGTTTATATTATATATACACGAAATTTGTAAAACCACCTTACTTATGGTAAGAGATATAAATTAAATAATTATGTAATAAAAAATCATTAATAATAAATTAATGAATAAATCAATATATAATTAGCAGCCGTACTTTGTACATACACATGAATAAACGGCCATAATGTCCATAATTATTAAGACATGTCCACATTAATTACGGTAGTAAATATACATTAGCCAGAAATTTCATATTAACACCAACTTAATTAATAAGTTAAAATTGGCTAATGTTAGCATGCTAACTCGGCAAAGGGTTATGTTTTGATGAAAACCAGCAGTAAATAATTATGAAGTAAATATAATTTATGCAACATTATGAAACATTATGATCAACCATCAATAAATACATGTCATTAAATAATAACTTTATTAATAAATATTATCTAAATAACAAACTCAACAGATTAATGCATGACAATGAAGCACAGTTGTCATACTTCACTTGTTTATGGGTGACCGTGTGTTTACAGGTTGGACAAATACTGCAGACTCAGTAGAGACCGGTAATAAATGTTTACCGTTTCATAATATTCTGCATTTCAACATGAACTTGATGAAGTAATGTTTATAAATGTTAACAGTGTTTCGTCACCGACTTCAACATCTCGTGTGCCAAATGCTGCTTTCTGGGTTACCCTCGATAGGGATAAAGTGCACGGTGAAGAAGCTGCTCACATTACTCCACCTCACAAATCTTTTTGCAATATTCACAATATTCTGCAAGATCTACGCAGGAATGTTCATAATCCAGTGTGTCCTGTGTCGTACAGAAACCATCTAATTCCAGTGCTTTGTAATTAAGTTGTAAAGTGATGTCTGTATTATTCAATGTGTATTATGTGTCACATTCAGCCAGATAAATTGTGTAAAATTATTTAGTGTATACACATGATGCCTATGCTATATTGACGACTTTGTAGGCTATGTACCTTGAACTACTACCTTCACAGTTAACTGACAGATAGTTTTGTTCAGGCAATGCAATAATGCTGTGTTCTTGTCTATTAAAACTGCAGTGTATATGTCATGTTCACAGGGACTGTATCTTTAGACAGCGTAGATATGTTGCTGTGTCATCTTCAGCCAGATGAAGCTTGTAATCATGCATACACGTAATGTGTGTAACTTTCAGGTGCGAGATTTCTGAAATAAAACAATTCAAAGTGCATGTAATAACTACAATAATTAATCAAACACATATAATTATTGTATATCCATGCCAAGCATTTAAATACATATACTAGAAATAACAAATACACAATTCTTAGTAATGCTTAAATTTCTAGAAGTAAAATGCATTATTATTAATTATAATTAGGAATAGTTGTAGTGATATTTTATTCACAATAATAAAATAGGATCAGAATAAATAAATTGCACATGAACAATCATCAAAATATAAATAACACAAATCAATAATAAATAGAAGCGAATGGCAGTAAATATTGAAAACAGTTATCAATGCCTAACTGGGCTTGGGCCTAGGCCAAGCAAGGGCTGGTATAAACTGACAGCACAGAATGAGAGATCGGTTAAATGATCGGCTGTTGTTAAACTGGCTTGAGATTAACAAATTATTATGAATATTTAAACATTACATATAATTCCAATCTATGAACTTACACCCATAGCAAGACTAGTTAAAACTTGCGTCACTTGCCCAAGAAAAAAGTTAGCCTTGCCTTCGGTATTGTTTACGCCATTACGCCGACACCCCGATGCATATTATACGTCATGTACGACGAAAATAAAATTAAATAAACCATTTAGAACTACACTGGAGATAGCCACAACATTTACCGAACTAGGTACAGTCATCGTTTAGGAAAATTATCACTATTATTGAATTAAACAGTTATATTCACCGCAAGAATCCTGTCGATGTTTGGCATCTCCATCGCAGTGGCTAGTAGACCGGAAGTGGGGAGTACATCTTGTGCGCTCGTGACCTTTGCAGCCAACTCCGCCGCTCGCGAAGCGCCGCGAGCGGCGGAGACAGCCGTCCAGTGCATATAAGTCCGTGGTATGATGAATGTCCTTCTTAAGGCAATAAAGTTAATTGAATTCAACGACGTCTTTAGTTTGCCTGGTAAGTTTCCGTCACGCATGATTACACTTGATTCCCTCCTCTTCTCCAGCCTGCCTGCAGCCTTGCTTTGACAGTCATGTCAATGCCACAGCATCCGTCCTTCTGTGTCACACAGCCCAAGTAAAAGTAAAGGTAAGTTCTTATATAGCGCAGTATCAAATCTTTAGGATTGCTCAAAGCGCTTTTTACACTTTACTCCCTGGCAGACCTGCTCAATCGAATACCATCTCGACTTCTCTGGCAAGCATTCAGCCACGCGGCAATTTCGCGAAGACTGCTCTGCTCGTACACAAATAGTCATCACTGTCTATAGCCAGGTACTCACTCATAGAGCTGAGTGAAGTGGAGCAATGTAGATTGAAAAACCTTGCCCACGGTTTTACACGGCAGCACATGATTCGAACCCGGGTCCTCTTAGTCGACAGTTCGATGCTCTGCCCTTGAGCCACTGCGCTACTACAAGTACTTGAATAACACGGCATAGCATAGACGTAATACATCTACTGTATACACATTGGTATACATAACTATTCCCACACAGGACGTGAACGGGAACGAAAATGTACAATGTATCTCTGCCAGGCCAACTTCGGTTTGCATTCTCTGGTTACTTGCGTAAGTCTAATGTATAATAAAAAGGCAAGTTCTTATATAGCGTAGTACCCAGTACTCAGGACAATTCAAAGCGCTTTACACTTTGCACTCTCCGACACGCGAGAATATCCGGTTTATGGTCATTTACTTTGCGCACGTATTCTAAGCGATTAAACCAACCGAACAGTGAAGTTCATGACCACGAACCAAAACCCCTTGTGTAAATAAATTAAATAACGTAATCAATTGATCATTGGGTGAGCGTGATAATCTTCTCCTTCTTATCGGAAATCGTAATCGTGGTGACTATAACATAATATAATTAATACATATTTAAATGATTGTTTGACGTACTATTCCATTCATTTCTTGTGTTGTAGGGGCCTACGTTCTCTGTTGATGGTGGTTAATGCTACTGACGTCAGTTACTCGAATAAATCCTCCCCAACCAGCGACTGCCTATGGTAGCGCCCCTGAAGTTTCAAGATTCACCGCTGGTCAAGAATGATAACAACTGATCTCGGCTGTTCGACTGTACCCTCGTTAGTCGGGACACTCGAGTAAACGAACCGAAAACGGCCTGATTGTCGAAACAGAGTCCCGCAGTTCGACATTTAATGCAAGGGAGCCAGGTCGTAGGTTTTATTTGTTTCTTATAACTACAACATGTATGTTGAATGTTTACCGCGCCGCCAGTTTGTGTTCAGTTACGTTACAAAGCTCGGGACAATGTTCGGAGTTGGAAAGATTCCGCCTGCAACACGGTCAAATGGTGAACAAAACATCCAGTTTCAAAATTAATTACTAAATAATGCCGAGGCAACCAGAGTTAACCACCATATCCTTTGATGTATAATCCTCCTAAAGTTCTAGACAGCAGATGTCCCGTTGCAAATTACTACTCCGCCAATTCTGAGCAAAGGAGCTAAATCCGTCGAGGTGTTCCTACATTGTCTAATCCTTTATTAAGAATCCTATGCACACTACATGACTTTTGGTCCTTATTGCACTCGGAACGTGGAGTTCTCATTCGTTTGTGACCCGTGTCTAAGTTGGCATATACAATTTGTTTTGATAGTTGGTTTGTATCCGCATAAAACTTGTCCAAACCATCTGAGTTCATTTCTTCTCAGCTCAGATTGCGGCCAGTAGGAAATCTCAGAATTCCAGACGTAGCAAAAACAAAGCCAATGACGTCGGAATGTGTGGTGTTTATGCGTTAAAGGTGACACACAGACACCGCAATTGTCCCCGTTAGTGCGGTCACCGACCGCCGCTCATGTAGCCGTCTGGCCGTCAGCCAACAGTACTAGTTGAACGGACACGTTAACGGTTGTACGAACATGATAACAAGCCGGTGACCGTCGGTCCATATATTCGTGTTTTGGCGTGTCAGTTCATTACTTACGGGTCAACCAGATTACCGGGCAGTTATGCCCTGCACCGAGTGATATATATTGTGTTTCTCGCTTGATTCCACATCACTATTACCCGTATAACTGACATAAAGCGGATAACAAGAGGATGTCCTTGAGCTATCCTACAAAACCAAGATGGCCGCCAATACGCTACGGCGGTGCAAAAAGAAAGATAACTTTTAACCAGTGGCCCTAAAATCGCGAACTATACTAATTGTTCAGCTAAAATTGTTACGAGAAATCGTTCTTTTTGTAATTTCAGGTAAATAATAAAACCAAAGGTAATACTCAATATCGTGAGATTATGCATACGAAACAAATACTTTCGCATGTAATTAACGCATTTATATAATAATAGACCCTAATGCAGTTTACAATCATTTTAAAATCCGTTTTGAATATGACAATTTAAATTGTGTGTGTGTGTGTGTGTGTGTGTGTGTGTGTGTGTGTGTGTGTGTGTGTGTGTGTGTGTGTGTGTGTGTGTGTGTGTGTGTGTGTGTTTTAAATTAAATAAGTGTTTCTCAAAACGCAAATATCCATTGGTGTTTTATTAAAGACACATATTGACAATGTCCCGTTGGCGTGTCATGGAGTTGACAGTTTTCAGGTATTCATGATAAATGAGAACAAACAAAAGCTATTTTAAAGTGTAAATTCGGATTTAAAAGTGCGTAGCAACTTTAGCGAAGTGTTCGCCTGGTCTGTATGAAACCCACCGCAGAGAATAAATGTTTGTGTGTGTGTGTGTGTGTGTGTGTGTGTGTGTGTGTGTGTGTGTGTGTGTGTGTGTGTGTGTGTGTGTGTGTGTGTGTGTGTGTGTGTGTGTGTGGTGTGTGTGTGTGTGTGTGTGGTGTGTGTGTGTGTGTGTGTGTGTGTGTGTGTGTGTGTGTGTGTGTGTGTGTGTGTGTGTGTGTGTGTGTGTGTGTGTGTGTGTGTGTGTGTGTGTGTGTGTGTGTGTGTGTGTGTGGTGTGTGTGTGGTGTGTGGTGTGTGTGTGAGGGTTTTTTATGTTAGCGAAACTGTCACGAGATGACATTTTTGAACCTAAAAAACAGTTTACGGACACTTTGACTTTTTAAGAGTATTATGCCACTGCTCCGATATCGTCGGCGTAAACATGTCCACATAATGACGTCATTGCTCTCCGCCCCGCTTTCAACGACCACCGAGCAAGTAAACATAACATCAGACCGACTCAACGCGTTCCTTTAACAGAAACACCTGCGCCGCAGCAAACCGGTTACGAGCTTTGTGAGTCGTGGCCACTGGACCGTGGCGAGTTGTGTCATCGAAGAACTTCCGAATCGAGTTGTCCTCCGCTCAAATGGAGTCTGCGCACCGGTGTCAGGCGGAAACATAAAACACATAAAAAGTGGGCGTGCTGTTTGTTCCCGCCCCTGTGTGTGGCTATAAAAGATTCGGCCGGCCGCATTCTTGTGACAGTAGACGGAGAATCTTCGCCACGGAGCCTTGGCTATACAGCGAAGAGCCGGAGAGGAAAGGTAGGCGGTCGTTGTACGTTACGGGGCATGTCTAAGTCACGGGGACAGGACAGTGCGCTGTATAGGACTTACCGTTACGTCTTCGTTTTAGGATATTATGAAATAGCTCAACCGTATTGGTGTGTTTAGTAAAATTTAATGTGGAATATAGGAGAATAATAATAATAATAATAATAATAAAGCTTTATTGCCATATTCAGCGTGCATTACACGATGAATTGGAATGTGGTCTGGCGTTGATTCATATAGTGCCTATATATATACAATAAAAACAATAAAATGAAATATGGCAAATAAATATAAGATATAGATATAAGATATAATGTGGAATATAGGTGAACATGTGTTTATGAAATTGCTGCATTTTGCAAACTCGCGTGGAGGTGGAATGGGAAGGCCAATCACCATAGGGCTAAGTTGGGACAAGAATGTGAGTCGTGATGAGGAAATAGAGGTGGAAGAGGTTGAGGAGGGGGACGCTGTGGACGTGAGATGATGTTAGACCAACGGGCGTTGTTAATCAAGCGCCAAAACCGGATGTTGTTTATTTCCTATCTACGCTATGATATACGCGCACAGCATTCGACAGTCAGCCGCGTAGTAGAACTTCTTTGTTTTAAATACAGAATATTTTCAAAGTTAATATTTTACTGATATTAGTGCATGAAATGAATTGTAATGAGGTATAATAGATCATCAATGATAATAATAATAATAATAATAATAATAATAATAATAATAATAATAATAATAATAATAATAATAATAATAATAATAATAATTAAATGATGATTAAATAATTAAATAATCCTTAAATAACAATAATAATTAATAATAATTAAATTATACTAATAATAAATAATATTTAAATAGTAATACAATAATAATAAAATAATAATTAAATGATAATAAAATAATAATTAAATAGCAATTACATTATAATAGTATTCATAATCTTGGAGTCGACGGTCCTCACTTATTGTAACATCTTGGAGTCGACGGTCCTCACTTATTCTAACATCTTGGAGTCGACGGTCCTCACTTATTGTAACATAATCTTCATACCTGGTCCCGCGGTTTTTTCTTCAACATCTGTCGAGGGTCGACCCGGTTTTTTCCCCGGCTTACTTGCCTAACATCTTGGAGTCGACGGTCCTCACTTACGTAACGTCTATCTTCATAAAACCTTGGGTCCCCCGGTTTTTCCCCACCCTACTTTTAAATCTTGGGTCGACCGGCCTCACTTATTTCTCGTTGCGACTGTCCCCTCCATTGAACATCAAAGGAGTCGACGGTGCGCACTTGTAAAAGGGGCGATGTCCTCACAGAAAACCGGACGACGTCCTCACTTATTCTAACATCTTGGAGTCGACGGTCCTCACTTATTGTAACATCTTGGAGTCGACGGTCCTCACTTATTGTAACATCTTGGAGTCGACGGTCCTCACTTATTGTAACATCTTGGAGTCGACCGTCCTCACTTATTGTAACATCTTGGAGTCGACGGTCCTCACTTATTCTAACATCTTGGAGTCGACGGTCCTCACTTATTATAACATCTTGGAGTCGACGGTCCTCACTTATTGTAACATCTTGGAGTCGACGGTCCTCACTTATTATAACATCTTGGAGTCGACGGTCCTCACTTATTGTAACATCTTGGAGTCGACGGTCCTCACTTATTGTAACATCTTGGAGTCACGGTCCTCACTTATTATAACATCTTGGAGTCGACGGTCCTCACTTATTATAACATCTTGGAGTCGACGGTCCTCACTTATTGTAACATCTTGGAGTCGACGGTCCTCACTTATTTAACATCTTGGAGTCGACGGTCCTCACTTATTGTAACATCTTGGAGTCGACGGTCCTCACTTACTTTTAACAAAACTTGATACCGGTCCCACTTTTTTTTTTCACCATCTTGGAGGGGCGACCGCCTCACTTATTTCTCGTTTGGGGTCACGGTCCCCTCCATTGAACATCAAAGGAGTCGACGGTCCTACACTTATTTTAACTCTTGGAGTCGGGCGGTCCTCACTTATTGTAACATCTTGGAGTCGACGGTCCTCACTTATTGTAACATCTTGGAGTCGACGGTCCTCACTTATTGTAACATCTTGGAGTCGACGGTCCTCACTTATTTAACATCTTGGAGTCGACGGTCCTCACTTATTGTAACATCTTGGAGTCGACGGTCCTCACTTATTGTAACATCTTGGAGTCGACGGTCCTCACTTATTGTAACATCTTGGAGTCGACGGTCCTCACTTATTGTAACATCTTGGAGTCGACCGGGCCTCACTTATTATAACATCTTGGAGTCGACGGTCCTCACTTATTGTAACATCTTGGAGTCGACGGTCCTCACTTATTCTAACATCTTGGAGTCGACGGTCCTCACTTATTATAACATCTTGGAGTCGACGGTCCTCACTTATTGTAACATCTTGGAGTCGACGGTCCTCACTTATTGTAACATCTTGGAGTCGACGGTCCTCACTTATTGTAACATCTTGGAGTCGACGGTCCTCACTTATTGTAACATCTTGGAGTCGACGGTCCTCACTTATTATAACATCTTGGAGTCGACGGTCCTCACTTATTATAACATCTTGGAGTCGACGGTCCTCACTTATTGTAACATCTTGGAGTCGACGGTCCTCACTTATTGTAACATCTTGGAGTCGACGGTCCTCACTTATTGTAACATCTTGGAGTCGACGGTCCTCACTTATTGTAACATCTTGGAGTCGACGGTCCTCACTTATTGTAACATCTTGGAGTCGACGGTCCTCACTTATTGTAACATCTTGGAGTCGACGGTCCTCACTTATTATAACATCTTGGAGTCGACGGTCCTCACTTATTGTAACATCTTGGAGTCGACGGTCCTCACTTATTATAACATCTTGGAGTCGACGGTCCTCACTTATTGTAACATCTTGGAGTCGACGGTCCTCACTTATTGTAACATCTTGGAGTCGACGGTCCTCACTTATTGTAACATCTTGGAGTCGACGGTCCTCACTTATTCTAACATCTTGGAGTCGACGGTCCTCACTTATTGTAACATCTTGGAGTCGACGGTCCTCACTTATTGTAACATCTTGGAGTCGACGGTCCTCACTTATTCTAACATCTTGGAGTCGACGGTCCTCACTTATTCTAACATCTTGGAGTCGACGGTCCTCACTTATTCTAACATCTTGGAGTCGACGGTCCTCACTTATTGTAACATCTTGGAGTCGACGGTCCTCACTTATTCTAACATCTTGGAGTCGACGGTCCTCACTTATTTAACATCTTGGAGTCGACGGTCCTCACTTATTATAACATCTTGGAGTCGACGGTCCTCACTTATTTAACATCTTGGAGTCGACTGTCCTCACTTATTGTAACATCTTGGAGTCGACCGTCCTCACTTATTGTAACATCTTGGAGTCGACGGTCCTCACTTATTGTAACATCTTGGAGTCGACGGTCCTCACTTATTCTAACATCTTGGAGTCGACGGTCCTCACTTATTGTAACATCTTGGAGTCGACGGTCCTCACTTATTGTAACATCTTGGAGTCGACGGTCCTCACTTATTGTAACATCTTGGAGTCGACGGTCCTCACTTATTGTAACATCTTGGAGTCGACGGTCCTCACTTATTGTAACATCTTGGAGTCGACGGTCCTCACTTATTGTAACATCTTGGAGTCGACGGTCCTCACTTATTGTAACATCTTGGAGTCGACGGTCCTCACTTATTCTAACATCTTGGAGTCGACGGTCCTCACTTATTGTAACATCTTGGAGTCGACGGTCCTCACTTATTGTAACATCTTGGAGTCGACGGTCCTCACTTATTGTAACATCTTGGAGTCGACGGTCCTCACTTATTGTAACATCTTGGAGTCGACGGTCCTCACTTATTCTAACATCTTGGAGTCGACGGTCCTCACTTATTGTAACATCTTGGAGTCGACGGTCCTCACTTATTGTAACATCTTGGAGTCGACGGTCCTCACTTATTGTAACATCTTGGAGTCGACGGTCCTCACTTATTGTAACATCTTGGAGTCGACGGTCCTCACTTATTCTAACATCTTGGAGTCGACGGTCCTCACTTATTGTAACATCTTGGAGTCGACGGTCCTCACTTATTCTAACATCTTGGAGTCGACGGTCCTCACTTATTGTAACATCTTGGAGTCGACGGTCCTCACTTATTCTAACATCTTGGAGTCGACGGTCCTCACTTATTCTAACATCTTGGAGTCGACGGTCCTCACTTATTCTAACATCTTGGAGTCGACGGTCCTCACTTATTCTAACATCTTGGAGTCGACGGTCCTCACTTATTGTAACATCTTGGAGTCGACGGTCCTCACTTATTCTAACATCTTGGAGTCGACGGTCCTCACTTATTGTAACATCTTGGAGTCGACGGTCCTCACTTATTCTAACATCTTGGAGTCGACGGTCCTCACTTATTCTAACATCTTGGAGTCGACGGTCCTCACTTATTGTAACATCTTGGAGTCGACGGTCCTCACTTATTGTAACATCTTGGAGTCGACCGGGCCTCACTTATTGTAACATCTTGGAGTCGACGGTCCTCACTTATTGTAACATCTTGGAGTCGACGGTCCTCACTTATTCTAACATCTTGGAGTCGACGGTCCTCACTTATTGTAACATCTTGGAGTCGACGGTCCTCACTTATTGTAACATCTTGGAGTCGACGGTCCTCACTTATTGTAACATCTTGGAGTCGACGGTCCTCACTTATGCTAACATCTTGGAGTCGACGGTCCTCAGTTATTGTAACACTTGGAGTCGACTGTCCTACATGTACATCTTGGAGTCGACGGTCTACTATGTACACTTGGAGTGACCGTCCTCACTTATTGTAACAGGAGTGACGGTCCTCACTTATTTTAACACTTGGAGTGACGGTCCTCACTTATTGTAACACACAGGAGTGACCCGTCCTCACTTACAACACTTGGAGTGACCCGTCCTCGTTAGTAACACTTGGAGTGACACGTCCTCCTGGTGTAACACACAGGAGTGACCCGTCCTCACTGTGTAACACACAGGAGTGACCCCGTCCTCACTTACAACACTTGGAGTCATCGCGTAGTGCCGCGGTACAGCACACTTGCAGGCCACGTCCAGTGCGCGTGTAAACCAGGCTCCATGCAGTTTCCGCTCTAAGCCACAGGCCCTGACCACGTCCAATGCGCGGTACGTTAACGTGGCACGTAACAGACCTACTAAGGATGACCAGCACACAGGCAGTGACCACGTCCAGTGCCGCGTGTACAGCACACAGGCAGTGACCACGTCCAGTGCCCGCGTGTACAGCACACAGGCAGTGACCACGTCCAGTGCCGCGTGTACAGCACACAGGCAGTGACCACGTCCAGTGCCCCCGTGTACAGCACACAGGCAGTGACCACGTCCAGTGCCCGCGTGTACAGCACACAGGCAGTGACCACGTCCAGTGCCGCGTGTACAGCACACAGGCAGTGACCACGTCCAGTGCCGCGTGTACAGCACACAGGCAGTGACCACGTCCAGTGCCCGCGTGTACAGCACACAGGCAGTGACCACGTCCAGTGCCCGCGTGTACAGCACACAGGCAGTGACCACGTCCAGTGCCCGCGTGTACAGCACACAGGCAGTGACCACGTCCAGTGCCCGCGTGTACAGCACACAGGCAGTGACCACGTCCAGTGCCGCGTGTACAGCACACAGGCAGTGACCACGTCCAGTGCCGCGTGTACAGCACACAGGCAGTGACCACGTCCAGTGCCGCGTGTACAGCACACAGGCAGTGACCACGTCCAGTGCCGCGTGTACAGCACACAGGCAGTGACCACGTCCAGTGCCGCGTGTACAGCACACAGGCAGTGACCACGTCCAGTGCCGCGTGTACAGCACACAGGCAGTGACCACGTCCAGTGCCGCGTGTACAGCACACAGGCAGTGACCACGTCCAGTGCCCGCGTGTACAGCACACAGGCAGTGACCACGTCCAGTGCCCGCGTGTACAGCACACAGGCAGTGACCACGTCCAGTGCCCGCGTGTACAGCACACAGGCAGTGACCACGTCCAGTGCCCGCGTGTACAGCACACAGGCAGTGACCACGTCCAGTGCCCGCGTGTACAGCACACAGGCAGTGACCACGTCCAGTGCCGCGTGTACAGCACACAGGCAGTGACCACGTCCAGTGCCCGCGTGTACAGCACACAGGCAGTGACCACGTCCAGTGCCGCGTGTACAGCACACAGGCAGTGACCACGTCCAGTGCCCGCGTGTACAGCACACAGGCAGTGACCACGTCCAGTGCCGCGTGTACAGCACACAGGCAGTGACCACGTCCAGTGCCGCGTGTACAGCACACAGGCAGTGACCACGTCCAGTGCCCGCGTGTACAGCACACAGGCAGTGACCACGTCCAGTGCCGCGTGTACAGCACACAGGCAGTGACCACGTCCAGTGCCGCGTGTACAGCACACAGGCAGTGACCACGTCCAGTGCCCGCGTGTACAGCACACAGGCAGTGACCACGTCCAGTGCCGCGTGTACAGCACACAGGCAGTGACCACGTCCAGTGCCGCGTGTACAGCACACAGGCAGTGACCACGTCCAGTGCCCGCGTGTACAGCACACAGGCAGTGACCACGTCCAGTGCCGCGTGTACAGCACACAGGCAGTGACCACGTCCAGTGCCCGCGTGTACAGCACACAGGCAGTGACCACGTCCAGTGCCGCGTGTACAGCACACAGGCAGTGACCACGTCCAGTGCCGCGTGTACAGCACACAGGCAGTGACCACGTCCAGTGCCCGCGTGTACAGCACACAGGCAGTGACCACGGCCAGTGCCCCCGTGTACAGCACACAGGCAGTGACCACGTCCAGTGCCGCGTGTACAGCACACAGGCAGTGACCACGTCCAGTGCCGCGTGTACAGCACACAGGCAGTGACCACGGCCAGTGCCGCGTGTACAGCACACAGGCAGTGACCACGTCCAGTGCCCGCGTGTACAGCACACAGGCAGTGACCACGTCCAGTGCCGCGTGTACAGCACACAGGCAGTGACCACGTCCAGTGCCGCGTGTACAGCACACAGGCAGTGACCACGTCCAGTGCCGCGTGTACAGCACACAGGCAGTGACCACGTCCAGTGCCGCGTGTACAGCACACAGGCAGTGACCACGTCCAGTGCCCGCGTGTACAGCACACAGGCAGTGACCACGTCCAGTGCCCGCGTGTACAGCACACAGGCAGTGACCACGTCCAGTGCCGCGTGTACAGCACACAGGCAGTGACCACGTCCAGTGCCCGCGTGTACAGCACACAGGCAGTGACCACGTCCAGTGCCCGCGTGTACAGCACACAGGCAGTGACCACGTCCAGTGCCGCGTGTACAGCACACAGGCAGTGACCACGTCCAGTGCCGCGTGTACAGCACACAGGCAGTGACCACGTCCAGTGCCGCGTGTACAGCACACAGGCAGTGACCACGTCCAGTGCCGCGTGTACAGCACACAGGCAGTGACCACGTCCAGTGCCGCGTGTACAGCACACAGGCAGTGACCACGTCCAGTGCCGCGTGTACAGGTCGGTGTGGAGATAATGTTCTGAGAAATGCTGAATAGTTGAGTAAGCCCCAAAAAACATTATTAGCTATAATACACATCAATTAATAATTAAATAACTGGAGACAACACGAACAAAGCAAGAAGATGGCTTATCGAGGTGTCGACGGTGTTTGTGGACAGAACAACCGGCTAGACTGCGTACATCAGGATTTTAGCTTCGAATACTATTTAAGTGCCTATTGCGGGGTATTTGCGATAGTATTGTGATAGCAGTAAACATACTGTTGCAATAGTATCGCGATAACGTAACAACTATCGCGATAACTCCGTGAAGGAGCAGAATGTTTCAAATCCACATTCCACTAATGACGTCATC
Source organism: Ridgeia piscesae (assembly GCA_025642075.2). NCBI lineage: Eukaryota > Metazoa > Annelida > Polychaeta > Sabellida > Siboglinidae > Ridgeia > Ridgeia piscesae. The sequence continues at coordinate 21,592 of JAODUO010000472.1, forward strand.
GCGTGACATTGGAACAATTTGTTATGCAGAAAGTGCTATGAAGCTGCCGTCATGTTGTTGCACTAGTTGCCTACCGACATGATTTAATTATAACTGAATTACATGGTGATTCGTTTCAAATACTTCCTTTTCAACTACACATTAGTGCCGCGATTCTACCTCTTTATTCACGTGTTTCCGACATGAGAAAACGCCACCATAAACTTCGAAGCCTATTCAGCATTTTAGGGCCACCTTGTCACGCACCCGATACACCGGCATACATAACTAAGCTGTCTAAACATCTAGACGGTGTCACACAATTACGTTCGTACTCCGAAACACAAACCCGTCCGTGCATAAATAAAGCATTTCAACAGAAGGCGTCAGTGAAACACAAGAACTTCACATGTTGACGCTCTGTGTTCTCTGCAATGGTGTCACGTGACACACTTATCTACATGTCTGGACGTTCACACCATATGGAACTTCGCAGTCCTTGTGTGTAATACGTCAACCGGCCAAAGAAATATTATGTTTGTTTAAAAACGCTTAAGAAAAGCTTAAGAAAGCGTTGATTTACTGATCAGTGCAGTCAGCTTGAAAACATCGTCATACGCAAACGTGACGTGATTGTGTGTTGTCAGTAAAAAGTTTGGTATGACGCAGTGTTTGGATGTCTGAACGTTTACACGGAATGCAACTGTGCATTCATTATATCCAATATGTTGGTCAACTGAATAACAAGTACATTTGTTTAAAAAAGGTGCCATTTAAAAAGTTGTTACCTCAAAATGCATTCAAAGTTGTCGTATGATTCACATGTGAGGAAAACCGAGAACATTATTACACGCGTGCACATTAATTAAATGAAAAGCACGTCGTCGACTGGTTAATGTTACTCATCGCGAATATGATGCGTTGGTACCAAAGGTTGGGACGGTTTGAGAATATGATTCGTTGATATCAAAGGCGTGATGTTGGGACAGTTTTAGAATATCCATATTCAATCAAACTCTTGGTTCTTTGTGTTAACAGTCAAAATAAAACGACTTTTGTCGCTACGTGTCGCTAATAACACAACATAACGTAGCTTAATCGACCATTAATCTGTGCAAGCACGGAACACCGAGAATGTCAACGCAATATGTTCGCAGTCATGTTGCGATTTACAACCTCTTAGTATCACTTGATTTCAATCGATACGGGAGTTCACTTACCAAATACTATCATAAGAAAGAATGTGGAGCAACACGAAGTCGCTTATTGTTATGAGCATTAGGTACGGTTCAACATAATGAAGGATTATAATAATATATTCATTGTGAGTTTTCTCATTACAAATGCCACGTTATTATAATTTTCTGAGGTTTATTTCCTATATAGTATTGTTCAAGCATACACCTGCGTTAATAACAACTAAAAGGAAGGCGCTTTACCGTCTCTATGAACGTATCCAGCTGTTTGCATTTAATACCTTGTAGAGATACTAAATATAACTAGCGCCACCTAGCGATTGACAAAATTACTACATTCACGCGTACATTTGTTATAGTTAACGACTGCAGTTGTGGTCACGTCCGTGTCTATAAACGAGTGTTAGACCACTTCAGCAAAGCAAGCTACTTATAACATATGACTATTCGACATATCAAAAGTGTATAGTATTTAGATTATGTTAACCGGGTTTGTATTATAAAACATAATTATGCAATGTGGGAGCGATATAAACACACAGCGCACGTTTCATAGAATCGCATATCGTACGTTCATTGTCTTGTAATAACAGATGCCCGCATAAGTGGTGCTTGCATATTTCATGGTGTACTCGTTTAACCACTGTAGATCGTTAATGTTGACATCGTCTTTTCAGAAATCACAATGAAGTGGATCTTAGCTGCTTTGAGTGTGCTATGCTTGGTTCATCGCGCGAAGACGGAGAGTCGTAAGTTCATTAAAATACTGATTCCTTGCTATATGCGTAACGAAATTAAAAGAAACATTTAGCATTCCCAGTAGCTAAGATTTTCTGTAAAATGGATAAAGAACGTTTTAGTTGTCCCCACGTATATGCGTGTGCGTGTGTGTGTGTGGTGTGTGTGTGTGTGCGTGTGCGTGTGCGTGTGCGTGTGCGTGGTGTCTGTGTGGCGTGCGTCGTGCGTGTGCGTGTGCGTGTGCGTGTGCGTGTGCGTGTGCGTGTGCGTGTGCGTGTGCGTGTGCGTGTGCGTGTGCGTGTGCGTGTGCGTGTGCGTGTGCGTGTGCGTGTGCGTGTGCGTGTGCGTGTGCGTGTGCGTGTGCGTGTGCGTGTGCGTGTGCGTGTGCGTGTGCGTGTGCGTGTGCGTGTGCGTGTGCGTGTGCGTGTGCGTGTGCGTGTGCGTGTGCGTGTGCGTGTGCGTGTGCGTGATGCGTGTGCGTGTGCGTGTGCGTGTGCAGTGTGCGTGTGCGTGTGCGTGTGCGTGTGCGTGTCGTGTGCGTGTGCGTGTGCGTGTGCGTGTGCGTGTGCGTGTGCGTGTGCGTGTGCGTGTGCGTGTGCGTGTGCGTGTGCGTGTGCGTGTGCGTGTGCGTGTGGTGGCGTGTGCGTGTGCGTGTGCGTGTGCGTGTGCGTGTGCGTGTGCGTGTGCGTGTGCGTGTGCGTGTGCGTGTGCGTGTGTGCGTGTGCGTGTGCGTGTGCGTGTGCGTGTGCGTGTGCGTGTGCGTGTGCGTGTGCGTGTGCGTGTGCGTGTGCGTGTGCGTGTGCGTGTGCGTGTGCGTGTGCGTGTGCGTGTGCGTGTGCGTGTGCGTGTGCGTGTGCGTGTGCGTGTGCGTGTGCGTGTGCGTGTGCGTGTGCGTGTGCGTGTGCGTGTGCGTGTGCGCGTGCGTGTGCGAGTGTGCGTGCGTACGTGTGTGCGTGCGTACGTGCGTACGTGCGTACGTGCATTCAATAACAGTACTGCGATTGTGCCATATACCGCTATATTTGCGCCGGCTTTATACGGCTTTGAAACTGCTGCTGATGACACAACCGGTCCCCATACGGTATGTTACTTACGTTATGTTACCTGCCATATTTAGAATCTGCACAACCGTAAAACCAAGCTTATGGGACGAAAGACGAGCATTCAACACTTCATCGTGTTCCATCGCGTCATAAAAGCGCAAGTCCGGCGAGCATAAGTCGCACACACAAGTCGTTCTTTTCGTTTTAATATACACAAGAAAAGAACGCCTAAGTAACACTTGACCATTAAATAAGGGGTGTGTACTGCGTACGTATAGAACAGCACAGTTCTAGTTATAGATGTCGCGACAGTGTCGTGTGTCATTACCGAATACTCAGGAAAATCAGTCCAAAACGTAATGTAGTCGACACCATTTCGTGGCTTTTGGTGTGGCTATTTGCCCCTGTGGCGAATCCAGGAATACCGGTGCTGCGATCAAACAGATCGAACAGAAATTTGCAAATGATACACAAGATGCAACGAACGTGCAGTTCTGGTTCACTAGTTAGTTTAATTCTATATTTCTAGAATGTGACTGTAACCTAGAGGCAGTTAATTTCCCATGAATATTGTACTTGTCACATCGACTACAAGAATGTATGATAATCAGAACATCGTGAACATTAGGGACAATCTCAGAATATCGATATTCAAAATTAATACAAAATATCGGCGTTTGGGGCGAGGAATCAGAGGCGGAGACGCCTCGAGTCGGACATTGACATTTCACCCTTTCGGTCGATACTGTTAATATATTCATAGTATAACGTCAGTTTATACCAACTTTCGTCAGACGTTACCATGAGACCACCCTTGTAGGTTACTGGTGGTGCTGATCCAATCCACTGTATACACACGTTACATTTCGTGATCGCAGGCTGTACCTGGATGTGGCATGTGTGGACACTTCTGGGTCGATCACGGGAGATGGCAAGGGCGTACCTGAAAACAAAGACATCGTTCTGAATTTTATAAAAGCAGTCGTCCGGAATTTGCATGTGCGTATATTTTCGAAGAATCTATGCTTGCTTATGTGAATGCTTTCCACCTTTCAAATTGATAAGTCCTCAAAAAATGATAAATAATAATAATAATAATAATGTCGACGACGATAATGATGATGACGACTAATAAAATAATAATGTCACCGACGATGAGGATGATGACACGTAATCATTGCGTTACATGTCGTAACAGCTACGTTACTACGTACACAGCTAGTACTATGCGTACATTATACAATCATACTGCTACATGTGCGGTGACGTGTGCGTGTGCGTGTGCAGTGTGCTGTGCGTCGTGCGTGTGCGTGTGCGTGGCGTTGCCGGCGTTGCTATGCGTGTCGGTCGTGTGCGTGTCGTGCGGTGCATGTGCGGTCGTGTGCGTGCGTGTTGTGCGTGTGTCGTGTGCGTGTGCGTGTGCGTGTGCGTGTGCGTGTGCGTGTGCGTGTGCGTGTGCGTGTGCGTGTGCGTGTGCGTGTGCGTGTGCGTGTGCGTGTGCGTGTGCGTGTGCGTGTGCGTGTGCGTGTGCGTGTGCGTGTGCGTGTGCGTGTGCGTGTGCGTGTGCGTGTGCGTGTGCGTGTGCGTGTGCGCGCGTGTGTGCGAGTGTGCGAGTGTGCGAGTGTGCGAGTGTGCGAGTGTGCGAGTGTGCGAGTGCGCGCGTGTATGCGAGTGCGCGCGTGTGTGCGTGCGTACGTACGTGCGTGTGCGTGCGTGCGTGCGTGCGTGCGTGCGTGCGTGCGTGTGCGTGCGTGCGTACGTGTGTGCGTGCGTACGTGCGTACGTGCGTACGTGCATTCAATAACAGTACTGCGATTGTGCCATATACCGACATATATTTGCGCCGGCATTTTTATACGGCTTTGAAACTGCTGCTGATGACACAACCGGTCCCCCATACGGTATGTTATCTTACGTTATGTTACCTGACCATATTTAGAATCTTGCACAACCATGTAAAACCAATGCTTATGGAACGAAAAGACGAGACATTCAACACTTCATCGTGTTCCATCGCGTCATAAAAGCGCAAGTCCGGACGAGCATAAGTCGCACACACAAGTCGTTCTTTGTCGTTTTATATATACACAAGAAAAGAAACGCCTAAGTAACACTTGACCATATAAAATATAGTGTGTGTACTGCGTACGTATAGAACAGCACAGTTCTAGTTATAGATGTCGCGACAGTGTCGTGATGTCATTACCGAATACTCAGGAAAATCAGTCCAAAACGATAATGTAAGTCGACACCATTTCGTGGCTTTTGGTGTGGCTATTTGCCACTGTGGCGAATCCAGGAATACCGGTGCTGCGATCAAACAGATCGAACAGAAATTTGCAAAATGATAACACAAGATGCAACGAACGTGCAGTTCTGGTTCACTAGTTAGTTTAATTTCTATATTTCTAGAAATGTGTACTGATAACCTAGAGGCAGTTAATTTTTCCCATGAATATTGTACTATTGTCACATCGACTACAAGAATGTATTGATAATTCAGAACATCGTTGAACTATTAGGGACAATCTCAGAATATCGATATTCAAAATTAAATACAAAATATCGGCGTTTGGGGCGAGGAATCAGAGGCGGAGACGCCTCGAGTCGGACATTGACATTTCACCCTTTCGGTCGATACTGTTAATATATTCATAGTATAACGTCAGTTTATACCAACTTTCGTCAGACGTTACCATGAGACCACCCTTGTAGGTTACTGGTGGTGCTGATCCAATCCACTGTATACACACGTTACATTTCGTGATCGCAGGCTGTATCCTGGATGTGGCAATTGTGGTGGACACTTCTGGGTCGATCACGGGAGATGGCAAGGGCGTACCTGAAAACAAAGACATCGTTCTGAATTTTATAAAAGCAGTCGTCCGGAATTTGCATGTGCGTATATTTTTTTCGAAGAATCTATGCTTGCTTATGTGAATGCTTTCCTCCT
>JAODUO010000472.1:32500-37500 GCA_025642075.2 Ridgeia piscesae
AAGAAGTCCGGAGCACATGTCTTCGTCTTGGGCATGGGCGGTTGGACGGACGAGCTCGAACTCACTCAGATGGCAAGCTTTCCGCAAGAGATCAACAAAATCGACCTGGCAAAATTCGATGATCTTGACACGATACAGCCAAGAGTGGTTGCCATGATCTGCAATAGTAAGCTCCTTGTTCGTGTGTGCTCATTGTTCTTATTTACATCGACATCACGCTGTACACATGAAATATGTGGACAAAATGCTGGAAACATAGCTACCGCAGCAATAATTATAAGTAAATATCAAATGATTAAATATATAAATTATACTAGATAAAATTTAACTAATTACCTTTTGCATATATCTTAATGTTGGTAGACATGCAACTGCTTTTGTTTCAGCGGAAGCAAAGTGCAACAGAAACCCGTGTCGCAGAGGCAGCTGTGTCAACGGTTTTGGTCTGTATTGGTGCAAATGTCAGCCGGGTTACGGAGGTCGCAACTGTGACAAAAGTGAGTTGCAGATAGTGTTATTATTTTATTATTATTATTATTATGTTCATTATTCTATGCAATGATATAAACACAACAAAACAATAAAAGTATCACAGCTATGGCTATGTTTTCTTCAAGTATCTGTCTCTGTCTCTGTCTCTGTCTCTGTCTCTGTATCTGTCTCTGTCTCTGTCTCTGTCTCTGTCTCTGTCTCTGTCTCTGTCTCTGTCTCTGTCTCTGTCTCTGTCTCTGTCTCTGTCTCTGTCTCTGTCTCTGTCTCTGTCTCTGTCTCTGTCTCTGTCTCTGTCTCTGTCTCTGTCTCTGTCTCTGTCTCTGTCTCTGTCTCTGTCTCTGTCTCTGTCTCTGTCTCTGTCTCTGTCTCTGTCTCTGTCTCTGCCTCTGTCTCTGTTTGTGTATATATGTATATATGTCTGTCTGTCTGTCTGTCTGTCTGTCTGTCTGTCTGTCTGTCTGTCTGTCTGTCTGTCTGTCTGTCTGTCTGTCTGTCTGTCTGTCTGTCTGTCTGTCTGTCTGTCTGTCTGTCTGTCTGTCTGTCTGTCTGTCTGTCTGTCTGTCTGTCTGTCTGTCTGTCTGTCTGTCTGTCTGTCTGTCTGTCTGTCTGTCTGTCTGTCTGTCTGTCTGTCTGTCTGTCTGTCTGTCTGTCTGTCTGTCTGTCTGTCTGTCTGTCTGTCTGTCTGTCTCTCTCCTTTCTCTCTCTCTCTCTCTCTCTCTCTCTCTCTCTCTCTCTCTCTCTCTCTCTCTCTCTCTCTCTCTCTCTCTTTTCTCTCTCTCTCTCTCTCTCTCTCTCTCTCTCTCTCTCTTTCGCTGACGACCTTTATCAGCCATTACTTTGTTTCATGTGATCGACTGAAAATATCTCCAAAACAATCAACGTCCTACCGAAGCCCTATGTGATAGACGTACACGGTCAATTAACTTACAACAACGCACACGCGTATTCTTCCATTTCCAGTCTGCCGCGTCAACGCAGACGTCGCATTCGCCATCGACGCGTCCGGCTCCGTGGGCTGGAAGAACTTCACGAAGGAGATCGAGTTCGTGCAGAAGGTCACCTACGGCCTCAACATGAACGGCGGCAGCCGGGTCGCAGCGCTCACGTTCTCCGACTCGCCAAACATCCGCTTCTACCTGAACGAATTTCAGCTGAAGTACGCCGCGCTGAACGCGCTCAGCTTCAACTACGACGGCCGCACGACAAACACGGCGGGCGCTATCGACGCCATGAGGAACAACATCTTCACTTCCGGTAGAGGCGACCGCAGCCATGTCCCCAACATCGGCGTCATCATCACCGACGGACGGTCCAACGACAGAGCGGCGACTTTGCGCGCGGCGGGAAACGCTCGCAAACAGGGGATGACGCTGCTGACTGTGGGAATAGGGAAATATCTCGACCATTCCGAGCTAGATGCCGTCGCCAGCTACCCGTCGTCGAAAAACTACTTCAAAGCGAGCAATTTTGACAGGCTCGACAATCTGGTGACGTCAGTCATTTCGTCGCTATGTAACAGTAAGTGTATTCGACGTCATCAGCGAGCTGTATTTGTGTAGTATAATGTAGTGCATTAAAATGAGTTGGTAATAATTGTATATAATTATGGTTTATTCCAGACGAATGTAGCTCCTGTATTGGTGGCGGAATGTCAAACGATAACGCTAAATTCAAATAACGTGCATTTTGAGAAGCTACATGAAACTTACTCTCACCTCTCCCGGTGTTAGCTTCGATGAGAAGTCACTTTTGTTGTTAGGTTATCACGCCGTTCCAATTGTTTCTTCGAAAAATTATACAGTTGATTGACTTCAGGATGTTGTTTACACAGCCGATTTTTGCAAAGCAACATTGCATTTCTCGGTTAACGTAACCATATAGATCGCTTATAAAAACTAAACAGAGCCTATCAACAAAAGAATCGGCGAGCGAGCAATATTCCCTGTTCCATTTTACCTTTAATTACACAGTATTTGTTAGTATTATTTTGTCAGGCCTGAATGATTAAAGCTACTGTAAACGTGTTAGGTTCCAAGTGTGTTGTAATAACCTACACGTCGTGTGATTGTGTCTCGGCAGATGAAAACGAGTGTGCCTCTAACCCGTGCGGCAGACACGGCCGATGTGTCGATCTTATCAACGGCTACGAATGCATCTGCAACAACGACTACACTGGACCTAACTGCAACAGGCGTAAGTGTAGAACAGAACAGAACTGATGATGACGACGACGATGATGATGATGATGATGATGATGATGATGATGATGATGATGATGATGATTATGGTGATGATGATGGTGGTGGTGGCGATGGTGAAGGTGATGGTGATGGTGATGGTGATGGTGATGGTGATGGTGATGGTGATGGTGATGGTGATGGTGATGGTGATGGTGATGGCGATGGCGATGGCGATGGCGATGGCGATGGCGATGGCGATGGCGATGGCGATGGTTATGGCGATGGCGATGGCGATGGCGATGGCGATGGCGATGGCGATGGCGATGGCGATGGCGATGGCGATGGCGATGGCGATGGCGATGGCGATGGCGATGGCGATGGCGATGGCGATGGCGATGGCGATGGCGATGGCGATGGCGATGGCGATGGCGATGGCGATGGCGATGACGATGGCGATGACGATTGTGGTTAAGACGATGTCATTGATGATGTAATTGTGTTGTTGATGATGATGATAAAAGTTTAATTATGTTAATGATGATGGTGATGATGATGATTACGCATAACACAGGGCTATGCACGTTTATCCGTGCATTAAAAGGGGGCACTTTGTTCCAACTGTTTTCTTTATTAATAAATATGTAATATGAAGTTATATTTTTTTAAATCCGTTGAGCGGAAAATGTCCGCCAAATGGCATGCCGTATCAATGTTCGCAATTTGCACGATACTATCCCGGAATATGTTGACACCGAAACCTAAACAATCACTTCTATAACAAGTTTCATTGGCAAAATTACGAGGCGCGCGGAGTAAGACGCAATTTGTTTTTGTGTTCACGATTTGCTATTTTCCACCGATCAACATAAAGAACGTCTTTTACAGATTACCATGCAGGTTATATCTCAGTAACGGAACAGACACCCGCCAATCATGCTACGTATAAAAATAAACGTTAAAAAAAATATTCGAATGCAATGATCCGGTTTCTTGGTTCATTGTTAATTAGTAAATGATCTTGAGACGTAAATAATTTACTAATTAAGATAATATACAAGTCATAATAATAATAAACGCATTTATATAGCGCCGCAAATCCAAGTTATCCTGTTCGAAGGCGCTTTTACAAAACAAAACACTAAACACATTCAAGATTACAAAACGTGGCATCACCTGTCCAATTAAATAATCATAAAGAAACAAACATACACAAAATGTATCTAAAACACGCTAAAAAATTGATAATGAAAACGGCATAGAATAAAACAGAATTATTATTAACAGATAACCCTAAAAACTAACACTAAAAATAATAATAACAAAACTGCATAGGAAAAACCGCCAACATCGGACGTCTAACACGTCACCATTCAACACCGTAATACGAACTCCTGAAATGGTCCTACAGACTGCAGCGGAAAGATCGACCTGGTCTTCGTGCTCGACGCGTCCGGCAGCATTCGGCGAGAACGCTTCGGCAAGGTGCTTGGGTTCGTCAGCGACATCGTCAGCGAGCTAGAGGTGTCACGTGACAAGGCGCGCGTGGGCGTCGTGTCTTTCAGCGACTCGGCGAGCATGCAGTTCCAACTGAACTCGTACGGCACGAAGCATGACGTCATCACGGCCGTCCACCAGACCAAATATCAGGGCGGCCGGACGAACACGTCGTCCGCACTGTACCTCATGGTGGGTGACTGAATTTGAATTTTCAACTTTTTAAAAGGAACTCGTTATGGTGTCGTACTGCGCCTCTGAGTGGTTTAAATTGTCACATTTATGACGCAGAAAATGGCTGTCGGATTATTATTATTATCATTACTGTGGTAGGTTGTAGAGCCTCTCAAAACGGCCACCTTTCGAAAGCGAGCACTCTCCCGCTGCATGTATCAACTGAAGCACGTGTTACGTTAATTATGTAAAGCGGTCGCTCCTCTGTTGCGTAATGCAATCAGATGTAGTAGTCTACAGCTACCGATAAACTCCCTCTATGTATCGAATCATACAAATAAATAATGCAATCAGATGTAGTAGTCTACAGCTACCGATAAACTATGTATCGAATCATACAAATACATAGTGTCGTCCGTTATTTCAGACTTCGCAGCAAATATATCCTTATTGCATGTCAGTTTTGCATAACAGTTTTCCTTATAATATTATCTAATAAAAAACGGTATCCTTATTTAATTTGTAATTTCGAATTTGGCCTGAGAACCAATCAGCGTCTCTACCCTATTTTGGGGTAAGGCCGCCCTGGCGGTAGTACCCGCAGAGCATTAGTTTCGCAGGCGGATGTGAGGGGCTAAGAAATCACTTCACGGCGTCCGG
>JAODUO010000472.1:42500-62500 GCA_025642075.2 Ridgeia piscesae
TATATCTAAATATCGGTGTAATAGTGTGTATACCAAATGTTAAATATACAAATGTGCCAATTACGGTATAGGAATTTATATGCGAAGCAATAGCTATATTACGTCGATGTGTCTACTTTGTGTATATCTGTAGTTTTGCTTCTATTGCCGATCTACTACAGTGAACTAATTACTATCGCCTGTTTACAGCGAGTGTTTGTCTTTTTACGAATACAGACTGCTCAACAACAGTCATTTTATAATGTTAACTGTCTACCTTTGTACAATAATACCATATGATAATTGTTTATCATTTTTACCATGCTTTGTACCAATGAAAGTCACAACATAAATGTAGATGTGCACGCGTACTATATCAAAACGTAATGTGTAATATAATTTGTATTATGTAGTGACGATATAAGTTCGAATCACATACTTATATTTGACAGGACATGAATTTGCTTTGTGACTACACTGGTTGCATTACATATACAATATGTTTTGTATTATTTTTATTATGGAACGTATTATCGCATTGTTTTACTACGTTTGTACGTTGTACACATCTTATTACGTTTATTCCAGTGTGTATCTGGACGAGAATATTTCTGTTTTTAATGCACCATTTTGGGCGGACAATAAAATTAATGAATTGTCTTGAATTGAATCTATTTTTAGTATTTGTATAGTAATTTCAGCAAAGCTGCATTCGTCACAGAAAAATCGAGATAGAGTTAGATTGAACATGTCTGTTATGGGGTAAAATGTAAGGCCTTTTGAGCTGTCCTGAGGACTGGACCGTACGTTATATAATAACACACCTTTGTGGATGACCGAAGATCGAGTGAACGTGCTACCATAGAAGCGATTGCGAAGCGTACGTCGGCAGTGGTACCAGCGACGTGTTACACATTTCCGGCGGGAAATCGTTCGTGTGCTGGTACTTCGGTGATCATCCAACGATGCAATCCCTCGCGAGGAGCAGTCTTAAGGCGTGACAGCGCCACTGGATTACCTGTTGCTACTGCGCACCTGTGAACTATCACACGACACAGGCTGGGTGACGCATTTGAATTACCTGCTGTAGCCGGGCATATCAGAATTTGTGATGAACATTGCTATTTGCGGCATCCGTGGATTGTGCCTTTCGCAAGATGCACTCTCGCTAACGCGCTTGGATTACCTGTTTGTGATTTGTATGTTCTGCGTGACATAGTGAATAACGACATTCTGCGTGACATAGTGAATAACGACGTTCTGCGTGACATAGTGAATAACGACACGTTTGGAATACCAGTTGCACTGAAAATAGCATTGCAAGTAGCTGTGCACTGGGATTACCATCAGCTTTGATGCATACGTTGCATTGCGTGACAAGATACATGGATTACCTGTCACGTGACAACGCTATCGGATTACCTGTGGTGTACTGCGCGCAAGATGGCGCACAGTCCCCATCGCTTACCTTATTATGCATTTGGATTACCTGCACTTAAGGATGCACCAAACAGAGCGAACATCGGCATGTATAAGTTATTTGCGCCTTGTCTCCAAGCTTGATACAACGTTGAACGTTGCTAAAAGAGACGAACATGATGTTGTTTAGATATGGACTATATAGACTATTGAACTGTTTGACAATAGTGATCGTCAGCGCCATCTGGTGTCGACTGCTTTGGGATAAATAAAACCATTCCACTCACTGTTGTCGCCATATATCAGTAGGAATCACGTATATGTGTGATACTGCTTAATAATCGCACGGCGTTGCGATGATTTGACTGCAAAACGCAGCCAACCATGACAACATGCCGCCGCATTTGGCATGGCTCACTGTTTTTAATTATCTTCTTTTGCTCAGCGAATACCAGCGTAATACATGACTGTTAATGTATTGCATACGACCTTTGACGTAATAAAACATTGCTATCATCGTACCACCTACGTGTGTGTGTTGTTGTGAAGATGTAGCACCGTACAAACATTTGATAGACGAATCCAGATCACTAATACGCAATTTAAAGAACTTCGCCTTGGTTGGAAAATGGCAGCAAAACCCAAAATGTGTTTTACTGGATAGGGCAGTTTGTTGATTGTAGCTATTTTTCATGGGTTATTATTATCCGCTTATCTGGTGTTCTTTGAGAAAATGTCAACATTTTCTCCCAAACAAATATAAGAGCAAGGAACTTGTCCTGGTCTGGCTACGCACGAATTCCTGCGTGTTGTGGCAGCTGTCATCGTCATGGTCTTGTGTGACTAATCGCTGGCATCTAACGATATCCAGGACATGACAGGAATAGTGTAATCTTTATTGATTTGATACATACCAAACATGAACATATCGCCGACACATTCAACACTTGTGGGATCTGCAAGTATACATGATTTGTACCAACAACGTATTCCGATGACACCATCGTGGTCTGAATTTAGATAACCTCGCTCGCCACAAACCCGTCCGGTCGGTGCATATCATCAATGTGACGAATCACGAGATGTCTATCCGTGTAATTTGGATTCGTGTTAATGATTCGTGTTTGGATTCATGTTATTTTGCACGTAGCGCGATAACTAAATACGATCCTCGATGACCCAGAACGACTCCGATTGGTGTAATAATAATATATCAAAACGAATGCTTGTATTGCAATTGCATGTACATGAAAATACGTTGACCAAAATATCGCGTCATCAAACAGACGGACACTGGGCTGGATACGACATATACCCGCAACATTTGACAGACCACAACAACACTCAAAGGTGTAGCGGAAATAGACAAATAGAAACAAACGTGTTTGGCTGTTTATCTACCTTTATAGACACTATTGTATATGTCTACGGAGGGAGATCGAGTGCTTGATATACTTAAGTAGCCGCACAAGGTTTCTCAGAAAAGACAAAAACACTTAACAAATGGTGTAAGCTTTCTAAGGGGAAAAACGTTCATGTAGTATAGAAGTCTTTTTTGTTGCAAGGTGTGTGACCTGATATTGGGTGAGCCGCTGATACTTTTTCGCGGTACCCTGGAATCACGTATGACGGTTGCTTTAGCTGCCTTCTTCGAGTTAGGTTACTCTCTATTGCATATCCCATTTCAGTGCTGATCCGACCTTCCGTTTCTACTCACAGGATATCCGACATCCTCAGTTGTGTGTCCAGTAGTTTCACACATCACACGCGATCTCCCCCTTTTGACGATCATTTCCACTTTTGTCGGTAACCATTGTTATTCGTTCCACTTGCCCTGTGTCAATATACTATTACCGTCAATTCCACTCTGAATCTCTCTTTCTCAACAACGTCATCATTAGCTCAGTCTTCGCTATTCTATTCGCGTTACTCCTCGCTTCGTCCTACTTAATTGCGCTTGTAAAATGTGGTTTTCTTGATGTTTGATTTGTCATCATCGAGTCAATTGAACCGCGTCAATGTACTGATGTGACAGAGGAACATAGCCCCGTTATGTGGAGTTTTGAGATAATACACATGAATCATTACATCCGGTATAGTCAATACCCCAGGTTGTATTCGCCTACGAAGTTCTGTCATTGAGCTACCACCCCCTTGTAAACATCCCATGTTTACAAAGGTTGTCTCGCCGTTTCGGCTCATTCTCAAGTATTGCTCATTTCTGTTTCTTCTGCTCGACTCAAAGTGTGCACTGTCATTCGCAATTTTACAGCACGCTAGCTATTCATCGGTTTGGAAGAAGACTTACGTAAACGAATATGCCTCACTCACAGGTAGATATTTAACTAACGGATCTCCACGAACTGTTTGTGCTCTGCTGGCGAGGGGGCGTAGCGAATGCAATGTCCCACACGTGACCCAATACGTAGCCCCTCGCGTCGGTTCGTCGTTGGTTTGTCCATATGGTGTGGTCAGTGTAAGTGACGTCATAGTACACCGACCTCACCATTTGGGGTTTCTTTGTTCTTTCTTTCGTTGTGTTCTTCTACAGCGGGCCATGCTTGTAGCGACTGCCTTAGGTACCATAATGCCTTTGTTGATATAAATGTGGCCGTTGTGAAACAGTAGAGAACACGTCCACGTAATCGCGCGGGGCTAAGTAAAGCATAACATATTATGATAATTGAAAGCGTGCCGACACATGCTGATCCTTGATCAGTGGATGATATTTCTCATAAGTACAAGTCCGTCGCTCCCTGTCCACCAACTTCGCCTTGTCTACTATATAGCTGGTTCTCTCGTAGTTGTCTTTTACGGCCGATATTTCTATTATGTGCAAGCAAAAACAAACAATTCCCGATGAAAGCCACCGATGGTTGTTAAAGATAATTACATTTCTTGTTCTGTATTAAGAAAAGCCGATTGCGTGGGTATGCTAGCCAATATATTACTTGTCTTGCCAATGACATTTGTTAGTGACATATAGTAATGACACTTGTGTTATTCTGAAGTATTCATGACCATAATGAGACCCGCGCTGACATCGCCTGTCAATGAGGACTGACGTGCATACATTAGCGAGCCTCCGATGTCTGTATTTCCATATAGCAATTGCCTGTCAGTGCCAAAGTGCACCACACACAGAAAATACTTTTTTTTCTTCATAAAATAGGTTGGAACGATATTGAATACGAGTTGCCACGAGCACATCGTGTAACCTGAGTGTATATTGGTATATTGCCACTGTAAGGTGGTGTAATATAATAATATATGTTTTTAAATAAAATAAACTCAGGAATCGTGCTATGGACTAGTGCACTTCGAGAAGTATTGTTCATTGTTAATTCATACGTAGGTAATGTCAATTAACTGAATGCAAAAATATCAGCTCACATACGCACGCCCAATCTGTATCATGCACGCACACATACATACGAACGCTCCCTGAATCACACGCGTACATATCAGATCATGCGCAAACCTACACAATACACAGCCACAGCGCAACGCGCACATGTCACGCACAATCCCATACACGCACACACGCACACAGCGACACACGAACACACGCGCACACCGCACACACGCACACACGCACACGCGCACACGCACACACGCACACACGCACACACGCACACACGCACACACGCACACAGCAGCACACAACAACGACAACGCACACGACACACACCGACATACACACGATACACAACAAACGCACACACAAACCACCACACCACATACACGCATGCACACGTCACACCCATACACACACACGCCACAGCGCACACGCCACACAACACTACAACACACAACACACATCACTACACACACAACTACCACAACCACACAACACCCACACAACAAAAATACACAAAAAAAAACACACGCACAACGAACACGACACACGCCACAGCGTCACACGGCACAGCGCACAGGCACACCGCGCAGCGCACACGCGCACACGCGCACACGCGACACGCAACGCGCACACTGCGAACGGCACACGCGTCACAGCGCGCACACGCGCACACGCGACACGCGACTACACACGCATTACGCACAATCACACGCAACACGCGATCACACACATACACACATACACACATACACACATACACACATACACACATCCACATACACACATACACACATACACACATACACACATACACACATACACACATACACACATACACACATACACACATACACACATACACACATACACACATACACACTACACACATAACACATACACACATACACATCCATCACATATACAACATACAATACCTACTATATGGGGTGTACTGTCTATCGTGTATGCGTATCTATGTGAGCTGCGTATGCGTTGTGCGTTGTTCGTGTGAGCGTGATGTGTGTGTTGCGGTGTGCTATATGATTGTGTTGTGGTTGTGATGTTGTATAGTGCTGTTGTGCGGTGTGTGTGCGTGTGGCGTGTGTCGGTGTGCGTGTGCGTGTCGGTGTGCGTGTGTGCGTGTGTGCGTGTGTGCGTGTGTGCGTGTGTGCGTGTGTGCGTGTGTGCGTGTGTCGTGTGCGTGTGTGCGTGTGTGCGTGTGGTGTGTGCGTGTGTGCGTGTGTGCGTGTGTGCGTGTGTGCGTGTGTGCGTGTCGTGTGTGCGTGTGTGCGGTGTGGCGTGTGTGCGTGTGGCGTGTGGCTGTGCGTGTGTCGTGTGTGCGTGTGCGTGTGCGTGTGCGTGTGCGCGTGTGGCGTGTGCGTGTGTGCGTGTGTGCGTGTGTGCGTGGTGCGTGGTCTGTGCGTGTGTGCGTGTGCCGTGTGCGCGTGTGCGCGTGTGCGCGTGTGCGCGTGTGCGCGTGTGCGCGTGTGCGCGTGTGCGCGGTGTGCGTGTGCGCGTGTGCGCGTGTGCGCGTGTGCGCGTGTGCGCGTGTGCGCGTGTGCGCGTGTGCGCGTGTGCGCGTGTGCGCGTGTGCGCGTGTGCGTGTGCGTGTGCGTGTGCGTGTGTGCGTGTGTGCGTGTGTGCGTGTGTGCGTGTGTGCGTGTGTTCGTGTGTGCGTGTGTGCGTGTGTGCGTGTGTGCGTGTGTGCGTGTGTGCGTGTGTGCGTGTGTGCGTGTGTGCGTGTGTGCGTGTGTGCGTGTGTGCGTGTGTGCGTGTGTGCGTGTGTGCGTGTGTGCGTGTGTGCGTGTGTGCGTGTGTACGTATATATATATATATATATATATATATATATATATATATATATATATATATATATATACGGGTAGACTCTCGACTAAGAGAACCCGTGTTCGAATCCTGCGCTGCGGTGTTTAAATCTTGGGCATGTTTTTTCACTCTTTATTGCTCCAGTTCACTCAGCTCTATAAATGAGTACCTGGCTACTTCTCAGAGAAGTTGATTGAACTGGTCTGCCAGGTAAGACAAGTATACAACCGCTTTGAGCAATCCTGAGGACCGGATACTGCGCTATATAAGAACTTAGCATTTTTTAAACCTTTTTATTAGTCATATTTGGAAAACGGAAACCGTCACACTAACGCGTGGCTGTCTGAGTGTCAACTACGCTGCCGCTAACCACCTGTCTAGCAGGTTTCAAAAGGGATGTATGAACAAAATATGTTCTCTGTTGAACCACAATTCCTTCCTGTCATAGAAAGTAACGATATGAGTCATCCACATGTCCGACGTTTGGCTCACGTTCGGTCCGACGTTTGGCTCACGTTCGGTCCGACGTTTGGCTCACGTTCGGTCCGACGTTTGGCTCACGTTCGGTCCGACGTTTGGCTCACGTTCGGTCCGACGTTTGGCTCACGTTCGGTCCGACGTTTGGCTCACGTTCGGTCCGACGTTTGGCTCACGTTCGGTCCGACGTTTGGCTCACGTTCGGTCCGACGTTTGGCTCACGTTCGGTCCGACGTTTGGCTCACGTTCGGTCCGACGTTTGGCTCACGTTCGGTCCGACGTTTGGCTTACGTTCGGTCCGACGTTTGGCTCACGTTCGGTCCGACGTTTGGCTCACGTTCGGTCCGACGTTTGGCTCACGTTCGGTCCGACGTTTGGCTTAATTCAATTAACAGCTGAACCGTATTTTCGATTTTCGCCAAGGCAAATTCCAATATCATTGAGTAATAATAAACTTGATAATAACAACAAGAATAAAACACGTTGGTGTAGTTGCAAAAATATTGTTAGCATACACACTAATAAATAGTATCAAAGACTGACATGGCAATTACGGTCACCATAAACATCTTCGAAATGCTAAAGTGTAATATTTAGGTGGACAAAATGGCCTCTGCTTTATAAAAGACACAATTCAATATTCACCAAGACTTATTATATATGCTCACAATAAACAGGTAAGCACTCATCAGGTAGCACACGATTTCATATAATAAAATACTTGCAAAAGTGGAAACACACGTTACCAGCCTGCATTAGTGTAACAAACATGTAATGTAACGCTTGATAATGTCTGTCACACTGGCTGTTATGCTAAACTTTTAAAATGTCTCCCCCAATGTTACACATATTCGTATAACCAACAATACACCACGCTGTAATATATCGTGGCATACCACATAACCGCATGACAGGTGGTAGACAATAGTGTTGACTACTTGTTGACTACATGACTCATGGTATGAAGCCCTAGGTCAAAAAATACCTAGACCGTGAAGATACACCTCAATAGCCAACTCAACCATGTTTCCTACTACTACAATGACAAAATGGTCGTCATTCTCCAGGGCTTCTGAAATGGGCCGACATTTTTATCAGCGTCAATTATTCTACCAGATCTCACATGCATTTACAAACTTGGTCATGATATAAATATAACCGGCAAAGTCATTAGGCCTAGACAAGATAATAAAACGGTGCGTTTATAAATGCGCTACGAAACTACTACTACTAATAGTGTCTTACAAAGCGTTGTATTCGGTCTTTTGTTTTGCCGAAAGCGCGGAATAAAACGTTCGTTACTGTATGTCGTATATTAATTGCTATGCTATATTTGTAAAAGGAAGAATTTGTTTATAAACATGTTTTTGATGTATGACGTCATTACACCCCAAACAGGTTTCCGTCTTGTCTTGTTAGTGTACTTGCCAACACTCCTGGTGGAGTCAGACGGTCACGGTTGGGTGCGCATGCGTAACGGGTTATTAATCGTGTATCAAAGTAGTCTCGCGTAACCGACTGTCGATCGGCTAATAACTATGCCGAGGAGACAGTCTGGTTACTTTGCCAGCTTTTAAATATTACGCGTGTGGACTAAACAATGCTGCCAATACTTTTCATAGGACATCATTATCTTGTAACAGTATATCGTTATTTTAACTTTATTTCATTGTTTGCTTGAGAGTCAATCAGCGTCTCTACCCTAATCTGGGGTAAGGCCGCCCTGTCGGTTACATCGGAAGCCCATTAATACCCCAGGCGGAGTTGAGGGGCTGAAAAATGCTGCCACCTCACGGAGTCTGGGCAATCGATGCTAGTTTCAAAAGCTTATCTGAAATGTTGTGGTTCAGGAATATTAACAATTGCATCCGGTAGGGAATTCCGATCTCTTATTGTTCGAGGGAAATGTGAAAAAGCATAGCAGTTCTTACTCGCATGGATAGTGTTGTTGTTTAGGTGCCTTGATAGGCAATGTGCGGGCTGGAGGAGGTTTTCGACAGGCAATGATAGGTGTCCATAGAAGGCTTTGTGGAATATGGTGAGGCGCCTGTTTGTATATGACACATTCGTCTGCAAACACACGGACTGTTTGTTATTATATTAATCGGTATGTGAGCGTTCAATACTGAATTAAGGGCAGTTTGGAATTCTGTATACATTTCGTCAACAGTGTGTGTCTACATGAACCTACTCTAGTGTATGTCACTGTGTTGTGTTTTGGTAAGTATCACGTCGACACATTGCTATAACATTCAACATAAAATGTGGTCCTTTGTCAGACTGGTTACAAAAGAAAATTTTGGAGGGTTCCGCCACTAAACTCCCGCTGATAAAATCTCTAGTAAGCTCTAGTAATGGGAGGAAGTTCCGGTTTTATCGCCCTATTCATTGTTGACGTCATAAACCAATCTATGCGTCATCAAAACACGTATCTGAGTAATAATATTGTATAGCTGATTACATCACCAAAGTCCGCTTATTTTGGATTGATGAATTAGACCGTCACCGGTTAAAATACATTTTCGGTAAAATAGTAGCATTGTGTGCTTGCGTATGTGTGTGCGTGCGTGAGTGTGTGCATGCGTGAGTGTGTGCGTGCGTGAGGGTGTGCGTGCGTGAGTGTGTGCATGCGTAGTGTGTGCATGCGTGAGTGTGTGCGTGCGTGAGTGTGTGCATGCGTGAGTGTGTGCGTGCGTGAGGGTGTGCGTGCGTGAGTGTGTGCGTGCGTGAGGGTGTGCGTGCGTGAGTGTGTGCGTGCGTGAGTGTGTGCGTGCGTGAGGTGTGCGTGCGTGAGTGTGTGCGTGCGTGAGGGTGTGCGTGCGTGAGTGTGTGCGTGCGTGAGTGTGTGCGTGCGTGAGTGTGTGCGTGCGTGAGTGTGTGCGTGCGTGAGTGTGTGCGTGCGTGAGTGTGTGGTGCGTGAGGTGTGTGCGTGCGTGAGGTGTGCGTGCGTGAGTGTGTGCGTGCGTGAGGTGTGTGCGTGCGTGAGGTGTGCGTGCGTGAGTGTGTGCGTGCGTGAGTGTGTGCGTGCGTGAGTGTGTGCGTGCGTGAGGTGTGCGTGCGTGAGGTGTGCGTGCGTGAGTGTGTGCGTGCGTGAGTGTGTGCGTGCTGGTGTGCGTGCGTGAGTGTGTGCGTGCGTGAGTGTGTGCGTGCGTGAGGGTCGTGCGTGAGGTGTGCGTGCGTGAGTGTGTGCGTGCGTGAGTGGTGTGCGTGCGTGAGTGTGTGCGTGCGTGAGTGTGCGTGCGTGAGTGTGTGCGTGCGTGAGTGTGTGCGTGCGTGAGGGTGTGCGTGCGTGAGTGTGCGTGCGTGAGTGTGTGCTGTGCGTGAGGTGTGCGTGCGTGAGTGTGTGCGTGCGTGAGGGTGTGCGTGCGTGAGTGTGTGTGTGCGTGCGTGAGGTGTGGGGCGTGGTGCGTGCGTGATGTGTGCGTGCGTAGGTGTGCGTGCGTGAGTGTGTGCGTGCGTGAGTGTGCGTGCGTGAGGGTGTGCGTGGGGGTGGTGTGCGTGCGTGAGTGGTGTGCGTGCGTGAGGTGTGCGTGCGTGAGTGTGTGCGTGCGTGAGTGTGCGTGCGTGAGGTGTGCGTGCGTGAGTGTGTGCGTGCGTGAGGTGTGCGTGCGTGAGGGTGTGCGTGCGTGAGGGTGTGCGTGCGTGAGTGTGTGCGTGCGTGAGGTGTGCGTGCGTGAGGGTGTGCGTGCGTGAGTGTGTGCGTGGTGGTAGTGTGCGTGCGTGAGTGTGTGCGTGCGTGAGTGTGTGCGTGCGTGAGGCGTGCGTGGTGAGTGTGTGCGTGCGTGAGGGTGTGCGTGCGTGGGTGTGCGTGCGTGAGGTGTGCGTGCGTGAGTGTGTGCGTGCGTGCGTGAGTGTGTGCGTGCGTGAGGGTGTGCGTGCGTGAGGTGTGCGTGCGTGATTTGTGGTGTGCGTGCGTGAGTGTGTGCGTGCGTGAGTGTGTGCGTGCGTGAGTGTGTGCGTGCGTGAGGTGCGTGCGTGAGGGTGTGCGTGCGTGAGTGTGTGCGTGCGTGAGGGTGTGCGTGCGTGAGTGTGTGCGTGCGTGCGTGAGTGTGTGCGTGCGTGCGTGAGTGTGTGCGTGCGTGAGTGTGCGTGCGTGAGGGTGTGCGTGCGTGAGTGTGTGCGTGCGTGAGTGTGTGCGTGCGTGAGTGTGTGTGTGCGTGAGTGTGTGCGTGCGTGAGTGTGTGAGTGCTGCGAGTGTGTGCGTGCGTGCGTGAGTGTGTGCGTGCGTGAGTGTGTGCGTGCGTGAGGGTGTGCGTGCGTGATGGTCGTGCGTGCGTGAGGTGTGCGTCCATGCCAGCAACAGACACATTAGTAATGAACTTGACCATGTTCTATACGGCAGCGGATAAGTTATTAGTATATGAAGCCACACATACAAATCATTTCTTATATGAGATATGCCATCTATTGATGTTCAGCCTAGACACATTTTATTATCCAATTTACAAGCATTTATTGTTAGCTCGACACGCGTATTTCTGTGCACTGTCGCTGTGCAAGACACGTGTATTTGTTTACAAGTGACAGATATTTGCCACAAACAGTCAGCCTGAGGTGTGCATTGACCCGGCCAAACAGTCTCGCTACTGCTGGAAACATTCGACTGTTTATGACGGTGAAAGACACGAAGAGCGTGTTTGTTTTCCTTAAGCTTTGATAATGAAGTTGTAGCCACAACAGTGGGTATATTTGCTTTGCTCTACAGGCTACAACGTTAATGAGCAAACCTACATGACGTCATCTTCTATCAATACACTCATATAGCGTCACCATGCCGAGGATACAGGCGGGACATGGCATGTCAGACGAACAAGGGAACAAGTTCTTGTTATGCATTTATATTTATTGCTAACTCCTGTACGGAAACCTGCTCAGCTTCAACCATCTAGTTCAGATTTACTTGTCCGTAAAGTGAATACTATTATTTAGCTGCGGGTGCACCTACTCGTTGGAACACGTTTCCTTCTTGTCTTATATCGGTTGAAAATATTGCTAAATTCCGCCATCAGTTAAAGACATACCTTAACCACTTTGTCTATTCGCCGTAGCTCTCTGGCATATCAATCAATCTGATGACAACTGGAATTGCTTATTGACTCTAAGATAAATTAACCATTTTGTATTGATGCGTCTCTAAGCATTATTATTATTATTAAGAGCACAATGTTTTTGATTAAAGGTACACACGTACTCGTCATCATGCCGTCTCATCAATTGGCTTCTGTTCTGAGATATTTAAGAAACAAATCATGTGAACTGGAAACTGCCATTCTGCTGACAAACACCGCTAATACTACACTTATAATTACATTACGAATAAACAGGTAGCAGGTAATCTATTTCAAAATTCCTAACAAGTACTAAAGTTGTCAGTATGTGAGCGCTGTACTGCGTCGTACTTCTGATCAATTCAATCGAGTTTACTGGGCAATCTTAATTTTATACGACATTTCGTTTGAACATATCCAATTAGTCTAGTGCCTGTTAAGATGTTCCCAGTATTATCACGCAGCGTCATCAGTATCACTAACGTCATAGTAAGATGACGTTATCACGTAATAACGTGCGTAAACCTCCTTCCTCGTGGTTGATCCTTCCTCTGATTTCCTTTTCTTACTTTGTGTTCTTCTACTGCGGGACGTGTTGGTAAGAGCCGTTATGTGTTTCCCAGTAACGTTTGTTAACAGAATTATTCCGCTACATTAGACAAATGCTTTGAAAGCCACGAAAGGACTGCATGCCACGTAGTGGAAAATACGTGTTTAATAGGATAAAACACAAAATACGGGTTTGTTCATTCCAGCTACACGCGAAACAAGTCATTTGACAAATGTTGTATTGCATTGAATTGACATTTAGTTGGCAAATAAAATGCACTGAACATCTGTTAACAATGAATGCCTGGACGCCAGCAAAATCTAAACCAGTTGAAACAAGTGGACGTCATAAATACTACATAAAATAATTTCTACCTATAATAACCCATAATATAATTCATTAAAATGAAAACAATGGCAATTATCAATACAATTAAATATTTCATTACTATACATAAGTAATAGTAGTATGTTAGAAAACGAACACGAACTAACAAACACATTTAAAAATGTTATTCAAGTCTATAAATAATATTTATCATATCAATATAACGATCTATTTCAATATACGTTAGGGTGGTATATTATACAATTACCAGACAATCCTGTTTTTTCTGTTCTTATCACGCTTAATGAATATTATTGTTTTGCCTGATTCCATTACTGTGAGTTTCATTATTTTACGACAGATGTTAAAAGGTATTTTGGACATTGCGATTTCATCATTTTGTCATTATAGTTAATATCATTGAATTATAAATACATGTATGTGTTCTAACTCCCACCAATCCCGGAAAGTTAGGATGTTGGGGAACGGAGGACCAATAACTGGCTGCCTGATTCATAGTCACAAAGTACAGAAGGTATAATGATGCCTGTGGTAGACGTTCCTTCCCAGTCTTAACCTTTCGCAAAGAAATGTTTCGTCAGTCAAATAGCATCTCCAGTTCTGTCGCTAGCTGTAGCCCAAGAAGTGACAGAGCAACGAAAATGTCATCATACTCAACGTGCATGATAGCTGATGGCTATTAAGGATTCAAAACAGTAGTTGCCCATTTATTAGACCAGGGTCAAATTGCATTTTGCACTCTCCAATTCCTTCTATCTGTTGCTCTTTTTCTCCATTCTTCTCCCACTCTTTCTAGATCACTTTTAATGCAATCCCCTAAAGCAATTTCTGTCTTCCTCGACTAATTTTCTCCTCCAATTTCTGAGCATTTGCTCTTATTGCCAGTTTTTCATCTCCCATTCTTCCCACATGACCGGCCCATGTCAGCCTACTCCTCACCAACTTATTCTTAAAACGTCATCTTCATTCAAATCTTCACTCTTAGTTCCTTCATTCTTCTGTTATCAGCTCTCTTAACTCCCTCGGTTATACTTACCAGGTTGTTTCCCGCAAACCTGGACCTTCTCCTGTTGTTTTTCTGTTAGTGCCATCGTCTCTAGTGCATTCATGTATGCATGTCTGGCACAAATTCGGCTGGCCCCAGATTCGGCTAAACGTATACCTCGCATGCGCGCATTTTTTACGGTACGCCCGGGCCGAGTTTCCTCAAAACGCTTGCCGCGAAAACACTTTTATTTAAAAATTGCGAATAGCAATCATATTGGAATACTTGATATATTAGTAACGGAAACTACGTTAGTAATAACGGATACTCCTGGCCCGCTACCGTTGCGGTCCCAGATTCGACAGATTCTTGCCAAATCTGGGCCCGGTCGAATCTGGGACGACGACGCCGGGGTAACGTACGGGGTGACCACATTTCCTTTAAGTTCACATGATAATGTGTGATATCCGTCTTTCTCCCATCGACCCTTCGACATTCCTTCTACTTCCTTCCTGTAGTGAATTAATGTATTATAACAATCAGCAACATTACTTGTGAAGATGCTGGTTGAACGCCAACGCCTCCTCATCTATGCTAAGGTAAGAATGTTTAATTATTGTTTCATCAGAGTAAGTGACTACATGTTGGTATTTGCCATGGTCGTTGTCAGTAGATTTGGTAGATATAGCGTGTGTATAATATGTTGGTTGGCTATAGGCGGATATTTTTTTTATAATGAATCTATCTATTTCCATAAATATATATATATATATATATAATATATATATATAATATATATATATATATATATAATATCAAATCAACCTAACTCGCTAAATGAATTTGAATTATATATATATACCATATATATATATATATATATATATATATATATATAATACACACCACACACACACACACACACACACACACCACACCACACCACACCCAGCACCGCACACGCACCGCACACGCACACCGCACACGCACACGCACACGCACACGCACACGCACACGCACACGCACACGCACACGCACACGCACACGCACACGCACACGCACACGCACCACGCACACGCACACGCACACGCACACGCACACGCACACGCACACGCACACGCACACGCACACGCACACGCACACGCACACGCAACGCACACGCACACGCACACGCACACGCACACGCACACGCACACGCACACGCACACGCACACGCACACACGCACACGCACACGCACACGCACACGCACACGCACACGCACACGCACACGCACACGCACACGCACACGCACACGCACACGCACACGCACACGCACACGCACACGCACACGCACACGCACACGCACACGCACACGCACACGCACACGCACACGCACACACACACACACACACACACACACACACACACACACACACACACACACACACACACACACACACACACACACACACACACACCCTTCAATGCCAAATCGTGGCTACGTCACTGTCGCATCATTCAGCAAGTCTAGGCGTATTACCGAGGTCTATTTAGTATTGGACTGTCTGCTTCCTCGTTGTCACCAGCATTACGTATTTGAGCGTAAAATCCTTCATAGAGAGTCGAACTCTTACGATCTCACTAAGTTGACAGGTAAGTCGTGTGTAAATGTTCTTACTGAATGTACGTAATCTGTTTATTTATTTGCATGCTTATTTTGTCATAAGTTAACTTTGAAGACAGTCAAGTTCAATGACCAACATTTGGGTCACAGCCCCAAAAGGTTAAGAACCGCTTGTCTTAAGAATTCGCGAAGTTTAAGAAAGCTGCTTCGTCATCATAAAAATGCGGTTAAACCTGTCTGGAATTATTCCGGTTGATGCGAGAAGTATAAGACAACTTGCCAAACAATACAAAGCATTATGTCGTGCTGCTAAATTACAAATCACAACGTTTTTTGCATCACAAAGTGTTATCTTTTTGTTGAAAATCTACGTCGGTCGGTCGGTCGGTCGGTCGGTCGGTCGGTCGGTCGGTCGGTCGGTCGGTCGGTCGGTCGGTCGGTCGGTCGGTCGGTCGGTCGGTCGGTCGGTCGGTCGGTCGGTCGGTCGGTCGGTCGGTCGGTCGGTCGGTCGGTCGGTCGGTCGGTCGGTCGGTCGGTCGGTCGGTCGGTCGGTCGGTCGGTCGGTCGGTCGGTCGGTCGGTCGGTCGGTCGGTCGGTCGGTCGGTCGGTCGGTCGGTCGCGTCGGTCGGTCGGTCGGTCGGTCGGTCGGTCGGTCGGTCGGTCGGTCGGTCGGTCGGTCGGTCGGTCGGTCGGTCGGTCGGTCGGTCGGTCGGTCGGTCGGTCGGCGTCGGTCGGTCGGTCGGTCGGTCGTCGTCGGTCGGTCGGTCGGTCGGTCGGTCGGTCGGTCGGTCGGTCGGCGTCGGTCGGTCGGTCGGTCGGTCGGTCGGTCGGTCGGTCGGTCGGTCGGTCGGTCGGTCGGTCGGTCGGTCGGTCGGTCGGTCGGTCGGTCGGTCGGTCGGTCGGTCGGTCGGTCGGTCGGTCGGGGGGGTGGTCGGTCGGTCGTCAGTCGGTCGGTCGGTCGGTCGGTCGGTCGGTCGGTCGGTCGGTCGGTCGGTCGGTCGGTCGGTCGGTCGGTCGGTCGGTCGGTCGGTCGGTCGGTCGGTCGGTCGGTCGGTCGGTCGGTCGGTCGGTCGGTCGGTCGGTCGGTCGGTCGGTCGGTCGGTCGGTCGGTCGGTCGGTCGGTCGGTCGGTCGGTCGGTCGGTCGGTCGGTCGGTCGGTCGGTCGGTCGGTCGGTCGGTCGGTCGGTCGGTCGGTCGGTCGGTCGGTCGGTCGGTCGGTCGGTCGGTCGGTCGGTCGGTCGGTCGGTCGGTCGGTCGGTCGGTCGGTCGGTCGGTCGGTCGGTCGGTCGGTCGGTCGGTCGGTCGGTCGGTCGCAAAAATATCACGATTTCGTAAGTAGATGCCCTCAAATATCTTCTCAACTTACCTGGAATTTTGGCTGATATACAGCGAAAAAATCACACTTTCGCATGCCAGGGCACACGTAGTCAATTCAAATATGGTCCTTAATGATTGTTGACCCTGAAAACAAGGGTATTTGTGCTGTTATGTGCAATATTGGCCGAAATATGGTGAATAATAGATTTCTCAATAATGGCGGCACTAATTTGCATATTAAACTGTCATAGGCACATGTGATCATGCCAAAATAGTTTTATTATGTTCGCTGACGCTCATAACATGGTTCTATACACCTTATTTTGTCAGTTATATATAATAGTGGCTGATAAATAGTAAAAAATAAATTTTTCAATAATGACGGCACTAATTTGCATAAAAATAATACGTGGTACATTTTGCTGATTGTTAACATAGCAAACGTATTTCTGTGTATTTTTCCGATCTAGTGATACCAATTAAACGTATATTTACAGTGGTGCACGGTATCCCCTCTTCCGACTCGAGTATGCGTCTTCGAATGAAAAGACGAAATACTCGGTTTGTGTGACTCGACAGACAAGGCTAACGACCGACCTGTCTGACTGTCGTTTCCTGTCTGACGCGACAACAATGCGTCTTGTGTCAGCGGCGAGTGAGCTGTCGCCACACACGCTCAAGAACGAGCAAGGTCATTTGCTTCGGTAATGACTCACTGCTCGACACGAATTCAGATAGTCACGGAACGATTTTATCGATGCAAAAGGCGAAGACACGGGACATGTTGTACAACACACACACGTACAGGCTTCGTTTCTTTGAGACGTAAAATGTATTCAGTTATTCTGACAATAACATCCGTTCGTCTGTGTGAGTGACAGACGTATACAAGTGACAATGGTTTACTAGTGGGGGTTATTACACGGTAATGTTGGGGTGTTTTTTCAGCTTTGCGGTAAACTTCGCTATTGACGTTGTCGCGCTTACATCTTTCTGGCGTTATAAACGTTCTGGTTGACATTTCTGCGTATGCGCGATAAATGTAAAATCGTCAATGTGCAGCGAAATGACAAAGCATTTATGGTATAAATACTATGAGCTGTTCGTTTGGATGTATATAATCTCCCAGAAAAGTTATTTATCGCAAATTAACACGAAGTTTAGCGGAATGTTTTGGGAACAAGCACAAATCACGTGACTGTCGTGAGTCATAATCCATGACAATGAATTTTAGTGTGTTGACCGATATTTTAAGCAACTCTTCACAATAATCATCACATGAGTGTTAACGAACAGCACGTGACAATTATACAAAAAATGCTCTGTCGTTTCGCTGCATATTGATGATTTTACATGTATCGTGCATGCGCAGAAACGTCAATTGGAAGGTTGACAACGACCGGAAAAATGTAAGCGCGGCAGGTTTTAATTTAAATTGATGTGTAGATGTGTATTTACAAATTTAACTCTCTTCCTCTTGTTCGTCGTTCTTCCGTTTCAATATCAATTACGAATACGACCACCATTATCAATCAAACGTTTATTGTAGGCCAGCACAGCGGATAAGAGGCACACATTTGGCGAATTATGCACTTAAAAACATGAATTTTGCACAAATATAACTTAGTATAATAATATTATATATATATATATATATATATATATATATATATATATATATATATATATAATGTGTGCTGATGTGGTGTTGATGGGTGGGTGGGTGGGTGGGTGGGTGGGTGGGTAGGGTGGGTGGTGAGGATGGGTATTTGTGTGGGTCAGCTTATATGTACCGAGAGATCGCATGTACGAGCCTCATAAACAAATGGGCAAAGTGCCGCTGTGGTGGTCCCACATTCGACCAGTCCGATATTCGTCTAAACGCATATCGCGCATGCGCGCGCATGCGCAATGATCGCTTTTATCTGTTCTGACGCGCTCTGACGTAGTGGCAACGGCATACGTCATGCCCGGGCCGAGATTCGACTAAATAACACAATACGTTCGAGTGAGTGAAAATTATCACATAAGTTAATCCATTTTTATTTAAGTGCGTGATAACAATATTATTTCAATACTTGATGTATTACTAACGGAAACTACGTTAGTAACAAAGGCGAATCCTGCCCCGGTACGAATCTGGGACCGCTACCGTCGCGGTCCCAGATTCGTACGAATCCTGGACTGGTCGAATCTGGGACCACCACAACGTCTCTAACAATAACTTTCGTGACGTCATCATAGACCAGTTTATTTTGTATGGCGGTACCTCGTCGACAGACCCCTATGTCCTTGGGAGAGGGTGTTGTTTGTCCATTAATGATAACACAGATACAATGTTATCAGCTTACATTCAGTTGCACTATCAGTCAGTGTTCAATGTAATGTAGCCGGGCGTCGCGTCGTCTCGTGTGTCTAAATGAGGGTATTCACCTGCTCCCGGGTAAAGAATGACGAACCATGCTTGATGTGAGATATGATGTCTTGTTCGCACGTCAACAATTAGTAAGCATACAACCCATTAGATTAGTTTGTAAAGTTATATATATATATATATATGTATATATATATATATATATATATATATATATATATATATATATTATTATATATATGATTAGATGTATGGTTTTTGTTGTGTTATATATATATATATATCATCATGTTTTATATATATATATATATTGTATATATATGTATATTGTATTATATATATACTATGTGCATTAGGTATCGTGTGTTCTCTGGTGTGTGCACATTTGCTTTGTTTACGCATGAGCGTGAGTGGATGTATGCGCATGTGTTTACGCATGCATGCATGCACGTGTCGTACTGTTAGAAATTATTAAAAACACATTTAGAATAAACATCAGACAAGCACTTGGCGAGAATTACTATTGGCTGAACATTATCATATACATAATGGATCTGCCCTTTTTGTTGGGTGTACTAAATACGTGTAAGCGTACGTGACAAGTAAAGCAGTTGTGAAAGCTGAGCGGAAAATGACCTTTCCAAGATAACGTTTCCTAAGTAAATCCTTAACGCCTACGCGCTTAAAATATACTATTATTCTAAGAAATGT
>JAODUO010000472.1:65000-72500 GCA_025642075.2 Ridgeia piscesae
TCGTATTATTGTTCTGTTGTTGTTAGTGTTGGTGTTGTTGTTGTTGTTGGTGGTGGTGGTGTTATTTTTTTAGTTGTTGTTTTCCATATCGTTGGCAAGCGTTGGCGAAAGATCGCTTGGTATTGCCCATCTTCTCTTCAATTATTGCTAATAATTGTTTTTGGAGTTTTTCTTTGACCATTTTCGTTTACTCTTCCAGTTAACGTACGGCGTTTGAACGGGGGTACTTGAGTGGGCTAAGTCCCCCAATATCTATGGGGAAGCAGGATGTAGGTTTCAATTTCATGTTTTGTAGAGCTTGACGGTGCGTTTTGCTGAACCCCAAGACGATACAAATCGAGGTCTTTGAGACCCTCGACAGTTGAACAGATTTGAAACGTCGCAAACAGCCTTCAAGATCTTCACCCGGCCACCTGTCACCTTACTGACGCCACCTGAACCGAACGGGCTGTTTAGCTACGCAGCGGTCTATGTTGTTGCTGCTCTTGGATCGTCCGAGTGTCAGGACTTACATATTGAATTTGGTTGACACGGGTTTAACATCTTCGCATATATATCTGACATCTTAGCGGGTGCACTGGAAATTCGTTTAGGGATGTTATTCACTAACTGTTGCCAGGTTAGCTATCAACAACAAAGGTATGCATACTCAATTCAGCCTCACCCTCATAAATGAATAAAACTGTCGGGTGCGTCTGAAAGGGAGAGGTTGACCTATCAGCACTATACGTATCCGTTGACCTATCCAACACGTGACTAGCTGCTTAGCATAACCTCCATCAAGGTATCAAAGAATGAATGACGAATTTGTACATTTCGTCGTATACTTTGTTGTTGAAAGTCTGCTTTCATTTTAAAAAAAATTAAGAGATATGAGATGTCGTGCCATTTTAGTATTGAAATACACATAATTTTATATAGGTGTAATCGTTATTAATTAACATTATTCGCAAAGACAAAATGTGATTTAGGTCACCGGCTTAATTATGATTGCGACGTACAGGATACATCAATTGTTGTCACCGTTGAAACAATGGTGACAACAATTTATGTATATATTGATGTCTATACATCAAGTGTTGTGACAACAATTGATGTATAGACGCTAATCTAATATCATAAATGTCAGCGGTGTAAGTGTACACAAATGAAGTACCTAATTATATCTGAGAACAAGTAAATTGGTCGACTCATCTCTCGGAGCATGTTATCTTGGGACGTCACTTCCGACAAATAAGTCGAACAGAATTGGTTCATCAAATGTCTTCTGTTGAACATTGAACTCAAATTTGCTATAATAACGGGCATCCGTCTATTCTCATTAAACCCTCTTAATCGGGCGACATTGTTCAATGTCGCATTAAGCTGCTGTCGCGAATATCTGGACTTAACCGATTTTGGCAGAGTTAGCTGGACTTAACCGACTTATTCACGGTGAGTTAGTCTGAATCACTTAGTTTACTGTGAGCCAGTTGTACCAGTGTACACTGCTTAGATGAGAAAGACGTATTAGCCTACCCAATGCAAAAACAACCACTACGACATTTTACACAGCACACACTAAAGTGAAATACGCAAAATTACTATGTGAACAGATCTATTTATAACCGTACAAACGTTATGATTCTATATTATTTCAAGAGTACAACACCAAACATTAGCTAGATTTAGAAATGTTGACGCACAATTGCCTCAACAACGTGTAACTGTCAACTGTATTCTCTGAATAGTTTGGACCTACAGGACAACTAATAAAAAAAATCAAATAGCATCCCAGGACGTTACACGTGACGTTAGTGAAATAACGAGAGAACAAACAAAGATATGGTTAAGAGAGTTTACGACTTCCCATTGCTTAGTCTAGCCTACTCTACTTGGAGTCTGACAGAATGGGAACGTGCTTCAAATAATAGACTACAATAAAAGGAGTCCATGAAACTTAAAACTAATTACCGTTAAATATATTCATTAACTGGTGTATACTTATACTGTGCTACTTATTCTAAGCGGATACTTATACTAATGCCAATATCGTATTCGTGAGGAGAGAGTGAGTCTGTGTGTGTGTGTGTGTGTGTGTGTGTGTGTGTGTGTGTGTGTGTGTGTGTGTGTGTGTGTGTGTGTGTGTGTGTGTGTGTGTGTGTGTGTGTGTGTGTGTGTGTGTGTGTTGTTGTGTGTGTGTGTGTGTGTGTGTGTGTGTGTGTGTGTGTGTGTGTGTGTGTGTGTGTGTGTGTGTGTGTTGTGTGTCTGTGTGTGTGTTGTTTGTGTGTGTGTGTGTTTGTGTGTGTCTGTGTTTGTGTTTGTGTGTGTTGTGTGTGTGTCTGTGTGTGTTGTTGTGTGTGTGTGTGTGTGTGTGTGTGTTAAGTGAATGAGTGAATGAGTGAATGAGTGAATGAGTGAATGAGTGAATGAGTGAATGAGTGAATGAGTGAATGAGTGAATGAGTGAATGAGTGAATGAGTGAATGAGTGAATGAGTGAATGAGTGAGTGAGTGAGTGAGTGGTGAGTGAATGAGTGAATGAGTGAATGGGTGAATGGGTGAATGGGTGAATGGGTGAGTGGGTGAGTGGGTGAGTGGGTGAGTGCGTGAGTGCGTGAGTGCGTGAGTGGGTGATGGGTGAGTGCGTGAGTGCGTGAGTGGTGAGTGGGTGAGTGGGTGAGTGGGTGAGTGGTGAGTGTGAGTGGTGAGTGGTGGTGAGTGGGTGAGTGGGTGAGTGAAGGGGGGGAAGGTGATGGGTGAGGGTGAGTGGGTGAGTTTAAAAATGGGTGAGTGGGTGAGTGGGTGAGTGGGTGAGTGGGTGAGTGGGTGAGTGGGTGAGTGGGTGAGTGGGTGAGTGGGTGAGTGGGTGAGTGGGTGAGTGGGTGAGTGGGTGAGTGGGTGAGTGGGGTGAGTGCGTGAGTGGGTGAGTGGGTGAGTGGGTGAGTGGGTGAGTGGGTGAGTGGGTGAGTGGTGAGTGCGTGAGTGCGTGAGTGCGTGAGTGCGGGAGTGCGTGAGTGCGTGAGTGCGTGAGTGGGTGAGTGGTGAGTGCGTGAGTGCGTGAGTGCGTGAGTGCGTGAGTGCGTGAGTGTGTGAGTGGGTGAGTGGGTGAGTGGTGAGTGTAGAGTGAGTGGTGAGTGGGTGAGTGGGTGAGTGGGTGAGTGGGTGAGTGGGTGAGTGGTAGTATGGGTGAGTGGGTGAGTGGGTGTTGGTAGGAGATTAAAATAGATGGAGTTCAGTGAGTTAGTGAATAGGTGAGTGGGTTAGGGTTAGTCATGCTAGTCTAGTAATGGATTTAAAGTGGGTGAGTGCTTCAAATAATAGACTAAAAGTGGGTCATGAAACTTAAAACTAATTAGTGGTAAGTGGGTAGTGGGTATTGGTGTTTTTAAAGGGATGACTAGTGATACGTGTGGGAGGGGTGAGTGGTGAGTGGGTGAGTGGGTGTGGGTGAGTGGTGAGTGTGGTGAGTGGTAGTGGTGTGGGTGAGTGGTGAGTGGGTGAGTGGTGAGTGGTGGTGGGTGGTGGGTGAGTGTGGTGTGGTGGGTGAGTGGTGTGTGTGTGTGGTGGTGGGTGAGTGGGTGGTGGTGGTGTGAGTGGGTGTGTGGGTGAGTGGTGTGATGTGTGTGTGAGTGGTGTGAGTGGGTGAGTGGTGTGGGTGAGTGGGATGGGTGAGTGGTGAGTGTGTGTGTGTGTGATGGGTGATGGTGATGGTGATGGGTGAGTGGGTGAATGAGTGAGTGAGTGGGTGAGTGGGTGATGGTGATGGGTGAGTGGTGAGTGGTGAGTGGTGAGTGGGTGAGTGGTGAGTGGTGAGTGGGTGAGTGAGGTGAGTGGAGTGGTGAGGGTGAGTGGGTGAGATGGGTGAGTGGGTGAGTGGTGAGGTGAGTGGAGTGAGTGGGTGAGTGGGTGAGTGGGTGAGTGGGTGAGTGGGTGAGGTGAGGGTGAGTGGTGAGGGTGAGTGGGTGAGTGGGTGAGGGTGAGGTGAGTGGGTGAGTGGGTGAGTGGGTGAGTGGGTGAGTGGGTGAGTGGGTGAGTGGGTGAGTGGGTGAGTGGGTGAGTGGGTGAGTGGTGAGTGGGTGAGTGGGTGAGTGGGTGAGTGGGTGAGTGGGTGAGTGGGTGAGTGGGTGAGTGGGTGAGTGGGTGAGTGTGAGTGGTGAGTGGGTGAGTGGGTGAGTGGGTGAGTGGGTGAGTGGGTGAGTGGGTGAGTGGGTGAGTGGGTGAGTGGGTGAGTGGGTGAGTGGTGAGTGGGTGAGTGGGTGAGTGGGTGAGTGGGTGAGGGTGAGTGGGTGAGTGGGTGAGGGGGTGAGTGGGTGAGTGGGTGAGTGGGTGAGTGGGTGAGTGGGTGAGTGGGTGAGTGGGTGAGTGGGTGAGTGGGTGAGTGGGTGAGTGGGTGAGTGGTGAGGTGAGTGGGTGAGTGGGTGAGTGGGTGAGGGGTGAGTGGGTGAGTGGGTGAGGGTGGGTGGAGTGGGTGAGTGGGTGAGTGGGTGAGTGGGTGAGTGAGTGAGTGGGTGAGTGAGTGAGTGGGTGAGTGAGTGAGTGAGTGGGTGAGTGAGTGTGAGTGGGTGAGTGGGTGAGTGGTGAGTGGGTGAGTGGGTGGAGTGGGTGAGTGGGTGAGTGGGTGAGTGGGTGAGTGGGTGAGTGGGTGAGTGGGTGAGTGGGTGAGTGGGTGAGTGGGTGAGTGGGTAGTGGGTGAGTGGGTGAGTGGGTGAGTGGGTGAGTGGGTGAGTGGGTGAGTGGGTGAGTGGGTGAGGTGAGTGATGGGTGAGTGGGTGAGTGGGTGAGTGGGTGAGTGGGTGAGTGGGTGAGTGGGTGAGTGGGTGAAGTGGAGTGAGTGGGTGAGTGGGTGAGGGTGAGTGGGTGAGGGGTGAGTGGGTGAGGGGTGAGTGGGTGAGTGGGTGAGTGGTGAGTGATGGTGAGTGGGTGAGTGGGTGAGTGGGTGAGTGGGTGAGTGGGTGAGTGGGTGAGTGGGTGAGTGGGTGAGTGGGTGAGTGGGTGAGTGGGTGAGTGGGTGAGTGGGTGAGTGGGTGAGTGGGTGAGTGGGTGAGTGGGTGAGTGGGTGAGTGGGTGAGTGGGTGAGTGGGTGAGTGGGTGAGTGGGTGAGTGGGTGAGTGGGTGAGTGAAACCTAAGGAGCAAAAGAGAGAGTGCGTGAGCAGTGAGAGTGCATGAGGTAGACACGTGTCGTACCACGCAGACACCGTTGCGCAATCCAAGCATCACCTCGGGTCCATTCTTCCTCAGATAGCTCTGCCTTGACAAAACATCAGCAACAGAAATAGTTCACACCTCCTCACTATAGCGCCCGCATTTTTCACCCATCAAAAGCGACAAATTAATGGCCTCAGGTAAATGCCACGCGACACCTGGGTAAGCACGCAACAAGGCCTTCGGGTGGCACAGTCGGGTGGCACTGTCGGGTGGCACACCGAGACGAGACGCACCTGACACCTCCAGACGCGTCATCAGTGAAACTTTCAACCAGTTCTGACCAACCTACATATCCCTGATCCATGCAAAAAACCTGCAGTACACATCGTCCGGTACATTAACATTTTTCATAGAATTTACCAAATATTCATCGGGCGTTGACTTCAGTGCACAATCCTGCTACAAACCAGATGTTGGCAACTATATGGCTCGCGTCCATTCGCGTCATTTGCATTGCAGCCGTGTATAAATTACCTTTATGAGGCAAAATCATTGCTAACAGTCAAACTGGTTTGGTGTTGAAGCGATAATAGAGAGCCAGACACCGTGGCTGTAGCACGCCGCGCTTGTTCGTGCTATCAATCAGACTCTCGGCCCGACGGGTTATAACTATTATATTCCAGTGACCGCTCAACCGTGCCAGTCGGTGTTGGGCGTTCGTCGGCGAAGGAGCGAGTCTTGGAAGCACGGTGCGCACACGGCAGGAACACGGCAGGTGAGGTAAGGACTTACCCGAGCACAGAGAACAGTGCCGTGGTCAGATAAGATTGCCTGGTTATAAACCCAATAGTGAGCGTTTACTTTATTAGTTAATGTACGTGTTGTTTTTTCAATTATGTTACGTTCATACACGATGAGACATTGCATTAATTTGCCAAATAATCTTCAGTGAGGAAGAGCAACTCTTTCGGAAATTTTCCATGTGCTGCGACGGATACACTTTTATGCCAATGGTTTGTTTACTGACCAGTAAAAATTGGACTGGGCTATCAGAATATATTGTTAGCAGCATATAAATGTAATTCATGCAGAGCTTTAGTATTCGTTCCAACGGCGCGATCAGGTTTTGGTTCCTTTTTATTCCGAAATTCACATATACATGATATAGCAATGCAGCATTGCGTTGGTTTCTACATAGAAGGTTTGGTTTAACGTTTCACATTGATTGCGTCAACAATTGAAATCTAGCGTGTGCCGTATATCGATCGTACGTTGCCTGGGAATTCTGAAACGTCCACTGCGTGAAACATTCATGTTCTAAAGCGAAACGTGCAAGAAATCGATGCAGTGAATTTACAAGTGCTGCATGTGAATTTAGCATACACATTGCGAATAGATTGTCACGCGCTAGTGCATAGGTGTGCACGGAGGCGAGTAGACAGCGCCAGATGCAACGGCGAAGGACGCTGATTACGCGGACTAATACGCCAATGGCAATGTCCCGAGCTAGTGCAGATGGGTCGAAGCAGCACTGTTGTCAGGTGGAATACACACATTCCATGCGAGGCCAAACGTCTTGTTATAGTCGGCGGACAGCACATCGTAGCACAAACACGCTTGGCAATTAGTTGTATTTACCTACACATTGAAACGCGCCTTCTGTTCTGTGTATACAGCGCGCTGTTGCACGGACAATAAGTGTGAGGCTAACAGACGTTGCGGGTCGCGATAGGACAGGCTGAGTTCTGTATAGTGGCCTAGAAGAAACCAATAATTATTTTACCGACTGTATGGAATATAAAGGGGATATATCGGTGGTTACGCGGTCGGGCGCCGGACTGTTATTAGACAGGACGGTGGTTTGATTCAATCTGACGCCATTTCGAAACTTCGGCAATTTCGTTCGCCGCAGATTGGTGCACCAAAAGAAGTCGGTCCCTGGTGTTGTAAACCTACCGGAGTGTGCTACCGACACCCGGAGTTGCCTCCCTGTCGGACATCGAGCAGGCAGCGTGTACTGAATTCATAGAATTGTTGGACTCATTGGGTCCAATATGAATGTACACACACTCATAATCGTTAGCTACAGCAGCATTTAGAAGGGATTACCGAAATATTCGTGTCTAGACACATTGTGCAAGAGTTGATTTAACCTGTGATCAGGATTAAGTGGCATATTTGTAGTTGTGAAATGTACGTATGTATATAAACACACACACAATAGTATCAAACCATAGCAATAATCGTAGGGCGGGATGTGCGTGTGTATATGTATGTATGTATGTATGTATGTATGTATGTATGTATGTATGTATGTATGTATGTATGTATGTATGTATGTAT
The DNA here is from genome assembly GCA_025642075.2 of Ridgeia piscesae. Lineage (NCBI taxonomy): Eukaryota > Metazoa > Annelida > Polychaeta > Sabellida > Siboglinidae > Ridgeia > Ridgeia piscesae. The sequence goes on from JAODUO010000472.1 coordinate 72,471, forward strand.
GTATGTATGTATGTATGTATGTATGTATGT
>JAODUO010000472.1:77500-95000 GCA_025642075.2 Ridgeia piscesae
ACCCTACTTGATATATGATACTCTTTTATACACACTAAATAGCCCAGCAATGTCGTTAGTAAACCCGCATTGTAAAAGGTAACACGTTGCGTGGATATCCTGGGCTAAACGTGGTGGCTCTTGGCTAGCGAGACAGTAAAGGGTAGCACCTCGTTCGGCGTTATGAGTCAGCTACTCATACAAGAGATTACACACCAGATTTCATGTCCATTGTCAGCACCCCTAATGTGTACGATGTCAGATACCGTAATGACAGGAAACGTCTAGCGATATGTGTCCACTAAGCGCTTAAACGGAAGTTCTACAGCAGGTTTTGTGATATATGCGATTAAGTAGGTGATGGAATTATATAAATTTTACGTAAACGGGTTGGTTGTAACACGTAACTAGGTTTGGAAGGAATTTAATGCAGTCGTATTGATTTGGAAAGATCATCATCTATGGAACTTTACCTTTTCATGCTATGGCTCCGTGTTACTCTGTTTCAGATGTAACCAGATCTGGCTGTATTTATAATTAGTGTTGATACGTGTTGTCAATAGCATCAAATATCCAGTATCCAAGTATAGAGCAATATAGCGTTTAACATACAGTATGTGTAGCCGATGCCAGCAACCAGGTACGACTATGCCTTGTAGGCATATACGTATAATTGTTACCGTACTTGTAAGTGGTGTGTTCTCGGGCCACTGCGGTTTGCTAAATGTACAGTTTGACCCACAAATCACTGTTCCTTCATATCACAGTACACCACACACATATTTCCAGCGTGCTTTACAACCTACGACATGACTGGACACACGGACACACGGACGTCTGACCCACGACCAGCTGTGGTCTTGTGACGGCTTCACAATGATCTGTGCTTCCCCGGTCAACGACCTCACACCGCGATATTTCAAAATTAGCCTAGGGCGAGATGTAGGAGGACAGTAAGTCCCGTGGGCCTAACGGGCTACAACCAGCTGCTCCACTACCAGAAGTCTGCTTCACGCTGACATCCATAAGAACATTGCCTTCCGAACAGATTGTGCCCGAGTGTTGTTGCTCCAAGGCAAGTTGTGCTGCTGTCGCTGCTGTGTACCCGCCGCATAGGCTATGTGTTCCACGGCATGTATCGCAAACTAAATGGACCCCCTTTAGCGTCCATGTGTCACATGTGACATTACGTGACATTATGTGACATTATGGGACATGATGCTCCTATTACTTTGGCACTTTTAACTGCAGTGAACTAGTGATGGGTGGGGCGTCGTGATGTTATTATTCCTGGTATTAAACGTAGCTTACATACATACATACATACTTACATACATACATACATACATACATACATACATACATACATACATACATACATACATACATACATACATACATACATACATACATACATACATACATACATACAACAACACAACACACATACATACATACATACATACATACATACATACATACATACATACATACATACATACATACATACATACATACATACATACATACATACATACATACATACATACATACATACATACATACATACATACACACAACATACATACATACATACATACATACATACATACATACATACATACATACATACATACATACATACATACATACATACATACATACATACATACATACATACATACATACATACATACATACATACATACATACATACATACATACATACATACATACATACATACATACATACATACACACATACACACACACACACATACATACATACATACATACATACATACATACATACATACATACATACATACATACATACATACATACATACATACATACATACATGCATACATGCATACATGCATACATGCATACATGCATACATGCATACATGCATACATGCATACATGCATACATGCATACATGCATACTACATGCATACATGCATACATATCATACATACATACATACATACATACATACATACATACATACATACATACACATACATACATACATACATACATACATACATACATACATACATACATACATACATACATACATACATACATACATACATACATACATACATACATACATACATACATACATACATACATACATACATACATACATACATACATACATACATACATACATACATACATACATACATACATATAGAGTATTGACAACACTCCTCTGCTGTTTGTCATTGAAGTCCGACATGAGGCTGGTTTCGGTACTTGTTCTCAGTTTGTTTCCTGTCACGTTCAGTTCCATCTTGTGTTGCCCTTCCCCCAGAACTGCCAAATCTTTCCCCACACAGTCGTTTCATCTTAATGGGGGGTCGATAACCTATCTCTTCCGCTCTGACATACAGGTTACGTCAATCTATTCTGATTCATGCATGCTTAACGACATCGCGAAGCATCAAACACCAAGCGTGATTCTTAAGGTATTGTCACAGACTTCAGACTCAGCGTCTTTGAAATGGGTGTCCTCGCTATAAAAAAAAAACTAACGGGGTCACTTTTTTCGCGACGGGTCAGATTTTAACTGTCGATATGGGGCAGGGTATCCTTTATTACGCCTGAGCCCATTCACAATCTCACATCCATCGCCCAATCAACTACGAAGATCCATTTTGACGCTCACGTACAATAGATGCGACTCTAGTCTGCGCAATGGTGTTGTCTCGCTAATGCTGATCCCTACACAAAGCGCAAGACGAGGGTGGCATTCCAGCCGAACAAGCAACCCTCGGACAAACTAACTCGAGTAGACAGCGCGAATTTAATAGTGATCGCGTCATCGAGATTGGAGACTGCTCACAGCGGCCGCGTCGCTTGATTGATCAGGGAACATTTCACGCGTCCGTCGAAGCACGTAAACGATTCGCCGCTTTCATAGGTTTTTCATTGACCGAACGACAACGACTGTTTCAGGTGTCGTGATATAGATGACGTATTTATACCGCAGTGCCTACCGTTTTGAGAAAAGCAGTACCGCGTAGTGCCTGCCTTGAATAGACCAGGAACACCTTTACGGGTAGTTACTGTTTTATAACAGGCAATGCGACATTGGCTGGCGGCGATTCTAGGGCGCTGTGGTGTAGTGGTTAGGGAATCGCAATCTCAGTTTGATAGAATACGGACCTCCTGCAATTTCACGATTTGGATCATTTCGATCACACCGTGTACTCGAGTTTATTCGGCTGTGTAAATGAGTAGAGTTGGCATTTGATAATGAAAACATTCATAAACGAATTTTCTCGCAATACAGAGGATCCTTACAAATAAAGCCACCCTCGGGATCTGGCTAAGTGACACAAATAGCGAGGTGACCGTATTATCGAGTCTACTGGTTAACTCTACAGGTTAAAAAATATTATGAGAACTCTTATCTTAACTTTAAATCCAATGTGGGTATATTACTGAGGTTGTCGTAATGCTACAGGCGCCACTGTAGTTTTAGCACGGGCGAATGTATGCCGGTTTGAAGGAAAAGTCTCTCACGGAGTCAAATGTTAACTGATTTGCTTTTCCCTCGTGCGAGAACATATCTTTAGCGTTATTTTTACACCTTTGTTCAGCGTGACAGCCGCCTCGACAATGCACACTGTGCCCAAGTTAGATTCATGGATGCAATTGACAAAGACGGGCGTGAATGGAGACATTCCTAACCCAAAAATGTTGATTTATCTGTGGTTCACATCAACGGAACACCACGAGCGACCTGCCACAAGAAGGCAGCAATTAGTAGTTACCCACAGCGCCGCGAATATGGCCGCATCGCCCGCATTACGTCATCTCCGGTATTGCTTTGTAAACGTTTAATGGAAAACCGAAGTGCTAATACTAGGGCGGTCTTTGCGCTTTGATTACGCCATATTATTTCTGAGAGAAGTTTGCATTCACTGTAAGGAACATGCGCAGCATGATCAATATACAGTGTTAGCTTTTTACGGACGAGAAAACACGTGTCTAGACCCGCGCTTCACAGACAATGTTTTTCTATCATCGTGGTGTATGACATGGCGTTTACACGCATAGACGTAGTATCGACATGGATTCGACCTATGGATTCGACCGGTAATCTGTTATATATCCGGTACCGTCCAAATATCCGGAGTTCAGGTGTCCATGGTCGCCAGTGGAGATCGTCCAATGTCCCTCGACGGACTATAGAATCTGCAACTCATGATTCAGCGTTCAACAAGGATAATTGCAAAAAAAATACTGCAGTAATATGTTGATCAATAGCGCCAGTTATTATTGTACAATCATATCATTGCTTTATAGGTGAATACTGCATATATTAATAGCAAGTTGTTTTTATTTTGTAATGATAAGGCACACGCATGCACAATACGTGCACCCGCCACAAGTAAACATACATACAAACATACAAACAAACAAACATACATGCATACACAAAAAGGAACGCGTGCAAGCGGGCATACACACACAAGCATGGACATGCACACACACGGGCACACACGCGGGCGCGCGCACACACACACACACACACACACACACACACACACACACCAAACACACACGCACATACACATACACAAGCACACACACAAGCACGCACACACACACAAGCCTTCACATGCACACACACACGGGCACACACGCACACACACACACACACACTACACACACACACACACACACACACACACACACACACACACACACACACACACACACACACACACACACATACAGACACACACACACACACACACACACACACACACACACACACACACTCACACACACACACACACACATCACACAACACACACACACCACACACACACACACACACACACACACACACACATGCTCAAGCGACAACACACACAACATACACACAACACAACACACCATGCACACAACACACCCACACACACACACACACACTACACACTACAACAACACATTCATTATCACACACACACACACACACTACACACACACACACACACACACACACACACACACACACACACACACACACACACACACACACACACACACACACACACACACACACACACACACACACACACACACACACACACACACACACACACACACACACACACACACACACACACACACGCTAACATCCTTTACGAAAATGTGCGATAAAGAAAGCAATCTGGACCATGCAGAAAAGACAAATGCGATATGCAGTCGGCGCGGGCCACGATTAGCCTGCACGTGCGTCATTTTTCAACGTCGAAAGTGGCATATTCTTCATGTACTGTGGCGTGTGATTCCCGGTTAATCCAGACGCATTCCCTCTGCACTGTGGAAATGGGGGTCAACGGCGCGCCGCGATAGTTACGTCACTTCCGCAGCAACACACGGCTTCCGGTAGTAGAAGACCCGCTAGACGTCGCCACTGATCACCGTCACTGCTAAGCAGCAGCCCCGACTAGATTAATGGCCTGACAGGAACAGGGATTGGATGGCGGGAGGAGTGATGGTCTGACCGGGACATTTACGACACCTATGCTTACATGTGTGTCCTATAATACCCTTTTGAAATGGTGTAATTTATCAAAAATGTCACAAGGTTATTGCATTATAAATATATACAGTGTGCACGCATAGATCAATATATGGCAGGTATAAAACGTTGGACATGTTATTAATGTCTATACGGATAACTGTGTATCATCAATTTCAACAAATGATTTCCAACCAAGGAAAGCGCACGCCTGGAATGCTGGCAGCAAAGCGGAGAAATTGTGGAATTTATCTGTCACAGTAAATTGGTATTCTAAATTTTTTATAACAGTCTACTTAACTGAAAATATCAGGCCCACAGGACACCCTGTGGGTGCAGCCGTTAGCTTCTGCGATGTGGGGTGAACGTATCATGACAAGATTTATACAACGCCCACTGCCCACTACGTCACTATATCTATGGGTGACGTCCATTTGTTGTCATCGATTCTAAGAAGGAGACGAATGTGCAAGGGGCACTCGATCAAACAGTGTCATGCTGGTAGGCCCTATATTGGAACTTGCAAACGGGAAAGTGAGTCACCAAACATGACGTATCGTGATCTGCTCGCAAAGATGTTTAAGGCAAAGGTATCGACATCTTGTGGAAAACGAAATAGTGTAGAAAACGTGCTGAAGTGTCCACTTCACCAGGAACGAATTATAATGATGAATAAATGTATAATTGTATATGTTAATACTGAAAGTATTATGTACATATACACTCACCGAACAAACTATCGCGACTCTATGTGCAGACATGCAAATTCGGCAATAATCGTACAGGTGTTCTAGGGGGAGAATGGGCTGCGTCTCTCGTTGCTAGCCTTTAGCGATCTACGATAGAGAAAGCAATTTGTATGAGACACCCGTGCGTGTAAAAGCAACCCACCGAAAGCACCCCCTGGCCGAGGTATTTCCCATTAAGTAAATACATAGGAAATTTGAGAAACAATACACTCATTGAAGAGCACCCGTCGAAAATAACCTGCCGAATGCGCACGGTTTTTCATCAATGCCAAAGGCGTTGCACTCTGTCAAGGCCGTCAACGCTGAAAGAATCTCTGCGTGAACTAGACGTATTGCGTTACGCCCTTATAGAGGGCATGGCTTTGAAGTGCCATTGAGCAAGTTCATTCATTCCCACATCAACCGACGGACACCCGCATTGCTGCGATAGCTCCATGGAAACAGAAGATTCTCCTCAGGACAAAATCAACATTTTCATGTTAAGTACTTCAGAATTCATTAGGTCATTTACTACCAGAGAATATGTATGCAACGCATCATTGAACACATTTCGTTTGTATTTTCTGCGCCATGTGTATTTTTTCGGATGCTGTGTGACGTACCAAGTTCTATGAAGGTTGAAAAGCACAAATATCTTCGAAACAAAGATTATGGTGTTCCGTAGGTGTAACTTTCAAACAACCTTTCGTACATATCGTTTGCTGGGAACATATCAAAGTATTAATTATAAAATGATTGACGATGTTAGATACCCACGAATAAGCAAACAGTTAATGTAGATATTGAATACGGCCATTGATCTCGGAAACTGGCACACACTGTTACCAAGATGCGACAATGTAGCGTTCATTGTACGCCCAAAGGCATTCAAGTGCCAACAGGCTGGTATTCACGCCAGCGACGGAACCCTGGATCGCCTGACATCTGACGTTACGAATGGTAGATGGGGTTTAAAGAATTGTAATTTAACTACCGCCTACGAGCCGTGATTGTCACCTGAATGTGCAGAATGTGCTAGACATTGATAGCCGGGTCGTAATATATAGTCGATAGACAGGTGAGTTTGGTGCAACCAAACTGGTTCTTATACAACTGGCAATAAATCAACTCGGCCCTAGACATTATATGAAGAAACCGATCAGACGTTCTGTATCAACGCTAAGACTGGTTTTGCTTAGTATTAGTCAACGCTATACATATTATAGTGCAAGGTAGTGACTATAAAAGTTGCATTGTTTACACGTTATATTATTTCTCTTTTCATCGGGCAAACGCTTCACTGCAACTTCACATGTATACTAATGGCAGTCTATTGAGACCGCTATGCGGTGAGACTCATTATCAACGACACCTCGGTGAGAAGACAAAGCAAGTATCGTGTTTTGTGTTCGATGAGGGGTGTGCAGTTTTCGACGAATTCATTGTTCATATTCCGTTTGAAGTTTATCAATGTGCAATCATTTATTTATGACGACGACAACTTTGCGTGACGCAAGTCTGACAGCTCGTCGAGGCATCGCCGTGATCTGATTGTTCAAGCGCCTCACGTACGGTCGATGCTGGCCCGACAAGGTGTCGTTGCTTTGAAGTAGACTCTGCCCGACGAATCGTTCATAATACGATACGCGATTGCCACAATGTATCAGTTCTGGACTTTTTATTTTGTATTGTCCGCACAGGTAGACACATTGTTAGCATTCGTAATGGCTTATGTACGTACCTGGACATGCGCACACACAAGCCCAAGCGTATACCCGTGGACGTATAGTAGAGTTAAATAGCACCGTAACAAATCCACATGACTACTCGGGGTGATTTACATTTTACATCCTGGAAATCCTGCTCGTTCGAACATGCAGCATTTGCTGCGCTAAAAGTATTCGAACATACACAGTACCATTGCATGCAGCAACGTACTCATCCACCTGACATCTTAGTGAAATGGAGTGGACAGACTTGTCATTAGACCTAGGAAGAGGGGGAACATTGACAGACGGACAGATACAGACACGAATAGACAAATGCATCGAGAACCCGGCTCTCGGTGATGTTGAATAACTAACTTCTGCTGGCGGAAAAATCGTCATATCAGGCTATCATAACGCGGACTTTTCACGCAGTTGTAGTTCCAACTTCCGCTGCGGACCGTACTATTTCCCGTCAACATTTAAAGCAATGTTGTCATTGCGGCGTCGTGAAAACATCGACGCCGCCGAGTGACAACGTGTGAATGCCGACCGGTGTGTGCACTGAAGTACCTTTTGCACGACGTGTTGATATATTCCCCCCACTTCAGTGTAGAAGCTAATGGTACATTTTCTTTGTGCTGACCCGTTGGTGTTTTGCAACCGGCGCCGCATAAACATTTTACTAAGTAAGTAATGCTTAATTGGTGAGACTAGACAGCCACTGACCTTTGTCTAGTTTCGCCGTCGCGGCGGCTAGGCACCAGTCATGCGTGACGTGACCCCACGTCACCTTCAGGTCTTTACTTCGTAATCGTAGAGACGACAGTTTCCGAGTGCATCCGGTCACTCTCGACGTAAACGATCAGCGGTATGCGCCAAATGAAATTCCAGACGCGCTTATTTTACGCGTATCTACTTGGAAACATTAAAGAGCATTCCTAAACAAATCATGTATTTTTATCACTTTGATGGGCGATGCATGCGTATATTTATTCAAGACCCAGACTCCTTTGACGAGTCACATCGTGTCCTGTCGATATATATATATATATATATATATATATATATATATATATATATATATATATATATATATATCGGCAGTCGTGCAGAAATTATATAGAATATTTCAGTAAGTGTCAAAAATATATGCCAGGAGTATCAGCAGGGGTAACGTAAGAAGTATCAGCAGGGGTAATGTAAGGAGTATTAGCAGGGGTAATGTAAGGAGTATCAGCAGGGGTAATGTAAGGAGTATCAGCAGGGGTAACGTAAGGTGTATCAGCAGGGGTAATGTTAGGAGTATCAGCAGGGGTAACATAAGGTGTATCAGCAGGGGTAATGTAAGGAGTATCAGCAGGGGTAACGTAAGAAGTATCAGCAGGGGTAATGTAAGGAGTATCAGCAGGGGTAATGTAAGAAGTATCAGCAGGCGTAATGTAAGGAGTATCAGTAGGGTTAACGTAAGAAGTATCAGCAGGGGTAATGTAAGGAGTATCAGCAGGGGTAATGTATGGAGTATCAGCAGGGGTAACGTAAGACGTATCAGCAGGGGTAATGTAAGGAGTATTAGCAGGGGTAATGTAAGGAATATCAGCAGGGGTAACGTAAGAAGTATCAGCAGGGTTAATGTAAGGAGTATCAGCAGGGGTAATGTAAGGTGTATCAGCAAGGGTAATGTAAGGAGTATCAGCAGGGGTAACGTAAGAAGTATCAGCAGGGTTAATGTACGGAGTATCAGCAGGGGTAATGTAACGTGTATCAGCAAGGGTAATGTAAGGAGTATCAGCAGGGGTAATATAAGGAATATCAACAGGGGCAATGTTAGGAATATCAGCACGGGTAATGTAAGGAGTATCAGCAGGGGCAATGTTAGGAGTATTAGCAGGGGAGATGTAAGGAATATGACATGGGGTAATTTAGAATACTGCTGTTCTATTGTGGGCCCAACGTTCAGTGTGAAAGAGACATTGCTATCGATCGTCAACAATTATTTTCAAGAGAAAATGTTTTATATAGATATTGCTATTTACTGGACATAACAGTCCAGTTCACGCAGATACCGGTGACAATCTGGTCACTGTGTCACCTTGACACTCTCTCGATAAAGTCGTCGTCAAACTGTCATGGTGGTCATCACGGAGTGTCATTTAGGGGACTCTGCCAATGGCCACTTCAGGGTGTATATATTATATACCGACCCGTAATAATTACTTCGCTCCATTTTTGAGCTTTTCTGACACGAACTTAGTACACGTGCTTGTAAGTTAATCAACTATGTTCAGGAAAGATCATGGTATGCTATTCTTACAAGAAACTATACGTATACTGAAAATACCCATGGTGATCTTTGAAACGACCCTTGTTATTCAACTGATCGTCCCACATAGTCACCCGATGTCGCACGGTTGCGCCGCTCTGACGTCACAAACGGTACCCAAGCGCGTTCGCATTTACTACCGCAATTCACATTTGTCGCGTTTAGCAGAGCGTTAACGATCTCGCTGTCGCAGGCTCAAGTGTATGCTTATGGTTACTCATGCTGCATGCCATGATGTACCTGAACTAAACGGACTCACAAAAAGATGTTTCCAAGGTCAACGTCGGGGTCACTTTCACGCAGAACTTTGGCAACACAGTCGCAATTTAATGTCACCCGAGTTTCGTGGGTGACTTTGGGAAAAACGCTCAGCGTTCGAATTGGAACATTCCAAGCGAAGTCACCACGCAGAGCCGAATTACAGTATTTAATTGCATGCATGCTTTTTAATGACAGCCAGTGACGGTTCTATTGAATTCAACGCTTACAAGATTACAAAACAAAATCGTTTGACTGACTTTTGTAGTAGAGGTTTTATCATGTGGGAAAATTTACCGACGACAACTATGAGCATCTACCGGGCTATGCACTTGGAACACACGGCTCAATGGTCTTCTCAGAGCGGACTGGAATTCGAACATTCCTGGTGCCCATTTTGCGCATGTACAGTTTAGTTGTCCCCATATTGCTCTAGGTCTTACAACTGTATACACGAGTCTGTGCGGTGGATGTCTGCAAATTAGTTGTCTTGGCGTGTATATAGTAATTCTGTTTTGGCTTAATGCTCTTTATTGAAGTCTAGTTTGTGTCAGAATGAACGTATCCGCCAGAAGCGAAGTACAAACACCGCGAGAGGTCCTACGGCCTGGATGCCGTGAATAAGTTGATGGTCGAGACGTCAACAACCGTGTGGAGAATAGTTCTACCTTAGCATGTTATCCGCCACAGAAAGCCCTTTGTGTGTAGGCAAACACCGGCAAATATTTCAGTTCGCCCAAGGCCATGCGGTCCGGCGATCGTGGGCGTAGCTGTTTGTATTGCCTAAGCAAGCTTTAAGACGTTCTCAGAAATTCCATCGGTCACTCTCCGGGGCACAGAGTGCGCCAAATGTTGACACAGTGTTTGTCCGGACACACCACCCCCCGGGGATGACTTGTCCCTGTCCTAAATTAATCGGATTATTCCAAGTGACCGCACAGGTGCCGGTGTCCTGCGTTGACCTCTAGGTTGACCACTGGAATATATAATGTTGTTTAGCGGACACGTGGGCGTAGTGCCGTGATTTATCGTTATTGTAATACAGCTATCTTGACTTGATATCACAATAACGCTGCTAATCAATTCAATTAATATCAGTCGTGTGTCTAGCTAACGATACATAAACATGAAAGCGCTATTCAGTTTATATCCGGCGCGCTACAAAAGACGAAGCCGTAAGGTTTCATTCAGTGCGCGTAGGTCAGATATGTCACCACAGGTCAATCGTAAGTCCGAAATAATAGGTACCGGTCTCCTTTATCGTGGAACACTTCCATGTGTAGGTTTACTCTTTGCATTAATACGGTTTAACATCAGGCAGATGGCAAACAGTTCGGACCGATTTTAATGACGGCAATATAACGTTGACGGTTGGCACTGTACAGCCTTAATGACCGTGAGAACAAGTATCGGATATTTGCAGTTAGCCACGCATTGGTATAATAGCAAACCATTTACGTTCATCACAAAGGCGCCGCCATCACACATGATACTACTGTGTCAAGATGTGCGAACGAAAACGTACGTGTTTGTCGAGCGGATTTCATACAGGTTACCGTTGCATCCTCGCGTGTTACGTTCACTACAAATACAACCGCATGGATAGTGGGGCCGAGAGTGTTGATCGAAGGACCCTGTCCTGCTTCAGTGCCTAATGGGCAAACCGTGCAGCTTTACTCTACTGTGGTCTTACAACCCGGCCGCTGACATGTAACACCCGATGAAATGCACTCGAAATAAAAAATCGTAGCCATGCGTATTCACGCAGGGTGTCTAAATTGTCATTCCATCAGACTGATTCCATATAGAAATATGGATCACGACACTCCCAGTAGTAGCGCAGATGCCGCGATACAATCGGACGAACGAACCTTGCCGCTCAATAACATAATTGTTTGTACACATCGATAGAATGTCGGTGCGATAAAATCTCCTTCGCCGTCTACCTAAATTAGTGCGTCTTTTATCGTCCGGTCTCCACCCCCAGTAGGCGTGGGAGGTGCCGAAATTGTGAGACTCCGGTGCAGTGCTTGGCGCCACTAACCATGCGGTTGTATTTGTAGTGAATGTAGCAGCGGCTTGCAAACTGGGATGGTGCATGTGGATGCTACGTCACGCTCTGACGCGTCAACACAATCACCTGGCGGGCGGGCACGGAGGACAAAAACCGGTCTCGGTAGACGCCTATCGCGGGAACCCTGGCTCCATTATTTATTTGTAGTTATGCGACATGACGTTGAGCGAATACAGCGAGATCATTAGCTGGATATGATGGATGTCGCTGCTCGCGTAAATACGTCGCAGTGGGACATCATTATCACATATAGAAAGACTTAAATTACTTAAACTACCTACATTAGCATATCGAAGATTAAGAGGAGACATGATAGAAGTCTACAAAATAATACGCAACATTTATGACCACGAATTTGTACCAAGTCTTTTAAGAAACAATGAAATATCACAAAGAACAGGAAACAGGGGATATTCTCTACAGTTATTCACACAAAGAGCGTAGCTAAACGTAAGAAAACATTATTTCCAATTCGAATTACTGAACCATGGAATAGTCTCCCTGACACAGTAGTAACAGCTAAATCCTTAGAATCACCCTAAACACGACCTGACAAATTATGGTATTCTCAGGATATTGTGTATGACTTTGAAGCACCGTTAAGAATAACTAACAACAGAGCCAGATCTTATATTAATAGATTATGAAAACGAAGAGCTGATCACAGAGGAACACAGAATCCTACGATCAGAACCGTCCTAACGTATCCTAAGGTAAGGTAAGGTATTTTATATGTGTGGGATGTGTAGCGACGTGGGAGGACCGGCAATCTTAGTCACCCGTCAGTGTTTTACACAAAAGTACAGTGACGCGCAGGTTGTATTGTCTCCCTCAAAGTGCCGTCGGTGTATATAGCGCTAAAAGTATCTATCATAGATCCAGACGGTATTGGATCCAGGGGTGCATGAGAATGCGGACTCTATCAGATAACTCCACCTCGTTTCCGTGGCCAATAATGAAGTGTCCAACGTTTAATCGCCTAAGTGTGTTGCTTAACGAAAGCACTCATGCATGCATGCGACATGCATACTGTATTGTTAACGTTTTCTTAACGGTTCCATGGTAGAAGCATTGTATTTATTGTTATACATGTATTCCAATTGCAACTACGCCAGAGAATCGGGTAACGGGATGGGAAACTGCACATACGTAATCAAACACCTGTGGTGTGTAGAATAGTAATACAATCAACAACAATATCAGTGTCATGATGATGAAAACAACACGTCACTAGTATGACTTCATCGAATATATAAGCATGCTTCACACATACGTATTCGGATGTGTTACACGTCCGTTAAGAGATATTCGAATGACCTGTTCTGGCATGCGCCAAAGCACAATGGTCCTACTCAGAAAATCGTCACAAAACAACACATCACATAACAATTGCAAGAGTGTGTGAATATACAGTGTATTTCATATTTCCAAGTATCGTGTGTGTTCGCCTTCGCGTGCGTCATATCCGCTCCCGTCGGGGTGAGCGGGTTCGAACGAACACTCGTGTTGAGGTAATGTGTGTCTAAAAGGGCAACATTTATTATACATGATCAGCGATAGTGAGAAGAGGGGAGAGAGAGAGAGAGAGAGAGAGAGAGAGAGAGAGAGAGAGAGAGAGAGAGAGAGAGAGAGAGAGAGAGGAGAGAAGAAGAGATAGAGGCGGACAGATGAGAGAGCGTATATATATATATATATATATATATATATATATATATACATATATATATATATATATATATATAATATTATATATATTATATATATATATATATATATATATATATATATATATATATATATATATATATATATATATATATATATAATAAATAGATAGATAGATAGATAGAGAGAGGGGGCAGAGAAGGGGAGAAGGAGTAGAAGAGAGATATGATAATATATATATATATATATAATAGTATATATATATAGATAGATAGATAGATAGATAGATAGATAGATAGATAGATAGATAGATAGATAGATAGATAGATAGATAGATAGATAGATAGATAGATAGATAGATAGATAGATAGATAGATAGATAGATAGATAGATAGATAGTATAGATAGATAGATAGATAGATAGATATAGATATATAGAAAGATAGATAGATAGATAGATAGATAGATAGATAGATAGATAGATAGATATATATATAGAGAGAGAGAGAGAGAGTCGTGGTTGCAGGTGTCTGATGAACCTACGAGGTGCAGCTACATAATTCAAGGTGTCAAGTTGGAACTGTCATTACTTTTTTTTCTCTCTCAATAGTGTTAATATATGCAAGGCTCCATAATACGCAGAACCGTCTTTCCCGATTCACGAGGTCGGATGTCTACATCAAGTGCTCTAGATCAGGGTACAAATGGGGAACTGCTCAAAAGAAGTTGAAGCAACAGCTGCAGGAGAAGTGTTGTCACTGGACACACAAGTAATGACATCTGACTGCACGGAGGACGCCGAGTATTGGACAACGTGTCCGTTACGTCCGATGTCCGTTACATCTATGCCTGGTTGGGAGGACGACCAACACCGTCTGGTGTCATTTGACGAATATGACAGGGCATTTCTCGGACGTGCATCTGGACACCGGCTGTCCCCGATGTATTTGCAATTAATTTACATCGGAAGAAATATGGTACATAATCGTAGCTAAGACTTACCGTTATAACATGGACAATTATCTCAATTAACACACTTAACACTCACGTGTTTATTGGTGTTTTAAAGTTAAATTCCATTCGTTGTGCAGTGTTACTTCAAGCGGGATACAATAAAGCGTACATTATTCATTTCTACAATAAAACGATTTGGACGGTGAAATAAACGCTCAAACACATCCCGCTCCGGCAAACGTAGGAAAACCGGTTCGCAATTCCTCGGCAGTATCTTTAGCACATTTTTCAACTACTGCACACGGGTGAGCGTCAGAACAATCAGTCTTAGACGCGCGATTTCGACAGCAATTATACAGGCATCGTGGCCACACAAACTATGCGTCACCTCTCCCCGTATAATTTTCATCATGAATTTGTACGGCCGAGTTTTATGGTGGTCGCGACTTACAGACTGGTTAGACTGGTCGAGGCCCGGCCGGTCTGCGGTGAGTGAACCCACGATTCTGACACCTGGGACATCCGAGCTCGGTCGTAGTGCAGTTTCGCTGTTAGCGGGTGACGTACGCGCGAAAACAAAAAACAAACAGAACATAATTCTTATAACAAAACATAAAAGGTATCGACGTTATTATTAATGTGTTGCCTTGATTATATAAAACTAATAAATATATAATATTCTCTAATCAATATGATAATCTTTAAACAATATTCTTTTACAATTGCTCTCAAATAGTAACACTGGATTCTTTCGTTCTTCTATTTCAAGTTTACAGTTATGCGAAAGCATGTTGAATGACTCGTGGTGGCGCTCTACATTTATAACGCAGCGAATTTCACTCGCTGCGCAATATGTTCGCGCTAGAAATGACGAACGACGTTGTCAGTTTTGACAATGAATATGCAGAGAATTCCACCATACCCAGACCGATCTGTAGATAAAATGACAAGTGTAGCTAATGCCACGATTACGCCGAACTTTAAAGTAGCACAGATAGTATCAATAGCCTGAACGTGTCCGCCTATAAATAACGGTCGCCTCAGCAGTGTATTGGGTTTTTGTTATTATTTAATTACAGTAACTCTATGGGAAAGGTGAATCACGGTAGCAACGTCAGGAACACAATACACTTCCGATGCGTTGATTAATCGAACAACACAATTGCAGTCGACTGAGACTGTGTTGATCACAGACGACCGACATTATAGACTTAGTGTATGATGTATTAGTGTATGCAACGTCATGCAGCTAAGTATAGATGTCTTGTTGCGCGTTTTAAATTTCCGAGGTTTCATTCACGTGTATATGTCGATGTATCGAGATTTGTGACATATGTGTGTGCGTATGTGTGCGCGTGTTGCGCGTGTGGCGACGCGTGCGCGTGCGGTGCGCGTGTGCGTGCGCGTGCGCGTGCGCGTGCGCGTGCGCGTGCGCGTGCGCGTGCGCGTGCGCGTGTGCGCGTGTGCGCGTGTGCGCGTGTGCGCGTGTGCGCGTGTGCGCGTGTGCGCGTGTGCGCGTGTGCGCGTGTGCGCGTGTGCGCGTGTGCGCGTGTGCGCGTGTGCGCGTGTGCGCGTGTGCGCGTGTGCGCGCGTGCTGCGCGTGTGCGCGTGCGCCGTGTGTGCGTGTGCGCGTGTGTGTAATGGGGCGTATCTCTGTTGAATAACTGGTTATTTATCCGTGCCAGTTTTAAGAGATATTTCTTGTCTGAGACATCGTCTCAGACTGTGATTGATCACACCTGAATTACGATTACGTGGCTACACATGAATCGTTTTACTGACAACACAGGAACACTATTACACCGTAACGACTATTAAGTTGGTTACAATACATGTGTTATGAATATACTAACGTGCATATATAGTACGACACATCTTATGTATTTACATAAACAAACGTGCATATGGAAAGACGTCTGATACACGTCGATCGATTGTAACACGCTTGTTTCTTTCAACTATTATGTCGATTGAAATGCATTGCCATCTGCGTCTAGGAGCAAACAGAATATATACGATGAAACTTGTCATATAGTAATGATTGTTACACGTTTATAACGGCCTAAATAAACATGCCAACAGTAACGCATGTTCACCAGTCATGCCCACTGCAAGACGTAAACACTGTCTCCGATTGAATAGTGGTAGCACATTAATTGCCTTCTAACTTTTAATTGCCTTCTTGCCAAAATATCCTCCTACGTTCCTTTTTATTAACTAACCCCACTTGTGGTAGACTGTTGGTAGTGAGGCTGCGTCA
>JAODUO010000472.1:100000-105000 GCA_025642075.2 Ridgeia piscesae
GTCACGGATGATTGCTATTAATATGTTTGGTTCCTGTAACGCGCTATTACTATTGAACATACACTTTGCTGATGGAGTCGAACCGGCGTCGTTACATACCTTTTTTGTTAAGACAACGCTTAATTGACAATACCAAGATTACTTTATATATATATATATATATATATATATATATATATATATATATATATATATATATATATATATATATATATATATATATATATATATAGGTATTTAGCGTCGTTCATATATCGCATCATGTGGATGACCTCATAGTGTCGTCAGTGACCGCTTATATCTACTGACGAATGATATGCTAGTTAGCAATACAAACACCATAATTATAATAATGTTAACTGGTTGATTGAAGTTAGAACCACCAGGTAGGAATTAGTGTCCAGATACCACGTAAGCGTCGACGGTTGTGGGTAATACAAAACGTTGACTGTGTTGTTCTTTGCGGTGTGAACAACACTGTTTCAAGGACTTTGCACGCGACTAGATGCATGAATTGACAATCATCTGAGTCGATGCTTAGCACGTTGCAATGGACGACTGATCGAAACAAAGCATCTGTTGTTTAGTCATCACGTTCTCCTATACAAGGTCACGTCACATTTGTGGACGGCGCTTTTCGGAGAATGCATCGGAGTGGCTATAAAAACGGTTAAATCATCGTCATTGTTGTCGATTTGTTGCGCTTACGAGTGATTTAATTAATGGACAGCGGTAGACGCCATGACGCTCGCGTGCGCATTCCTTCGTGTATAGGTTTAAGAGTTGTTGTTCTAAGAAACCCTACTCACGTATTCAGTGCCCTTTGAAAGCGTGGGGTTCTAGCAGGTATTCCCTTGGGGTTATACGGTACGCTGCCCGCTTGTTGTGATATCTACACAGGAGGGAATTGTTTAAGCACCAAACAGACGTTCACTCGGTGTGAAGAATGTTTCCTATGACAAAGGCGGCGTGGTAAACATTTCACTTATTAAAGAAATCGTACATAAATAAAACTAACAGGAGGCGGCATGGAAAAACCCAAAAAAAAAACGTTTGTTGTGCTTCTGAGCTTGTATTGTCAAGGTTATCGGCGCTATGGAAGTGCTACAGTTAGTACTAATGTTACTACTATTTAAAACAACATATCACGATCAAGATATGTTTCAAAATATGGTTCTTAAAAACGCATTTGAACAGCAGCAATGCTAGCACAAGTACCACGATTTCGTGAACTTCTGAGGTCACCCTGCTGTCCCATATAACGCGGGGACCAATTGCTCACTTGGGTCGGCACGCACGCTTGGTAAAGACACTTTTAGCGGGTGTCTGTCCGCACAACTGGGGGTGGCATGTTTACAACGTACACCGGTCGAACGTACGTGTGCTTTCTATAGCGGCTCGTGAGCGCGTCCCTTGTAAAATGTTCATTGCCAAATACGTGTGTAGGTACGACTTCAGACACGCCGTTGTCTTGGCACGCTACGGGTGAACGAACTTACACAACGCGCTACTCTAAGGCCGCACAGACGGGGCCAGTTCGAGTGAAAGCGGTGACGCATCTGACGTTGTAAATAATTCACAGTAGCTTCTGCGGAGAATGATTCGCGAACTGCTGACCGTGTGTGTCATTCTGATGCGAATGTCTACGAAGTTGCATGTATGAAAATCAAACAATTAGTGCACCGAATCTATAAGCGTACATGACGGTATCGATGCCACGAATTTACGCGGACACCGAATAAGATCATAAGCGTCTGTACGACGCATACGAGTCTGTTTGTGTCTTACGTAATGCTTCTATGACGTATGTTTTTGGCATTTGAAGGTATGCGTTAATATGCAATTTACGAAGGCAACATTGAATGGAGCGTATACGATAGCATAGCGGTGCGGCTGCTTGATGTAACGAGATAATTAATAGTAATGACATATATTATAGCAGTGCAACCAAGCGTACGGGCTGCAAATAATGCGATTCTCCTGCCGCTAACATTTGCTGTGAGACTGAGCGATCTATCATTCTACACGTCATTACTGTCGCCCGAAAGTTCCATTTAAATGTAGGCTTTTTTGTAAGCACGGCGGGCTTTGTGTAACTGTAACAATGGTCACACATAGTCGCATTATACGCGATTCACGAGTCCATATGGCAACGAAATTTAATCCTTCTCTATACCTCTGCATCATTTCAGTGACTTGTGTTCCTCCACCTGTGCCATCTGTTGCTTCTTTTGTTTCTGTGAAAAGATACGGCACTCATTGATTGTGTACGATTTGACGGTCTATGAACATAATTGTATCGAATAATAACAAAACCGGCCAAAAACAACGAATACATTTGTCTGTGATTTCAGTATGTTGTGCGAGTTAGCAAGTCTTAACTGCGTGGTTAAAGCACGTGCGAAACAGAGCACGTGTGAATCAAACCTGTCTTGTTGATGAAGCGACAGTAACCCTTTATAATGTGTCCGTGTTTCCCTCACCCAAACACACGTAACATATGGGAATTGCATACTAAGTGGTCAGACTTAAATAGGAGCTATTCACAGCAAACGGTAATTAACAATTATCGCCTTGTAAGTTCAAAGAAGACACTGTGGAATGTATGAATGAATAAGGACAAAACTCGTAAATTTGTCACCCAACTACCGCTGTTTAGCTAACATACCTCACCTATTTTACAGTTGCAGACACTTTGGCATAGTTTGGCTGTCGCCGGTGTCATCGGTGTGTTATAATAGCAACGTTTTTCTAGTTGACCCCAAAGGGTCCAAGTAATAATAGCGGTTTTGTTAGTAAGATACAAACTTGGCACGACCTGCTTGTGACCCTGGCTATATACGTCACAGTGAAAAAAGGTGTATTCATTCCGCGGCAATATGTCATGGTGGAAAAAGTAGGATTCACACTTGCTCCGCCTCATAGAACTTAGAAGCAGCTTTCAAGGAGGTAACAACGTCGACAAATAGTACACGAAGTGTGTGATTTGCATGACGTTGGTCGGTTACAATATATGTAATTCAGGAACGCCATGGGAAGTGTCAAATACTGCCTACACGTCACGGTGTTATACTGAATTTAATATACTAAGTGTTTGCATTTACATCGGTATTCAGCGAACCTCAGTTTTACAATTATCTACTTTTTGGTCTGTTTAGTTAGCCACTCGCACAATCCAGGTGTGGTTCATCACTACGTAGACCACCCGGCAGACCTATTACGTATGGGCGTTGGGTGGATCAAACTGTAGTAATTGATATTGTCGGTCGCGACTGTAGTACCCACGATAAGTGAAAACAGGGCAGTCATCCGTTCAAAAGGAACCCCAGAATCCTTACCCGTTCCAATATTCTCACGAACGACTCGGCGGTATTGTGTATTATACAATTACTTCTGCTTCCCAAACAATACACGTAATACTAGCGTCCTGTGGATGAACTACAAACGAACAAAACATTCAGACAAGTGCCAGCAATGGCTGAGCTTATCTTCAGCGTTTCGCAAAGATGTCTGCCAGGGGTACACGCAAGTGGACGAATTTGGCTTCTCGTAGATATACAAACGAAATTTGGCGATAGACTGGCGCAATGGGCTGTGGAAATTTAACAACGCAAGCGATGCGTCAAGTTGCGCCCAATCGCAACCGACGCCTCTGTTGTAACGATTATGTCAACTTGTCGTCTCGACAAGAGCAGCACGGGTATCTTATGTACGAGGTCTTGTCAATGTCGCACCCACAAAAGGCGGAACATCACTCACAGAGTGAACCTCCGCCGAACACCACGCTGTGGAGAGACTCGTTTCTTGGTAATACTCCATTTATATCACGTGAATGCAAGACATCATATAGTAGGCCTTTGTCAGAAAGAACTGTTGATGCCTGTTTTAGTCAGAATGAGTTTGCTGGGATGTGGAAAAGTGCGCCGACACTTTTAGTCGAATTGGGAAACTTGAATGTCGAGTGACAAATGAAACTGACACCAAAGGTATGTCCAAGGAAACAAGTCGAGACAAGCATAAATGGGAGTCTTTGAGCGTGATGGGGACCACCCAAGAATTGGTCAAAGATGGAGGTTTCACAAGTGATGTGTTACATAACCCAAACAAATATCCCAACCCTTGTCGTATCTTCCTGTCAATGTACGTCTCTTTGACTAGTTTTTTGCGAATATATTATTGTGTAGGCATGTCTCTCTGTCCGTATAAATATGTCTACATTTGCATCGTTCTGTCTGTTTAGTTGTGTGGTTATCTGTCTGTTTGTACACAATGTTTGTTTTTGTCTGTATGTATCTATGTCTGTATCTGGGTCTGTCTGTGTGTGTTTGCCTTTTGTGTATGTGTTTGTATGTATGTATGTATGTATGTATATATATATATATATATATATATATATGTGTGTGTGTGTGTGTGCGCGCGCGCGCGTGCGCGTGCGCGTGCGCGTGCCCGTGCGCGTGCGCGTGCGGTGCGCGTGCGCGTGCGCGTGTGCGTGTGTGTGTTTCAACGTGTCTGTCAATCAGTCTGCCCGCTGCCTGTCCACCTGTTTGTCTGTCTGAACGTCAGTCTGTATGTATGTCTATCTACCTGCACGTTTCTTTGTATGCATCTCTATATATATATTCTCCACTTTCTCCTCCCTCTTCCATAGGCGAGGAAACGGGGCAGTCGTCGGGGATTTTGTGAGGGGTAGGCAGTCACGTGGTTCTGCCCCCAATGACTTATAAATTACGACGGCGCGGCTGCGTAAAAAGGTCAACACCCTCCCCTCTTCCGACGTCTCTCATCTGTGGGAACCAAAACAGCCACGGCGGAGAAACTGAAGTTATGGCGACGCGGCGGCAATTTTTTTTCAACGCCACCCCGTCTCGTTTTCAGCGGAAGCGGATTGGTGCTGAAGCTCTGGTTCTGAACTCTTCCAAAATATGTATTTCGTTCACGCGCAAGCGTCTTGTGACAGCCTCTTCGCTTTACCCGCGCAGCCTTCCATCGACAACCGCTGA
>JAODUO010000472.1:110000-112500 GCA_025642075.2 Ridgeia piscesae
GATAATGTATTGCATACGAAATCTGGAAGGAAAGACACATGATAAATGTAACACCGGCATAATCTTAGAACATACATAACAATACAGAATATGGAGGCGGAGCGGAGGTGGAGGTATCAAATATTCTGTCACTTCAACTGGTCCGTCTTCGCAGGCGATGAAAGCCGAAGTGAAGACTTTTATATATATATATATATATATATATATATATATATATATATATATATATATATATATATATATATATATATATATATATATATATATATATATATATATATATATATATATATATATATATATATATATATATATATATGTGTGTGTGTGTGTGTGTATATATAGTTATATTTTATGATTCCATATTATACTTTTTAAATGTTTGTGTGCGCCTATGAACGGGCTGGTCCAGGAAATATGGCGCTTAATAAATGCTGGATGTAATAATAATAATGTCGTATACGAGGTCATCGCGTGCGTGTGACCTTGCATAACAAGTGACACGCGGTGGCCTTTGACATTATCCACTGCGTTCCATTTGATAATACGGTCACGTTTCGAACGATCGCACGGCTTTTTAAACCGGTATTGACCGTATTTTATTGGCTACGCTGCTATATAGTTTATTGTACTATTTAGGGTTTGCTGAATTTTAACGCTTTACATATCATGCAGTGTTTATTAGAAATAACAACACACCGTACGTTCCGCGTTTCATTTTACGCAAATATTGCCAATTATTAACATAATAATGGAGCTTTACTGCGTACTTTGAAATCATACAAATACAAAACAAGTATATTTTTATAACCTACTCACGATTGTAGTATATTTTTGTGATCTACTCACGAATTATCGGGGGCGTCTTGCCCCACAAGGCTTCTTGCCTCCAGCATGCATGATCTGCACAAATATCAATTCCCGCGCTAATTATAATTATCACCCACTTTTATTAAATGTAACTGAAGCTCTATAGACTACTAATAAATATAACAACAATTGCACGAGGCTATGCTTAATCTTGTTGCTGTAGTAAAACATTACAAACACACAACTATTACATCAAACATGTAACAAAGCAGTAAATGCAAACATATACTTACCGCGTTTTTTGCCAGCGTCTGTTTTTCCGTCAGAGTAGTCAATAGGTGGCAGCATTGCATTCGTCCACCAGACACATATCACAAACACGTAAATCCGACGTACTACAAAGGGACTTGTTACCCCACGAGGGCTCCATGCCCCACCCTACCCTAAAGCGCGTCTACGTGAAGTGACTCTGAAAAATATAAGTCACGTGATCTTCCTGGTTTCAGATCTCGGTCGCAAGCGTCGGAAGCCGTAGACAAGATTCAGTACATCCACGGAACGACAAACACCGCAGAAGCCCTCGCCTACGTGCGCACTAGCATGTTCACCTCGGGTAATGGAGACCGCCAAGACTCGCCCAACATCGTCGTCGTGATGACGGACGGAAGCTCGAACGACAAGAAGAAGACACAAGAGGAAGCGTTCAAGGTAGGCTATTGGGAAGGGCGTTACTACAAGCAGGACCGTGGAGTAGTTCCGCTAGCAATTTAGAGATTCCGCGTTCGGAACGTCATGCTGACGATTCGATCCTTTGGCTTCGCTGAGCAATTTCGGTTGTCCTGCGTTGCTTCAGTTCTCTCAGTATGACTGGTGAATATGTGTGCGTTAATAGGATTCGCGGGGTAATTGCGAAATGGCTGAATGCTTCAAAGGAAGTGTTTGCTAGATTCAGGGTTTGCTGGGGAGTAAATTCTAAAGCGCGTTGAGGAGGACTGAATGCTGCGCCATGTAAACAGGTAAACGTTGGAGTTTTTGTGTGAATTCACGGTACTCAGCATGACACACGTACCAATGTGTCGCCTCGCTGAATGTCACGCAAGACAACGATAATTTGCTTCCATTGTAGGTCTTGCAGTGGCTCACCATCCAACGTTCATATATGCTCAATGTATAACTGAAAACAGCCGCAGCTTCCACCTAGCGACTATGTTGGTTTCTACCCTAGTTTTGCATTTTCTCCCGGTGCTACCCCGCAAAAGCTTTGCGAATGTCACCGTTTGGATAACAGTGCTGTGTGCAACATTTAGTACAGTCGGTATGTCAAACGTATGTGTTACATAACAGTTTCACTATGTTTGCAGCTAAAAACTGGAGCCCACGTTATTGTTATCGGCATTGGAGGTTGGCTCGATGACTTGGAACTCTCGCAGATGGCTAGCGCACCATACAAAAAGAATAAGATCAACGTGCCCAATTTCGACGGACTACAGGCCATAAAACAGCGAATAATCAACATGATCTGTGACAGTATGTATATCGACAAATACACTTAGTGTCGTGATATATTCAAATTTTAACAGAATATTTGAAAGTATTCATTAGTGGTATGTGATATATTAAAATGGGGAGAACATATTAAGCAATAATGTGTTAAGCTCAAAAGTAGACATGTGTTGGTATTTATGCATGA
>JAODUO010000472.1:115000-122500 GCA_025642075.2 Ridgeia piscesae
TGTGTGTGTGTGTGTGTGTGTGTGTGTGTGTGTGTGTGTGTGTGTGTGTGTGAAAGTGTGTGTTTGTGTGTGAATGTGTTTGTTTGTTTGTGTGTATATGTATGTGTGTGTTTGTGTGTGGGTGTCAGTTTGATTGTGTGTGTGAATGCATGTGTGTGTGCTTGTGTGTATGTGCGCTTGTATGTGTGCATGCCTGTATCTGTGTGTGCGTGTGTGCGTGCATATGTATGCATATATGTTCGTGTGAGAACGATAAACAATGCGAGTGTTTGTTACACGGTGTGAGCGTGCGTGCTTTTGCGAGACGACAGTGTGTGCCTACCAGCGCGCGAGTAGTGGAGTGTTTCTTTATATTTGCTATTCGTCGTGTTTATTCTGTGACTAAAACCATAATGTACCTATCTCTCTGCCACGGACATGTTTTGTCATTAACAGCAAACAACGAATGCTCGTCCAACCCGTGCAGGAATAATGGACGGTGCGTCGACCTTATCGGAGGCTACGAATGCGTCTGCCAGGGCAAGCACTCCGGCCCCACCTGCGAGCGGGGTGAGTGTCTTGTTTACTGTAGTGCTGCATTTGTATTACTTGGGTGAGTGCCTTGATTACACTAGTGCTGCATTTGTATTACTTGGGTGAGTGCCTTGATTACACTAGTGCTGCATTTGTATTACTTGGGAGAGTGCCTTGATTACACCAGTAGTCCATTTGTATTACTTGTGTGCGTGCCTTGATTACACTAGTGGTCCATTTGTATTACTTGTGTGAGTGCCTTGATTACACTAGTGGTCCATTTGTATTACTTGTGTGAGTGCCTTGATTACACTAGTGGTCCATTTGTATTACTTGTGTGAGTGCCTTGATTACACTAGTGCTTCATTTGTATTACTTGTGTGAGTGCCTTGATTACACTAGTGGTCCATTTGTATTAATTGTGTGAGTGCCTTGATTACACTAGTGGTCCATTTGTATTACTTGTGTGAGTGCCTTGATTACACTAGTGCTTCATTTGTATTACTTGTGTGAGTGCCTTGATTACACTAGTGGTCCATTTGTATTACTTGTGTGAGTGCCTTGATTACTCTACTGGTCCATTTGTATTACTTGTGTGCGTGCCTTGATTACACTAGTGGTACATTTGTATTACTTGTGTGAGTGCCTTGATTACACTAGTGGTCCATTTGTATTAATTGTGTGAGTGCCTTGATTACACTAGTGGTCCATTTGTATTAATTGTGTGAGTGCCTTGATTACACTAGTGGTCCATTTGTATTACTTGTGTGAGTGCCTTGATTACACTAGTGGTCCATTTGTATTACTTGTGTGAGTGCCTTGATTACACTAGTGGTCCATTTGTATTACTTGTGTGAGTGCCTTGATTACACTAGTGCTTCATTTGTATTACTTGTGTGAGTGCCTTGATTACACTAGTGGTCCATTTGTATTACTTGTGTGAGTGCCTTGATTACACTAGTGGTCCATTTGTATTACTTGTGTGAGTGCCTTGATTACACTAGTGGTCCATTTGTATTAATTGTGTGAGTGCCTTGATTACACTAGTGGTCCATTTGTATTATTGTGTGGTGCCTTGATTACACTAGTGGTCCATTTGTATTACTTGTGTGAGTGCCTTGATTACACTAGTGGTCCATTTGTATTACTTGTGTGAGTGCCTTGATTACACTAGTGCTTCATTTGTATTACTTGTGTGAGTGCCTTGATTACACTAGTGCTTCATTTGTATTAATTGTGTGCGTGCCTTGATTACACTAGTGGTCCATTTGTATTACTTGTGTGAGTGCCTTGATTACACTAGTGGTCCATTTGTATTACTTGTGTGAGTGCCTTGATTACACTAGTGCTTCATTTGTATTACTTGTGTGAGTGCCTTGATTACACTAGTGCTTCATTTGTTTACTTGTGTGAGTGCCTTGATTACACTAGTGCTTCATTTGTATTACTTGTGTGAGTGCCTTGATTACACTAGTGCTTCATTTGTATTACTTGTGTGAGTGCCTTGATTACACTAGTGCTTCATTTGTATTACTTGTGTGAGTGCCTTGATTACACTAGTGCTTCATTTGTATTACTTGTGTGAGTGCCTTGATTACACTAGTGGTCCATTTGTATTACTTGTGTGAGTGCCTTGATTACACTAGTGTCCATTTGTATTAATTGTGTGAGTGCCTTGATTACACTAGTGGTCCATTTGTATTACTTGTGTGAGTGCCTTGATTACACCAGTGGTCCATTTGTATTACTTGTGTGAGTGCCTTGATTACACCAGTAGTCCATTTGTATTACTTGTGTGAGTGCCTTGATTACACCAGTAGTCCATTTGTATTACTTGTGTGAGTGCCTTGATTACACCAGTAGTCCATTTGTATTACTTGTGTGAGTGCCTTGATTACACTAGTGGTCCATTTGTATTACTTGTGTGAGTGCCTTGATTACACTAGTGGTCCATTTGTATTACTTGTGTGAGTGCCTTGATTACACTAGTGGTCCATTTGTATTACTTGTGTGAGTGCCTTGATTACACTAGTGGTCCATTTGTATTACTTGTGTGCGTGCCTTGATTACACTAGTGGTCCATTTGTATTACTTGTGTGAGTGCCTTGATTACACTAGTGGTCCATTTGTATTACTTGTGTGAGTGCCTTGATTACACCAGTAGTCCATTTGTATTACTTGTGTGAGTGCCTTGATTACACCAGTGGTCCATTTGTATTACTTGTGTGAGTGCCTTGATTACACTAGTGGTCCATTTGTATTACTTGTGTGAGTGCCTTGATTACACTAGTGGTCCATTTGTATTACTGTGTGAGTGCCTTGATTACACCAGTGGTCCATTTGTATTACTTGTGTGAGTGCCTTGATTACACTAGTGGTCCATTTGTATTACTTGTGTGAGTGCCTTGATTACTCTACTGGTCCATTTGTATTACTTGTGTGCGTGCCTTGATTACACTAGTGGTCCATTTGTATTACTTGTGTGCGTGCCTTGATTACACTAGTGGTCCATTTGTATTACTTGTGTGCGTGCCTTGATTACACTAGTGGTCCATTTGTATTACTTGTGTGAGTGCCTTGATTACACTAGTGGTCCATTTGTATTAATTGTGTGAGTGCCTTGATTACACTAGTGGTCCATTTGTATTACTTGTGTGAGTGCCTTGATTACACTAGTGGTCCATTTGTATTACTTGTGTGCGTGCCTTGATTACACTAGTGGTCCATTTGTATTACTTGTGTGAGTGCCTTGATTACACTAGTGGTCCATTTGTATTACTTGTGTGAGTGCCTTGATTACACTAGTGGTCCATTTGTATTACTTGTGTGAGTGCCTTGATTACTCTACTGGTCCATTTGTATTACTTGTGTGAGTGCCTTGGTTACTCTACTGGTCCATTTGTATTACTTGTGTGAGTGCCTTGGTTA
Source organism: Ridgeia piscesae (assembly GCA_025642075.2). NCBI lineage: Eukaryota > Metazoa > Annelida > Polychaeta > Sabellida > Siboglinidae > Ridgeia > Ridgeia piscesae. The sequence continues at coordinate 118,442 of JAODUO010000472.1, forward strand.
CTCTACTGGTCCATTTGTATTACTTGTGTGAGTGCCTTGATTACTCTACTGGTCCATTTGTATTACTTGTGTGAGTGCCTTGGTTACTCTACTGGTCCATTTGTATTACTTGTGTGAGTGCCTTGATTACTCTACTGGTCCATTTGTATTACTTGTGTGAGTGCCTTGGTTACTCTACTGGTCCATTTGTATTACTTGTGTGAGTGCCTTGATTACACTAGTGCTCCATTTGTATTACTTGTGTGCGTACCTTGATTACACTAGTGCTCCATTTGTATTACTGAGCTTAATCGTCGAGGATATTGGCGCATAAGAAATCTTTACTGCTATTATTATTCATCAGCTTGGCCAATGGGTGACGGAATCTGCGCGGTCGTGATGGCCCGGTGCGCTGACGTCTCCAGGTAGGCAGCTTTTCATTGCTCTCTCTGCACGTTGTTTCAGGCTGCAGCGGCCAGTTAGACATCGTGTTCGTCATCGACTCGTCCGGCAGCATCCGCAGCGAACGCTTCCCGAAGGTGCTGAACTTCGTAAACAGCATCGTCGACCAGTACGAGGTGTCGAGTGACGCCACCCGCATCGGCGCCGTCGTCTTCAGCGACAGCGCCTCCGTGCAGTTCCAGCTGAACGCCTACAAGACGAAGCAAGACGTCATGTCGGCCGTTAGCCAGATCAAGTTCATCGGCGGACGAACCAACACGGCCGGAGGTCTCCAACTCATGGTGGGCGTCGCTTCGTTTAAGACATCTCAGTGATTTCCACAAGTCCTACCCGAAAGCGAATTAACGTACTGAACATGTGATATACCTTGTCTCGAGTGAGGCCACTGGGTATTCTACGATCTACCATTCTGTCTGGTGTCTATGCCAGGGGAAGTAAATGATCCCGCACAGGGGGTAAATGTGTAACCTGTAGTGGACTCACAAATTCTAGAGAAGAACAACTCCTGCGATAGCCCAAGTTTGGGCTGTTTGGAGGTAATCACCTGAGACCTGAGATCACATTCAAATCCATCCCGATGTTTTTACTCATGGCCGGGTGGTTTCTTGTTGGTGTCCTCCGACGGTGATCGTATTAAAAATGTATGCTAATATATTCCGTTTAATAATACATTAATGATAAATTATTGTACATAATAACACTATATAAATAAATAATATATACATATATATATATATATATATATATATATATATATATATATATATATATTTGATGTTCACAGAACATTATTTAATTGCATAATTGCATACGCAAACAGAAGGAAACATGTTCATGTCGGAAATACTTGCACGTACTTCTTCCTATGGCAAAATGACAACATGCTGGCTGCAGAAAAACAAACACGTGCTGCTCGCTCTTACAGAAGGACAACATGTTCACGTCGGGCAATGGCGACCGAAGCAACGTCCCGAACCTGGCCATTGTCATCACGGACGGCAACTCCAACATCAACCAACAGAACACGATCCCGTACGCCATCGACGCCCGTATCAAGGGCGTGCACGTCATCGTCCTGGCCATCGGCACCATGCTCAACGAGCTGGAGCTGCGAGGGATGGCGAGCATGCCGGTCAGTCAGAACTACTACGTAGCAAAGAGCTGGAGAAACCTGCCCGACCGGAAGAACGATATGATCCGGAGCACGTGTGACGGTGGGTTCGCTCGTGCCTATGGGCACCTCTTATCGATATCGTCGTCGTAAGCATCATAATTATTATCATCATCACCGTTATCGTGTTCACCAACATTTCCAAACATCATCACCATCTTATTCTTCTTTTCATTAGCGGCGTCGTTTCGTCGTAGTTGTCGATGTCGTCGTAGTCGCCGTCGTCATAATCATTGTCATCATCATCGTTTTCATCAAAACATCATCTATGACAATATAATCATCGTCTTCTTCTCCATCGATGTCGTTGTCATCATCATTATCGATCTCTTCCGGGTGTGGATGCTTTATCATGGACTGTAGATGTAACTTGTTGTATGTTGATAAATAGAGCGTTAGTCCCATTTTCGCTCCACTCAGTGTTCCAATATGACACCAGTGAGAACAGTGATTGTAGTACATTATCAAGAGTTTCACAGGTTCTCGTCATCCAGTCTCGTGTGAGGCTGTGCAACAGTGATCTTGTATAGCGAATATTTATAACCAACATTTGCGATGGTATGTCACGGGATAGACGAGATAACGCAGTACTCTCCAAGAGTCTACTGGGGCCTTTCATATCAAGATGTTGTAATGGCGACAACTGCTGTCCCGGTGTTGTTGTTCCGCTGTTGTGCCGCTTTTGTCTAAAATGTCTAAACTGTATTTCCGTCAGTCGTTGATTTCACTAGCATTAATTAAAAAAACACGTACTCTCTATCATCGCGACGTTGTTTGTGTAAGGCACAAATATTGTAGGAGCAATAGCATGTGTTATTGCTCCTAGTCCTAGTGGGCTTCAGGGTTTGTTGAACATATGTGCAAAGTTTGGGCTTGTAAATGATGTTGAATATAACCCTATCAAGTCGTTGTGTATGGTCTTCAAACCACGTGGTTTTAACCTGAAATGTCCATATATATGTATATATATATATATATATATATATATATATATATATATATATATATATATATATATATATATATATATATATATATGATAGTAATAAAAAGCTTGCATATGTCAAAGAAGCAAAATATTTAGGTGTGATAATATGCAATGACCTGGAAGATGACAGAGATATTTTGAGACATCTTCGTAATTTTTATGCTAGGTCTAATAACAGTATCAGAAAAAATTCACCACTGTTCCGTGGGTGTTAAACTACGTCTGTTTCTTGCATATTGCTGTACAACTTATTGTTGCCAATTATGGGTTAACTTCAATAAGGGCTCTTATTTAAAAGCTAAAGTTGCCTACAACAATATGCATAGACGGATTTTGGGATATAACCGACGGGACAGCGCAAGTAGCATGTTTGCTAATAATGCTATTGATACATTTGACGCCCTATTGCGTAAAAACATTTATGGTTTAAAAAACGCATTTTTAACATAAATAATGACTTGATAAGGGTTATGTACAATTGCTTTGAAATAGTAAATGGCCCAATGTGGATTAGCTGGGCCAATTCGTTGTACACAGTAAATCTGTAAGATAGTCATCATGTCTCGCATATAACTTTATTATTATTTATTTATTATTATATATTTTTTTAAAGTCAGTAAGTTGTTTATATAACTTACTTTTCATAAGGTGTTTATTTACATGAATTAATTGCATATTTATTATACACATCCTGTATATTGCTTATTATTGTATCTGGTTTTTTTAAATTTACATTTATCTAACTTATAACCTTATTTATTTGTTATCTATTAATTTTTTAACATATTTGATCTGTATTAGGCTACTTAGATGTGCTAATGTATGTACCAATTGTATATGGGTTTTTACCTGAAATACATGTATTCGTATTCGTATTCGTATTCGTATTCGTATTCGTATTCGTATTCGTATTCGTATTCGTATTCGTATTCGTATTCGTATTCGTATTCGTATTCGTATTCGTATTCGTATTCGTATTCGTATTCGTATTCGTATCGTATCGTATCGTGTTCGTATCGTACTCGTACTCGTACTCGTACTCGTACTCGTACTCGTATTCGTATTCGTATTCGTATTCGTATTCGTATGTATCGTATTCGTATTCGTATTCGTACTCGTACTCGTACTCGTACTCGTACTCGTATTCGTAAACGTTAGCCTTCGCTGTGTTTTAGACGATAACGAATGCAGCAGCAACCCGTGTAAAAACGGCGGCCGATGCAGGGACTTGCTGAAGCGGTACTGGTGTGACTGTACCGGAGACTATAGCGGAGTCACGTGCAACATACGTAAGTGTTACAGCGCCATCTAGTGTACAGTAGCGATATCCGGGGCTAGTTGTAACTACGGTAAGTTGTAACAGAGGGCTTGCAAACAAAACTGCTAATACAAATTATTCAGCAAGTCGATATTCATCAATATATTTGATTTGAGCATGTGTAATATTACATGAATCCGT
>JAODUO010000472.1:125000-132500 GCA_025642075.2 Ridgeia piscesae
CGTGTGCGTGTGCGTGTGCGTGTGCGTGTGCGTGTGCGTGTGCGTGTGCGTGTGCGTGTGCGTGTGCGTGTGCGTGTGTCGTGTGCGTGTGCGTGTGCGTGTGCGTGTGCGTGTGCGGTGTGCGTGTGTGTGCGTGTGCGTGCGTGTGCGTGTGCGTGTGCGTGTGCGTGTGCGTGTGCGTGTGCGTGTGCGTGTGCGTGTGCGTGTGCGTGTGCGTGTGCGTGTGCGTGGTGTGCATGTATGTATGTATGTATGTATGTATGTATGTATGTATGTATGTATGTATGTATATATATGCATGTATGTATGTATGTTACGCATTATTCGCTTAACGATTTGGAAATTGGGCTACTTACTTACAACGATTTGTCTACATCCCGTTGGGAGTAACGTAGCGCTTTCTTTTATTTCGAAACTAGCCGTGGTGTAACAGTCACTACCGGTTAGTCGATTTTCTTACTGTTACGCTTGTTTTCTGCTTTTGTTTTCTAAGCTAATTTGCGTAATATGCAATTCACCGATAATTCTAGAGGATTTTATGTAATTTCCTACATCCGTAGAAAACATGCTCATTGGTCACACACTTTCGAAGTTAATATTTTGTCTGTTGACCGTCAGATACGAATTAATACTTCGAGAACCTCGGCCATCATTTCATTGTGACTGTATATTGCGTAATCGGATGTCTGGAAATGTTTGCTATTAACATTATTGATATATTTAGCAACTGACGTTTGCGTTTCTTCTGGGTAACAAATCAATATTTTCATTCACCGTTTGTGCCCAATATCAGTAATACTAAGTAATCCGAAAGATGGCGTTACTAGCTATAGCAACGTCTGTTTAATCGAATCGGCGTAACGTATGTTTCGCACCCATACATATCTACTGCCCATAACCCATGGAAAATAGCGTTAACATTAACCTACGATTGGGGGATTGTAACAAAACATCACGTGTTATTTGTAATAAGACGTTGCTATATCTGAGTGGTTGTTAACTGCCAAAGGCAGTTAGCCTTACACCCAGTTATAGTCAAGATAAATTCACCCAATTGCCCGCCGCAGAGCATACTGAACGAAACGCTACACAGGTCGAAGGTTAAACTCATGTCAGCTTTGGTTTTTTCCAGACTGCAGAGTGACAATCACCCAACAGAATCGTCATGCGCAGCGTGAGAAAGGCAAGACGAAATGTGACTACACACTCGCTGGCTTAGATAGTTAGTGCTACCCCCGCCGCGTTCACTGGGTCGCCACCGACGAATGCTTTCAGCAAACTCTATTAACGAAGTAAAAAATATGTAATTAACAATTACCCTAGGTATATTACTAAGAAGTAACTCAGCGTGGAAAATTGCGTCGTGCATAATTCATGACGTAACAATTATTGTTGTATCGTACATTTATGACTGTTGCACAACCTATAATATATATTGTTGAATCGCATGTGTATAGGTTACTTACTATCATAGCGATTATGCGTGACGCGCAACAATGTGTTCAGCGAATGTGTTGAACACGAGAATGCTGAAGTGGTATGTATAGACATGAATTACCAGTAATAGTTCATCTACTCAACGATGGAATTAATATAGCTATGCAATTGTTATGACTCATCAGTAATGCGTGGAAATGTTAGTATAATTCCAAATCGGAGTCATTGTTTTCAAACAATTTAAACAATTAAACTAGGTTTATCGTGAATAGACTTCAAACCGCAGTCGCTTATCATGCGTCCGGTAATGTATGCGCGGTAAAGTAGCAAACAAACAAAACGAATAATTGTTATGTTTTTTACGTGGTGGCAGGTTTACCGTTTAGGGGCCGACTAGGTCGGGCCAATGCAATGTAAGGCAGATAATTGCAGGACCTTTATTCAGCGTTGTATAAATATGAACGACAACTTCCAGTGGGTTTTTTAAATGTTGCGTGTTTACGAAGCTCTTGCTCCAAAGAGCATCAGAGCAACTTGCGTTAGGGAACTGGACGATGTCTTAACAAACGATAGCTTTTGTACTGTGGATGTATTTGTAGTTATGCTCACTCAATCAGCTGGCGTAAGTAAACACGAATGAGGGAATACTCTTTTGTTGTCTGTGCATTATTTCATAAAGACCTCCAACTAGATCCTCTTACAAACACGAGCAAATTCATTAACTATATTTAACATGTACTAAGAACTGTACACAACTGAGCATAAATCTAATTTTTAAATATGCATAAGTGACAATGCCAAATGTTCACATTATTTCCATAATTGCTTATAAATACCACATTGCTAGCTTATCATATCCAGCCTATATTATGCAATGTGACACCTTAGAAAAGAAACGTTATTCTTCCACTTATCAACATTCTTGAAGACAAATTTTCGTGGCAATCGCTTACATAGACATGGAGTAACAGAACACGTATTCCCAATTATTTTGTAAATATGTCGTAGTAATATGTATTTGAACAACCTGCACACGTGACAAATGACGGCTTCTGGTGATTGTTTACGATACGTAATCTCAATGACTTTTTCATAGTCAGCAAATGTGCCAACATTTAAGTCGCCGACACAGCTACCGCTGGCTCGCTGTCTGTGGCAACGTTAACAACTTTTGTCACCGTCAGATATTCGGTTCATGTTCACATAAAAAGTTGACTTCGTCCTCTGTTTCCCTAATGTATGAAAGAAACCATTGTTAAATAAGGAGGATTGGATGTACGTCCTAAGGCATTAGCATTCAACAAGATGCCTGCTTGTTTCCGCCATTCTGTTCTTTAGTGTTGGCGCGTTATATTCACCCGTACACAGAGGGGCAGAGGGTGGATCACACAGAGGGACAGAGGGTGGATCACACAGAGGGACAGAGGTGGATAGAGGGTGGATCACACAGAGGGGCAGAGGGTGGATCACACAGAGGGGCAGAGGGTGGATCACACAGAGGGACAGAGGGTGGATCACACAGAGGGACAGAGGGTGGATCACACAGAGGGGCAGAGGGTGGATCACACAGAGGGACAGAGGGTGGATCACACAGAGGGACAGAGGGTGGATCACACAGAGGGACAGAGGGTGGATCACACAGAGGGGCAGAGGGTGGATCACACAGAGGGGACAGAGGGTGGATCACACAGAGGGACAGAGGGTGGATCACACAGAGGGACAGAGGGTGGATCACACAGAGGGAGCAGAGGGTGGATCACACAGAGGGACAGAGGGTGGATCACACAGAGGGACAGAGGGTGGATCACACAGAGGGACAGAGGGTGGATCACACAGAGGGACGAGGGTGGATCACAGAGGGACAGAGGGTGGATCACACAGAGGGACAGAGGGTGGATCACACAGAGGGACAAAGGGACAGAGGGTGGATCACACAGAGGGACAGAGGGGCAGAGGGTGGATCACACAGAGGGACAGAGGGACAGAGGGTGGATCACACAGAGGGAACAGAGGGTGGATCACACAGAGGGACAAAGGGACAGAGGGTGGATCACACAGAGGGACAGAGGGTGGATCACACAGAGGGACAGAGGGACAGAGGGTGGATCACACAGAGGGACAGAGGGTGGATCACACAGAGGGACAGAGGGTGGATCACACAGAGGGACAGAGGGTGGATCACACAGAGGGACAGAGGGTGGATCACACAGAGGGGCAGAGGGTGGATCACACAGAGGGACAGAGGGTGGATCACACAGAGGGACAGAGGGTGGATCACACAGAGGGACAGAGGGTGGATCACACAGAGGGACAGAGGGTGGATCACAACATAGAGGGACAGAGGGTGGATCACACCGAGGGACAGAGGGTGGATCACACAGAGGGAGAGGGGACCACAGAAGGGGGATCACACAGAAGGACAGAGGGAGGATCTCACCGAGGGACAGAGGTTGGATCACACCGAGGGACAGAGGGTGGATCACACAGAGGGACAGAGGGTGGGTCATACAGAGGGACAGAGGGTGGATCACACCGAGGGACAGAGGGTGGATCACACAGAGGAACAGAGGGTGGGTCACATAGAAGGACAGAGGATGGGTCACACAGAGGGACAGAGGGTGGATCACACCGAGGGACAGAGGGTGGGTCACACCGAGGGACAGAGGGTAGATCACACAGAAGGACAGAGGGTGGATATCAACGAGGGACAGAGGGTGGATCACACCGAGGGACAGAGGGTAGATCACACAGAAGGACAGAGGGTGGATATCAACGAGGGACAGAGGGTGGATCACACAGAGGGACAGAGGGTGGATCACACAGAGGGACAGAGGGTGGGTCACACAGAGGGACAGAGGGTGGATCACACAGAGGGACAGAGTGTAGGTCACACAGAGGGACAGAGGGTGGATCTCACCTAGGGTCTAGGGACAGAGGGTAGGTCACACAGAGGGACAGAGGGTGGGTCTCACAGAAGGACAGAGGGTGGATCTCACCGAGGGACAGAGGGTGGATCACACAGAGGGACAGAGGGTGGGTCATACAGAGGGACAGAGGGTGGATCACACCGAGGGACAGAGGTTGGATCACACAGAGGAACAGAGGGTGGGTCACATAGAAGGACAGAGGATGGGTCACACAGAGGGACAGAGGGTGGATCACACCGAGGGACAGAGGGTGGGTCACACCGAGGGACAGAGGGTAGATCACACAGAAGGACAGAGGGTGGATATCAACGAGGGACAGAGGGTGGATCACACCGAGGGACAGAGGGTAGATCACACAGAAGGACAGAGGGTGGATATCAACGAGGGACAGAGGGTGGATCACACAGAGGGACAGAGGGTGGATCACACAGAGGGACAGAGGGTGGGTCACACAGAGGGACAGAGGGTGGATCACACAGAGGGACAGAGTGTAGGTCACACAGAGGGACAGAGGGTGGATCTCACCTAGGGTCTAGGGACAGAGGGTAGGTCACACAGAGGGACAGAGGGTGGGTCTCACAGAAGGACAGAGGGTGGATCTCACCGAGGGACAGAGGGTGGATCACACAGAGGGACAGAGGGTGGATCACACCAAGGGACAGAGGGTGGATCACACAGAGGGGCAGAGGGTGGATCACACAGAGGGACAGAGGGTGGGTCACATAGAGGGACAGAGGGTGGGTCACATAGAGCGACAGAGGATGGATCACACAGAGGGACAGAGGGTGGGTCACATAGAGCGACAGAGGATGGGTCACACAGAGGGACAGAGGGTGGATCACACAGAGGGACAGAGGGTGGATCACACAGAGGGACAGAGGGTGGGTCACACAGAGGGACAGAGGGTGGATCACACAGAGGGACAGAGGGTAGGTCACACAGAGGGACAGAGCGTGGTAGGTATTAATCTGTTCATTATTGCAAACAAATAAGCATGTTGTGAGCATGTGCTTACTTAAGCCTGAACATATTCCTGGTAATTTGACTGTAGATCTGTATCGTTCACAAAGAGTAAGGTCCATCGGTTATGTAATTTGACTGTAGATCTGTGTCGTTCACAAAGAGCAAGGTCCATCGGTTATGTATCGCTGCGCGGAAAATCCAATCAAGCGTGACACCGTTCCATTAGACATGTCCCCTGCAGTCATGCATGTCGAGCGCTGTCCTCCCTTCATTTCGTACACAAATAGCACCGCTAATGCCTAAGTGTGGCACTGGATGGAAAACACAGACAAATGTTATCAAGTGTGAAAGAACGCCATTTCTCCTGATTCGGCCATGTTGCCCTTCGTGATACCCTTTGAAAAGTTCTCACGCAGTACACATTATTTGTTAGAACTCGGTCGAGCCGCAAGAAGAATACACCTGCTTCATGACTCGACGGACACGACTGGTATGTCCAAAATCGTACAGAACCTGTCTCACAAGACCGACGGCAGAGGTGCCGGCAAGCGATTGTCGTTTATATGGCACGTCTATGGTGTGGCTATCATCATATAAACAGACGTGAGTTGGCTATAACGTAAATGTTGATAACATTATGTATAGCATAAATGCATATTCGAAACTGCGTACGTATCTCTACATAAATAGCGCAGATACAGCGTCCAATTATAGCGATTACGTACACTCAAAACTTCGAAACAAGTGCAATAAGTACACAAAAGCAACACGGAGCGTGTCACACGTCTGGGTGTTTGTTAGTCACAACAGCATACAGTAGCGACGAGCGAAGTTTTTAAATTGTGACCTACCTCGGTGATGACTCAGATATACGGGTATGTTTACTTTAAGGACCTGGATCCACCAAACAGTGTTTCGAGGTGGGGGCGGAAAGGTTGCGTTCCAACAAATTTCGCTTAAGGCGAAGCAGTTATTCACATATGGTGTGTATTAGGTAGATATGGTAGATATTTAATTCGAGACATCCACAATTTTCGCTGCAGATGTTGCGTTTTTGAACGAATGGTGTATGGAATGGTGTGTGTGTGTGTGTGTGTGTGTGTGTGTGTGTGTGTGTGTGTGTGTGTGTGTGTGTGTGTGTGTGTGTGTGTGTGTGTGTGTGTGTGTGTGTGTGTTTGTGTGTGTGTGTGTGTTTGTGTGTGTGTGTGTGTGTGTGTGTGTTGTGTGTGTTGTGTGTGTGTGTGTGTGTTGTGTGTGTTTGTATTTGTGTGTGTGTGTGGTTGTGTGTGTGTGTGTGTGTGCGTGCGTGCGTGCGTGCGTGTGCGTGCGCGTGCGCGTGTGCGTGTCGTGCGCGTGCGCGTGTGCGTGTGCACGTGAGCATCGTGCGCGCGTACGTATGTTTATTTGAGCTTAAATGTGTGGCTGTGCCATGTATAAATATTGTTTAAGTGTCTACACACGATGAAATGGTCAAGTGGTATATTTTGGGGGATTTTCCAGAGTTGTAACTTTCACCTTTGTCTGATACTAACACTATCCGACCAAATAATTATCATCGCGCCAAACAACGCTACTCCTAACGTAACTCTAATAAGCACCACTTTCGTGGGAACCCTTTCCCCTTATCTCCTATCGTGGCCGGCTAAAGTTTCGACATTGTCACTGCCATATAGTAATCGACGCCATATCTAGCTTTCGACAAACCGGAGTGACAGGTTTTGCCGCGCCAACTAGTCGTCCTAGTTCGAACAAAACGACTGTATCACCTGTCATACCCTCAAAGGAACTATAGCGATTGTCAGCGAGATACGCTGTGGAATTCGCCTTTTTCAATCGTCACGCATTCGCGTACGTCGTACGAGCTTCTGGACTGATTCTGCAGCTGCTAATTGTCGCATTGTGTTTTGTATTGTATTTATTCGGCATGATGTTAACATACGCAGTTGTCATTGTATCTTAGCTGACAAATGCTATCTTCACGTTACCAGCCATTCTCTGTTCTCTGTTTGGTCAATATATGAATGTCCACACGTCGCTGGAGCAGGTATATCAGCAGTACTTTAACCGGTCGTCATCGTCAAAAGCAGCAGCTGTACCAGCAACAACATGTACACACTGACACACATACAACTACCAATAAACATAACGGCACAACCTACAAGCAACCAGAAAG
>JAODUO010000472.1:137500-155000 GCA_025642075.2 Ridgeia piscesae
TCATTGTACATTGTTTAATTAGCCACCACATGGCAACGTTTTAAAGCAACGGGTCGACGAGCAAGTATCGAGACAGAAATTGGGGTCGCCGCAAGGTAAGGTGAAGAACCGGTTCTTCAAACCAAAGCCAAATACGCTCACGAATTCTCTGTATCGTCCTTAAAATGTCGTTAAGTGTTCTGATGCAAGACGAACACAGAGCTGCTGTTTATGTTATATGTTCAGCAAAGAAAAGAAGGAAACGGGAAACTGATCAAGCGTGCGTAGTAAAACAGACAGTGAATAGAGTAACAGTCCATGTCAGATGATTGTAAAGTGTGCCTGGCTGAGCAAGCGGTCAGCTTTATACTCGACCTGTAAAGTTGGTCATGTACGTGGCAACAGGAGCTAAAATATACATGGAAACATGTTATATGTCGGGTTTCTGCTTGCGCAACACCCAACGTACGTTACAAATAAATTGCAAGAAAACAACATAGGAAATACGTAAATGGTCATATGTTTACATGATATATATCGAATGTATATTAGCGTACGAGGAAATGTGTTATTTCTACTGATCGCCTTGGACCTTCAGTATTTCCGCTGACATTTTAAATTCTATGTTTATATTTCCTATCAAGTTTGACATTTTCTTGAGTTTGGAATTGGTGTCGTCCTAGATAGGGGATTACATGAACTGAACACAATGCATGCCGATTGTGTATACCTTTAAACGGTAGAACAGCATGGGTGTGATTCCAAAAGCTGCCGCATATTTCAAAACGGCAACTAACACATTCAAGTGTAAATGCACAAATGTCGTCAATCGATGGATCAAAAGCTTCCTTGACCGCGTGCCATCTGAGTTGCAATTGCGTTAACGTGTTCTCTTTTTGCAGGCTGTTCTAAGAATCAATCTTGTTGTCACGTTTAGTATATATCTGTGGAACTCTGAGAGCAGTATCATGATGACCTCACAAACGTCGAATTTGCGTTCGGCGTAATTACAGTCCACCATGACACGCCACGCGGCCACGGTGCTGGCGCTAAACATGTGCAAACGGCGCACGTCGTGAATACAACTTGCAAAGTAACATTCCACAATGTACGGCAACACCAGTTATTCCGCCTTTACGGGCGCCTATCAATGTTCAAGTGCACTGCAGGTAAAACCCATTCAGACTCGCTGGCCCTTATCCGTTCCGATTTCCCAGTCATCCGCGTCTTGTAGGGTGTTGAAAAAGCTGCCTGGCACCTTGATCTAATCGACCCCTGGCGTCAGCGCAGCAGTCGTCATTCATATGATCGTCGTTTAAAGTGAGCAACTGATCGCTTTGTGGTCACAGTGCCGTGGAACTGCCCAAGAGGAGACTACGTGGAGAATCGCTTCCCAGGATCGGCGCTGCAGGAAGGTAAGGATTGCAAACGTGGAGACGCGGGAATTGTACACATGCAACGTTGTAAATATTCTATACAGCAGCACGGCTTTCCATCGCAGTGTGAACTGGTCTACGAAGTTGTTTTACGTGGGAATCAAGTGTGTTTAAGCATGATCATTAATCGAGGAACGGCAACGCCTTGTTAGGTTTGAGCGGAACTGAATAACTTCTTTGAAAGTGTAGTTCCTTTCGTGAATACCTGCGCACATATGACATACGCGTACGATTGAAGCAGGAAAGAATATATTCCAGAAATATAGTTTCTCGATTGTAGTATTGTCTATATGATGCGTTATTATACATAGTAATGTAATGCAACGATACGTATGGCTATGGTAAATGGTATGTTTTGTTGGCTTAAGTATAATACCATAACATTGTCTGTTCGCCAAACTTATTTTGTTAGTTCGTCAGCCATTGTTTCCACTACAAGCCTCTCTAACTTCACCCAGTCACATTGTGTTCGCCTTCTTCTTCGTCGTCTTACGTGCGATTTTGTTGTGGATTCTACGGTTACGTTGCTCGAACTGCTATTCTCGCGAGGTGCCACGCCCACCTAATATTGCTGTTGTGATCTCCTTAATATATGTTGGACACCTGTTTTATTTGTGTGTTCATAACTGTGTCATTGTTGGTGATTCATGCCAGCATCCGTTTGGTTATAATTGCAATGCAACTCTTTTTTAGTTCTGTTTACTCGTAGTTATGGTCCATGTTTCCGCTCAAGTATAATACAACTGTAACCATGTTCCTTGTAAGATGTGGGAATATATTGATAGGCCAGGAATTCTATTGTCGGACTATGCTAGACACTAGCTCTGGTTACATATGTCGTCTTCTTCGTGTTAACGCAAATAGTCTACTTTCTCTGCCAACATTATTTGTCAGTTCAGTGAGGTCCTTTTGATTATATAATTAGCCTCGTACAGAGCATAGCGTAATGACACGGTATTTGGAGACTCGGGTTTTCAAGTGACGTCGTTGTTTGAATGTAAATGTATACTGCCATTTCGACGTTTAAATATCAATAGCACCGTTGTTACTAATTGATCATAATTATGAGTGAGAAACATATTTAGATATTGATTTCTTTTACATGTCTGATGTTGGGTTTATCGTATGGAAGATACTCACCAGTGCACCGAGCTCAAAAGGACTAATTAGATATGTTCCTGATTTGCCGTACTGTTTGGTATACGTACGTACCACTGTCCGCATAAACCCTGTTTTAATAAACGCTTTCACTGGGGGCGGCTGGCATCAACTCAAAGTATCTTATTTACTTATATGTGATTTGTAAAATGGTAACGTTATCCTCAAAGAGAACTCGTTCATTTCATTTTGTTAGCATATATAGGATGCAACATTCCTCGGCTTCTTCCGTATGTCAGAAACATAATTGACACTTGAAGTAAATGTGTTATTTGACTTGAAAACGATGTTTTGTTTTCCCACCGATACGTTGTTGGCAGTAAATACTATGAGAAGATAAACGAAATTTGTGTAAGAACTGCACCCCGTTGGTCTAAGTACATCTATGATTGTTCACATATCATAACAAATATAGTATTAGTATTATACATTTAATCTATATTTAAAAGGAAAGAAAAACCGAAAACAGTGAAACATGCGGATGTAAAATTATCACAATAATTGTACAATTCTTTAGCATCTCATTGATTGTACATTTTGCCGTGTAAGTGTTAGTAATATACATTTTTGAAATGCTATTGGTAATGGCGAAGTTTTGTTGTGCGAAACACGTTTAAAACATATTCACGTTGGTTACATTTGAAAATATTACTCACATATTAATACTTTTTTCTAGTAGGTAATACATTCAAAATAAAATACTTTTTCTGTCTGATTCGTTAAACATCATGCTTTCAAACCAACAAATGTTTGCGCAATTCTAACGCGCCACCGGAGTCGTTTAGATGAGTGTAATCACACGTGACTAATGCACCCACGTCTGACAAACATAACTGCATTCGTGGTTTCAACATTAATTACGTCGACAGCTGAGGGTATGCATTAGTTTGCAACGTATACCTAAATAATTGCCAGTGTGTGTGTGTGTGTGTGTGTGTGTGTGTGTGTGTGTGTGTGTGTGTGTGTGTGTGTGTGTGTGTGTGTGTGTGTGTGTGTGTGTGTGTGTGTGTGTGTGTGTGTGTGTGTGTGTGTGTGTGTGTGTGTGTGTGTGTGTGTGTGTGTGTGTGTGTGTGTGTGTGTGTGTGTGTGTGTGTGTGTGTGTGTGTGTGTGTGTGTGTGTGTGTGTGTGTGTGTGTGTGTGTGTGTGTGTGTGTGTGTGTGTGTGTGTGTGTGTGTGTGTGTGTGTGTGTGTGTGTGTGTGTGTGTGTGTCTCGAATGTCATACACAATTTAACATGTGTTCATAATAAGAGATAGGATTATATGACATAAAGAACGACCTTGACCTATGCTCTCACATGGCGTTGTTGCATGGTTAAAACATGACGAAAGATTAAAACACCTTTTGTGCTGCAGCGTCGGTCACCATGGCTAGTTTAGATTCCGTGTACATGTAGGAACACCGCTTATAACAGGATTAATAATGACTATCGACAACACATTGTTTCTTGCAAGAACCGGAATGAACTATTTACTACAAACGTCAACGGTGGGTTGCAGTCATTCCGCTGACCTAGACAGTCTAGCTGGATGCAGGCCTAGGTGCGGTTCTCGATAAACGGGTCTAAAAAGGTTGCACAAAAGAATTCATCGGAAGCGGACAAACAGGTTCTAAAAGTATACGTGTGGCTGTGTTTCGTAGAAATGCTGCATTCGCACAGACCAGAAGTCATAATTACGGTCGCAGCTCAGCTGTGCCAACGCAATCAAGTGTAATCAGTACACCCATGTCATGTTCTCTGGAGCGCGTCTACATGGCGTGTTGGCATCTAGACGCCTGGTGTGATCTCGTGTTCACCGATTGAGACCCTGGCGTGTGTGGGCGGCACGCCGTGTTCTCTGTGCGGTAAGAGCTATTGTTCTCAGCTGTTATCTGCCAATATCGGTCGTGCACTTCTGCCCTATCGAGATCGTCCTGTATATCACTATGATATAACTATCTTTGATTTAATCTTCCTTTTCTCAACTTATCATACTTGTCTGTTTTCCATTCATTTATGGTATGCATATATCCAGTATTATTAATATGTACTTTCTATCCCAGTCAGCTATACTCATCCAGCTCTATTCTCAAGTGATTCATTATCTGTCTAGTTGTCTTCTATATTCTACTTTGGTTTGCTGTGTCAGTTTAAATGTTCATGCAACTGCCTTTCACTGCAGTAACTTCTCTTTGTTTACCTATGTTAGTGCAGGTGTCCCTCCAGATAACATGCTCATGTCACGTAGCTTACAACACTGTGTTCTTTTGTTGTTCCTTTAGCTGTCTGCTCATACAATACCACCCCCTTTCTGCCCCTCCTTGTTTGTGCAATCTTCTGTACCGCTTTTATACTATCCATTATTTCACACAGTTCCACAAGATGCAAACAAACTTGTACTTATTTAATTGTTCCATCCAAGATTAATTACGTCCACCTCACGACCAACTATTTATCTAGGGCTCAATAATGCAGTAATTAGAGCAATCGATTCGTATTTTTATATATTCTGGGGTCTAAAATCCCTTTTTGGCTTTTCAAAGTCTGGCCGAAGCCGTCCGTTCTACTTAGCTCCTATTCACTGACTATATGAATGAGTAACTGGTTCTACACACTGAGGGGTATTTGTGTGTGAATACCCTTCACGCAGTAATTGCAGGTGTTGCTGAAGGCACAAAGCAATCGAGATGGTGATCGCGCGTAAACATGCCTTTATGTTACAAAAGGTGCATTATAAAGCGTATCTGACAGTAACAAGATCTTGATGGTATGCTTTATAGAGACTCATCATTTATGTTTTACGCTACGTTAAACAGCTCAATACTCTTCTCAAGCTAACAGTTGTTACTTTATTGTTACACTGACCTCTGTGCTTCTATAAAAATGTCTAACAGTGTTCTAACGAAATGAGTCGTATGTCAGCGAACTTGATTTCGAGAAAACACCGCATAAACATGCAACGATGGATTTCGACGATTTTTACTTTTTGTCACCAAAGTATACTTTGGTATCTTTTTTGTCAATTGGCAATGCTTATTTCTCGTTTATATTATTATTTAGTAAATTTTATAGCCTTTTTAGACACACTATGTAACATTTCACGCATGAATTTCGTAAAACAGAACCTCTAAATCGCACTAGTTCATGCCGCATTCTTTGGGGTTTCCCTCAACGCATGGCGGACTTATTTGGTACTACAGGAAAGCCCTGGACGCCCTCTTTCGGATTCTTGTAGTAGAAATTCCCACTGACGTCAGTGTAAGCCAATAGCAGCGCCTAATGCGAGAGGCCTATCTGTGAATAAACGTCACTAGACGCCGTGAGGAGCTGACAGCGGGGCCCTGATTGGCTTAGAGCTGTGCGCGCAAGCGCAGTGCGCTCTCGCTAGCCGTAAACAGTCGTGGAATTGATCGGGTCGCTGCTACAAAACATTGATAAATACTCGTATTGTGTTGTAATAATTTTAGTAAATAGTTAGCATGATATATCTTCGACAGCGAACATGCCTTTGGTAGTTTATTTCGAATGCATCAAATGGAGTAATAGAAGCAAAACGGCCGATTTTGGATCGACAATGTACTCGACTGCGTGCTTATGTGACCGCGAACTTCAAATGCGTTTTTCTCCGTTTGAAACTTTCTACCCTAGGCATGTTCAGCGTTCAATAACTTTGGCTGTGTGTGAGATATCTCCATAATTTTTATACCGTTGGAAAGATTAACACATCTTCTTTCCAATGGTGTGACTAACTCAATTTAAATTTTTTTTGACATACAACTCATTTCGTTAGAACACGTCACTGTTACCTATCGTAACATAATATACCACGAAGTTCTTTCAATCCGCACCAATCCATGCAGTGGCAAATACGGTAAATACATTTCAAAACGATGCAGATCGATAATAACAATGGTCGATAACGTATCACTGAGTGACAATGTTACAACTGTATCCAGTAACACTTACTAAAGCATACTTATTGGTTGCCATACTGACAGTTACGATGTTGTCAAGATGAATGATTTTTATATTGGGTTACACCCGTAGACCAAACAACACAATTCCACAATGTTGACATTAAAGTCGTACCCGTGCCTATATAATATTTGCTATAGCCAGTTACAGCGTTGAATGCATAACAACAATGTAAGTCCACTGACGTAACCTGAAGACAGACTGCAGCAAACAAATAAAAAGCCAAGCTAACTACCTTTGTGTTTTTTCTCACAAATATTGAAACTTTCTGGATGAAAGGATAACCGCGCAAGGAAAGGATGATTATACAAATAGGTAATTGGATTTCGGTGTGCGAGAGGAAATAAGTTGCTTTAGATTTAGCATGTAAATACATGATGCTATTGATATCAGTTGTATTCGATGTTTCGCCAATTACAAAACCAGATTTGAAAATACAGTAGTTGCCCCGCAGCAAAGACAACAGTATATTTCATGCGAAAACACATTTATTTAATTGTCATTCACAAGTTGAAATAATTACAGAGGATACATATTCTTGTCCGGCGTTGGTTTGCAAGGAAGCTTCTGCTAGACATGCTATATACAAGCTTGATGTTTACATTTACTGGAATGAATAAATAATGTAAGTATTCTGTTGTATATATCAGTAGAAACCAATGGCATAAGAACAAGAGATAAGAGGTAGAGAGAGGTCTAGAAAACATATATGTTTCTGCCCCTTCGCCCTCAATAAATCAGATATTTCGGCGAGAGGGCTTGTTAAAAAAACATTTACCCCCATACCCATCACATTCATTTAAATAACTTATAATATCACTTGGAATGTGCCCTAACCTACACAGTGAAAAAGGCCCATGGTCAACCCTAATTACCTGACTGGAGGTAGCGGGTGTATGGTGCTTCCATTGATGGGCCGCTTATCACCTATTCACTTATTTATTTGACACCGTCAGTGATACTGCTTTGCATGATCGTAATCGGTTCTTATAATAGAGCACACCCCCCTACATTGGCATTACAAGTGCATTGTGTATCTCACTAAGCGTCTGGTTACAACGTAAGGCATTTACCCTGCTAAATGAGACGGTCTCCGTTCAGGCAAAGTGTAAAATTAGACCAAGACAGCATTAGTCTTCGAGAGTCTGAACAAAACATGTGGTATTTAGAAGTCATCAAGTAAGTTGTTCTTGAACTGTTGACGAAAGGTTGCGTATATAATTCCGCAGAGGTAAAATCAGTGACTGATGTGCTAACGAAACTCGACATAAATGTTTTACGATTTGAAGTAATAGTTTAATATCCTTGGCAACCATTTTCGTCTACCTCAATACCGCAATAAGAACTTCAGGTTTTACAAAGTGAAATACTATTAATATGCATTATTGTGTGATTTGTTGTGTCATTTAATTAGTTCCATTACTACACATGAGCCAAACGCTGCCCATGTGTACGACTCGTCATGTATAAGGTTGAAGATTGCGTAAAAATAGATCCGGTTACTGCCTTGTTGTACCAGTTCATATACCGCCCTCGTCGTAGGTGATTGTATCATTCATATATGTTAAATACGTGAAGAAACCAGCCGATACAGGTTTTGAGAAGTTAACAAGCGGAGACAATTCGAATAATCCCACGTCTAGACAGACTACCTACATGCATCTGAAATGCGCATCGCGTACGCTCCGATAATTATAGCAGCAGGGTTTGTATCATCATCCGTTTCGTGTTGCATGCTTCATTGATTAATGGCTACGCCACAGCTGTTGTTCTGGTGAACTTTGTCTCTGTGACAATACGTCTCGATCCGCAACAAAAACCTACTCTCAATCGATGTATCCCATTGATGACACGTTCTCTAAAAGAAACAGTATAAACGTGATAGATAAAGAGGTTTTAGGGTGTGATCTCAAGTATGGCCAGTTTGTTTGTGATAAGGGTCTTTTCATCGAAGAGGGTTTTTCAATAGCCTAAATAGACGCGGATGGAACTGACATAACCGGTTTTGTTGGTTCAGGCATCGTTCGTTCACAACACGCGAGAAACGACTTCAAGATGTATTATGTTTACGGTGTGCTGCCGTACCCGAATGGAAAAGCGGGTTCATGATTTGAAAATTTGGCTGTTCAAGTTTATGGTTACTTTCGGCTATTCCAGCCTTTTGGGTCTTGTCATGATTTTAGCAAGTGTAAATAGCTTAATTTATTTATGGACTATATGAAATGTTCTTTCCGATTTAGCTTAATGAACATAACGAGTAGATTACTGTGGTAATCATGGTGAATCTTACAGAAACAAAACATTGAATTAGACAATTCATCAGAAACTATATTTGCGGGTGATGACATAAATCCTTTCAAGCAATTATCTGTTGTTATTTTATATTGCATTTTACCGCGTCCAGGACATTCAGGCTAGTTATTAGTATTTCAAAAACATGACATAGTTGAATCTAGACCACCAAAATAGACAATTCTGGGAAGACAGTACTGTCAAAGCTTCACATTTGATCGCATAAGCGTTTCGCAAAGATTGTAATCTAGTGTTAAATTCACTCTTCGTGCAGATAGCCTATTTCATAAAACAAAGAGTTTTATAACTCTAGTGTTTTCGCTGCAACAACAACAAATCGTCAAAAGAGTATGTGACATCTTTGTCACATTAATATGAATAATAAAAAACACATATACTGCGTTTTCGTGTAGAGACTACCCGAAATGCCCTTTGTTTGTTTCTATTAATTTTATGACCAAATATGCTCTGTCGAAGCTAATGCCTGGCTTGTCATTCCTGACCTTACTAAACTACCAAAGCAGCGCTCCTACTACAAAACTCCTACAATTTCGGAACGGTTTCTTTCTAAGATTTCTTTGAACTACGCATGAGAACCGAACAGGAATGTTTCGGTAAGAACGTTGTCCTCTTTTTATATTAACGATTGTTATGACGAAAAAAGAACATAAGTAAAACAACTCAACGCATGTCTACGGGTCGTCTTATGAAAAACGTAACTAGAACGTACTGGAATCATAAAAGGCAGGCGCGTTTTATGTGTCTTACGTTGAAGCTGCTAGGGCATTGTCGTTCCGCCTACCCACTCTAGGCCACCGTTCCACGCGGCTGAACTTAACCCGTTTCGTCGCACATAGTAATGACGCCACGACAGCCTGTCAACCAGTCGTGAAAGGAGGTAACTAGATACCTACCTACGTCACGAGTGACAGAATTCCTAGAGTATGCATTTCAGTAAATTAAACTATCGTCTTCGTTCACATCATTAGCCGTAGTGCGATATAGACGTGAAGAATAGCAGAAATAGTTAGTATTCGCAAGTTATCATTCCTGCAATATTGTATTGAGCTTGATAATTACACAATATAAGTAGTTTCGTATTACCCGTTTGACGTTACCTTCTGCGCACGATGAGTTAGAGTTGTCCCGATATTAGATTATTGTATAAGAAGATCCTAAACATTAAGTTGTTTCTCGGATCGCAGTGATGGCAATCGTAACCGAACGACAGACGACTATATTGTAGACCACAATTAATTATTTGCAACGACATTGACATTATATTCGTGCGATGTACGTGCCTATGTGCAGGCAAGTCACACGTTTCTAGGTTTGAATAATAGTCACCCAAATCTAATGTTCTTCCCTGTGATCACAATCGATAAGAGGATTAGACATTGTGAATTATCTACTCAACCTGACCTACTTGACTTAAAGTTAAACGCATAGGCCAATTTGACCATTCGCTGGTCTTTTGGTTGTCACATCTCTGCCATTTCCTTCTGTCTAGGGCACACCGGTCTGGTGACAACTACGGGAATCTACACAATACCTTCACATTTCTCAGTCGTTTTTGTGTAATATGATCTTGAAAAATCTCCTCGCTATGTTCTGCATCATTACCCAATGCACACAGCATTTCGCCGAATGGAACAATATTACCTCTATTGGAGATATGCTGTAGTAACTGGTCTGGCACTGAAAGATACGGTTAAGCAATGGTCTAGAATCACACCAGAAAACACGTAATCATAGACAGTCGTGCATAGCACCGATGTGCATCTACCTTGTCAGCTGAGCGCATTTGGTTAGTACTAGAGCGTCGAACACTCAACTAAAAGAACCTGGGTTCGAATCCTGGGCTGTTGTGTAGAACCGTGGGCAAGTTCGTTCCCTCTACGTTGCCCCAGTTCACTCAGCTACATGACTGGTTGAATGGCTATAGAGATTGGTGGATCTTTATGTATGTCGTCGCTCATTAGTTGAATCCTGGTTAAATAACTCCAAGTAAAATCGAGAGGGAGTAAAATATACAGCGCTTTGGTCAGTGATGGGGTTTGAAGAATGCGCTATATGTGAGCCTACCTTGGAATAACTACAAGCTGCACAAATGAAAGACAGCTCACAAAGCGAGTCGCTATTCTGGCGGAAACAACTTGTTTTGTTTATTTCTATATTGGTTGGTTGCCATTACGTCTCAAGAAACGTAAACAGCGAGAACAGTCTTGCCATAAGACAACGTGGCGCGGACGAAATTTGTGAAACTTTGATGTTCTGTGTGTTAACCATTTTGCTCTTTGTCAGTCTTTGCTATATCAAGAAGTGCTTAATCGTTCTCTGGAGTAACTGTCGCATATTGCTAACCTATTAAAAATGTGCCTGATATGGCGGGCGCCGCTACCAATATAGGCACCATCGGGTCACCACAAAAAGGACACAGCGTGCTCATTGACTTGCATCAAAGCTGTCAAATATTACCGTATAATGGAGGCAAATGCAATGGAGGCAAATAGGTCATCTGGGTTTCCGTTGTACATGTAAATAACACTGAAAAAACTCAACTAATTTCTGCCGCCCGCAGCTCGACGCTGTCTGTGTTGCGGCAAAAATAGGTCACGCGCCGTGCACTGGCGCTATATACAATGGGTCTCTTTGACGAGGAATTAGCAGGGAATGTGAGTTGACGGGGGCTAGTTCTTGTGAAAACACGCACGTGCCTAGGAGTCTGTGTCAACAACGTGGAAATAACTGGCCTAAGAAAAACGACAAGCTGTCAACTAGCCGGGTTGACAAGTGTCTTCGCCTACATCGACTGGCACAATACACTATTTGACTCACCTGGCGGACACTCCGATAACTTCGACAAAACGCTAGTCACTAGAGGACGACAGTGATTCGATGTGTATATGGGAAGGCAATGCTAGTGGTCCCATTTTCACTATTGTTAATATCTAAAAAATTAAAAGTTAAAATGGTTTATATCACCACACACACACACACACACACACACACACACACACACACACACACACACACACACACACACACACACACACACACACACACACACACACACACACACACACACACACACACACACACACACACACACACACACACACACACACACACACACACACACACACACACACACACACACACACACACACACACACACACACACACACACACACACACACACACACACACACACACACACACACACACACACACACACACACACACACACACACACACACACACACACACACACACACACACACACACACACACACACACACACACACACACACACACACACACACACACACACACACACACACACACACACACACACACACACACACACACACACACACACACACACACACACACACACACACACACACACACACACACACACACACACACACACACACACACACACACACACACACACACACACACACACACACACACACACACACACACACACACACACACACACACACACACACACACACACACACACACACACACACACACACACACACACACACACACACACACACCATATATTGCACAAATCAAATTGTCTAACACATACTATTATAATTATATATATATATATCATATATATATATATATATATATATATAATATATTATACTATATATATACATATAATATAATATATATAATATATATAATATATAATATCATATATATATATTGATATATGAATATATATATATATATATATATATATATATATATATATTAATTATATATATATATATATATATATATATATAATTCACATAGAATACTAGTATGTATGGAGTAATTAGAACCAAGGTGGGTAAATATTTAACTTTCGCTCAACTAACAATGCCTTCTCCTATCTGAGGGCTTGTTTCTACTGCATATTGGAAAACATGACTCAGAAAATATTAGCAAAAGCATCAAAGCTGCATTCTCGGCTGGTTTAGCCAATTGAAAATATGTTAAATTCATTTGTGAATAGCATTTAATTAATGTGCGTAGTGGAGTCGATGTAGCGTATTAACAAAATTGTGCGTTTTTCTTTCACTTTCCTTTCAGGTCTTTCGTGACCGTCTTCTTCTAAATCACCGCATTGTATCGTTTTTGCATGCTTTCTTATTGTGGTGGTAGTTGTTTGGCCAGTTGCAATACTTTATTTATTTGCTGCATATTGTTATTTAATATTCACGTAAGTTGGATTTATTTACAGTATGCATGGTGACATCACCCAACCTTCAGTCAACTCAACGCTTTTGTCATGTATCGTCAAATGAGCAAATGACAACAATATCGAGACATCTATTGGTACTGCTCCTTTGTCTGAACTCTCTTATAAAATGTGGAGAACCACAGAAATTAATATCAGGTTCAACATTAAATAGGTATTCAATTTGTCTGTTGAATCCTACTGTTATGTATTTCTGGTTTGCACTTTCTAACATACCCTCCTAACCTGGACCACCTAAGATTACTCGTTATTCTTAGTTGGTGCGTCTCTTTACTTCGTGGATTCTCGACGTTTTTCAGGAGCCGCGATGAAGTTGGTTGTTGCAGCGGTCGTGCTGGTGTCCCTTGTACACGTCAACGAGGCCGCCGATGGTGAGTACATCGTTTATAGTGTCTGTGTCGTTCCTGCGGAGAAAAGAAAAGATTAGTGTACAGCAGTCTAAACTATCTTAATTCTTAACGGTTAGCTCGTGATGACAATATGATGTTGAGTTTCTGCAGCTATTGAATTTGCAGGTAGGTTTTTGGTTATTATAAAATACCAAAACATGAACGTTGTATTTTATTTATTACAGTAGTACTGAACCAAGCGATAATATGTGACACATAGCGAGCAGTGCTTATTAAAATGCGTATGAACGAACGTGGGAATACCCGCACGAACATACACAAAAACGCACCCATGTGTGCACATGCGTACAAACATACGAACACATACATAAACATACACATCCACACTAGTACAAAGCCAACACAAACATATACAACTAGTATTATCCCCCCATATATATATATATATATACATATATATAATCATGCCATCTACACATTTTCACGCACGCACGGACTCGGACCCACACACACACCCACAAGCTTACACACAACACACACACACACACTCACACAACACACACACACACACACACACACACACACACACACACACACACACACACATCAACTTCGCATACATGCACGCATTCTTTATTAGTTACTTCGATAGCATTATATATTCCTTTCTATGCATAACACAAGAAGAGTAACTGATCACGTACATCTGTAACTTGACGTATCGTGTTACTACTTTATTCTGCAATTACCTATAACAATATAAAAAACTTTGACCGGTCGTTGTTTCCGTGGCTGCAGTATGTCTGAAGGACGTCGCTCTTGTCATTGACCATTCGGGGTCGATCCGCGACCAGCAGGAGCCAGGACAAGACAATTGGGGTCAGGTGATTCGTTTCATCCGGGCTGTCGTCGTGAGGCTGAAGGTGCGTAAATGGCCAAATATAGCGTCTGTGCGATTGTTCACCTTTCCCTGGACACTGCGTGGGGTGGGAGAGTATCACCTGGCCTGACTGTCGTCTTCCCATTGACCCTCAGGGTCTCTATCTGCAGAGTGTGTCCGTATCACCCGGTCAGGTTCCTCGTCGTCCTCTTCTCGGTTCTCTGCGGGGATGGTACACATCATTCGGTTTGTCCAATCGATGAATTCACAATAATAATAATAATTCCGTTTCCACATGTAGCGCTTTGTAAAGCATATAAATGCCAATCAAACAGCTTCACATTTAAATGACCACATTAATATAATCAATCTATTAAGTTACATTCTCGTCAGAACATAAGTAAAACATTATTGATTTTGGCAGGTACATTTATTAACTCGTGTCATCCCTGTAATGAAACAAAGTTTCCTCGGAACTGTGTGAACACCAAAATACACAGCCAACGTCGATGCATCGGTAAGGCATGGACACCGTTTTTGTTGTAGCACCACAATATTATAGCATCTGATACGCATTCCACTTGAACCGCATTCGAGTAAATGAAAGTCTAGTTGTTGGGAGGTAGAGTCACCTCCACAGTCCACATCTCAAATGATTTCACATATCACATGTTTCCGATCTTCTGGGATTACTTTAATACAAACAACGCAAATGTCATCAGAGAGTTTCAATGCCGGTTCCATTTCAAGTATGTCTGACAACACGCCGTCGTTATCATATGCACAGCAGACATATTACTTCGCTAAACTATGTGTTGGTTTTAAACATGCAGATCAGCCAGCGAGGTACGCACATGGCAGCCGTGAGTTACGGCAACGATGCCAAGCTAGACTTCGACCTGGACGACCATTTGAACGAGCGCGACATGTTGGAGGCGGTGAACAGAATCAAGTACCGGGGCGGCAACACGAACACGACGGGCGGTCTGAGAGAGATGCGGCTGAACGTGTTCTCTGCCAAGGGCGGCGACCGAAAAAACGTCCCCGACATGTGCATCCTCATCACCGACGGGGTGCCCACGAGAGAGGTGGGTGCTATGTCTTCCCCAGTAGAAAGGCATGTTGTTTGGGCATTT
Source organism: Ridgeia piscesae (assembly GCA_025642075.2). NCBI lineage: Eukaryota > Metazoa > Annelida > Polychaeta > Sabellida > Siboglinidae > Ridgeia > Ridgeia piscesae. The sequence continues at coordinate 152,960 of JAODUO010000472.1, forward strand.
TTCAGTGTCATCGCTATGTTGTTTGTTCGTAATGCCTTTTTCAGGGGAACATACTCTTTCGTGAGCTGTTTAAATATTCAGAGCCTCTGTTTATTTATCTTGATTATTATATAAGCAACGGTTGGTTTGGTTTTGGAGGAAACAGAAGACCAAAATAGACGAATAACAAAAAAGTAATCATAACAAAAATAGTATTAATAATTTATAATATAAATAAGAAGACGACGTCCGTTATCGATGTGTCGGTTTATGTGCCCATGTCGTCAGTTTATGTATCTGAATACGGAAAGTATTTAACCACGCATGTCATTTCCACAATCATTTACTCAAGACCTAGTAGCGATGACCTTGGACGGATGACATGAATTTCCTCCAACTAACCTTTGCATTTAAATTGAATTGCATTCCTGTTGTTGCCACCTTCCTGTGAATTGTCTCTTGATGTTGACTTTAACAAGGCAACATTTAACAAGACTGCCACCCACAGAATCAACTCTAGATGGCAGGTGGATGGCCATTTGATTGATCGAGAGTCCAAGCTATCTATCTAATTATATCGCGCCCGTCTGAGGTATATGTCGATTTTATTTTTAAATATATCAACACTACTAGCACCTACACAATCAGCTGATGATCTATTCCATTCACTTACTGTTCTCTGCGATTGGAAACTACTGCATAGATGTTTTTAATCACGACTGTTGGTACTTCCTGACAGAAAAGCGGGCTCATGGCCGAGGTGGAAAACCTCAGACGCAAGAAGATCGAGTTGGTGGTGGTTGGCGTGACGAAAAATGTCGACGAGGGTCTGCTGAGGTCACTCGTCACGTCGAGCGATTATTACTTCTCCGTGAAGGACTTCGACAAACTGGAAGACATTCTTACCCGTCTCACGAGTCAGGCCTGCGTCACCCTTGTTCCGCCTAAACCCACCCTCCCATCCCCGACCCGTAAGTCTCCCATCTTAGATATCCAGTTTTGCTTGTTAATAATAATTCTAATATATATGCTTTATTTCAAATAGCGCCAGGTCCATAATTGTCGTGGCGCTTCACCACATATTACTATTGAAATACATCGGAAGGATATGTTTATACATTAAGAAGCTAATATTTAAAAAATAAATAATGACAAATATATGTGTATGTGTATAAATAATCATAATTAATACTGTATTAAATTGCGTAGTATTTATAAAGAGAAAAGTAAATAAATCAACAAATTACCTATTATTCATAAACAATACATAATAATAATAAACAATCCAGCTAATAATTCCACAATACTGATAAATGAATGTATACGCATGGTTAATAGTAATAAAAAAAATTGTAAATGTAAAACAAATGTTTAAAACAAATAATTACGTAACAATAATATTCATAAATAAATGTATATGTATTGGTAATAGTAATAAATAAGTTAGTAAAAACAAGTAATGTTCATGTCGAATTACACTAATATGACATACAAAAGAAATGTGTCTTCAGTCGATGTTCGAAGCTGGCGAGATTGTCACAAGTCTTAATAACAGTTGATCCGTGATGAACACGTCGCATATACATCAATGGAACCGTTACGTCTTTCGATATTTGGGAATATTTGTAGTTGTAGTAAAACTAGCGTAGATCATTTTTCCGTGAAATAGCTGTATGATAGAATTGCATTTCACGTTCAAATCGCTAATTTAATACGGCCAACGAACAATTATGGTCACCCTAATTCCAATGTATGTCTGCAACAAATTAGTATAGGAAATCAGTTTCGCTAATAGAGTCACATCGCCACTATGAACACATTTTACCAGTTCCGAATGTGATCGTATTATTGAGGTTCCACTGTATTTGCTGAGTTCCAAAAGATGGTTTTCGGATGAGTTCCCGGACGTTCTGTTGTTCTGGCCCCGATCTATTAGAAATCAAGTAAGAACGTTCGTTCGATAAACCTGGACAAAGTTTGTGATCAGTCAGTTTTATTTGGTTAATTCTACTGAAACGTTTCCTTAAGGGCGCGTGAGCGGGAGTTGTGATTTGTATGTGTG